>CM044306.1:1800000-2125000 GCA_024291935.2 Okapia johnstoni
TAGTCCAGATGGATAAGCTGGAAAAAAAAAAAAAGGTACATGTGTGGAATCGAAAAAGGATAAACAGAGCATTAAAAATTATTATTGTCTTATTTCTGCTGGACATTGGGATTGAAAAGAAAAATGAAACATGATTCCTGTGTTCATAGAGCTCTAATCTGTTGGAAGATACAGGAAGGAAACCATTTAACCACAAAGCAATTCAGCGAGTTAGTGAAGATGGTACTCAGGGTTTAGAAGGCCACAGTCTGCAACAGCCAAGTCCTCCAGGCAGAGGTGAAAACAAGGAAGCTGATATTTCAGCTGGGCTGCCTGTAGGACTTCATCAGGCTGAACGTGGAGGAGAGGTAGGAGTTCTAGAGGAAGGACACTGTTTGAGAGTGAAAGGTAGACAGCTGAAGTACTTTCACAGTCGGGCAGAAGACAGAAGAATAATTTCTTAGTAGAGGTGTTTGTGATTGCATGGACTGTAGCCCACCAGGCTCCTCTGTCCTTGGCATTCTCCAGGCCAGGACACTGGAGCGGGGAGCCGTTTCCTTCTCCAGGGGATCTTCCCAACCAGGGATGAGAGCCAGGTCTCCCACATCGCAGGCAGATTCTTTACTGTCTGAGCCACCAGAGAAGCGACTAAGCCAAGTTATGATGTTGTAACGAGAATTACGTTTTCTGAGAGGAGGTCAGTCTCGTACAGAACTGGCCAATCAAAAAATAAAAATAAAACTATCCCTAGTGGTCCAGTGGTTAAGAATCCGCCTGCCAATGCAGGGGACATGGGTTCAATCCCTGGTCTGGAAAGGTCCCACATGCCACAGAGCAACTAAGCCCAGGAACCACTACTCCCGAGCCTGTGCTCTCGAGCCCGAGCTTAGCAACGTGAGAACCACTCTGCAGCGAGAGACCCACGCGTGGCCGGCGGCGAGGAGCAGACCCCACTCTTGCTGCGACCGGAGAAAGCCTGCCCATGGCAATGAAGACCCAGCACAGCCATAAATACATAAATCCGTACATAAGCGGATCTTAGCAATGTCTCTAGGGAATTCAGTTCAGTTCAGTCGCTCAGTCGTGTCCGACTCTTTGCGACCCCATGAATCACAGGACGCCAGGCCTCCCTGTCCATCACCAACTCCCGGAGTTTACCCAAACCCATGTCCATCGAGTCAGTGATGCCATCCAACCATCTCATCCTCTGTCGTCCCCTTCTCCTCCCACCCCCAATCCTACCCAGCATTAGGGTCTTTTCCAATGAGTCAACCCTTCGCATGAGGTGGCCAAAGTATTGGAGTTTCAGCTTCAACATCAGTCCTTCCAATGAACACCCAGGATTGATCTCTTTTAGGATGGATTGATTGGATCTCCTTGCAGTCCAAGGGACTCTCAACAGTCTTCTCCAACACCACAGTTCAAAGGCATCAATTCTTCGGTGCTCAGCCTTCTTCACCGTCCAACTCTCACATCCATACATGACCACTGGAAAAACCATAGCCTTGACTAGATGGACTTCTGTTGGCAAAGTAATGTCTCTGCTTTTAAATATGCTATCTAGGTTGGCCATAACCTTCCTTCCAAGGAGTAAGCGTCTTTTAATTTCACGGCTGCAGTCACCATCAGCAGTGATTCTGGAGCCCAAAAAAATAAAGTCTGACACTGTTTCCACTGTTTCCCCATCTATTTCCCATGAAGTGATGGGACCAGATGCCGTGATCTTAGTTTTCTGAATGTTGAGCTTTAAGTCAACTTTTTCACTCTCCTCCTTCACCTTCATCAAGAGGCTGTTTAGTTCTTCTTCACTTTCTGCCATAAGGGTGGTGTCATCTGCATATCTGAGGTTATTGATATTTCTCCCGGCAATCTTGATTCCAGCTTGTGTTTCTTCCAGCCCAGCGTTTCTCATGATGTACTCTGAACATAAGTTAAATAAGCAGGGTGACAATATACAGCCTTGACGTACTCCTTTTCCTATTTGGAACCAGTCTGTTGTTCCATGTCTAGGGAATTACTGGTTTTCAAATGCTGGTGATCACATGGAGGGTCATGTTTCCTAAGCATTAAATGAAATAATGTTCTTTGAGGGATAGCCCTATAAAAGTAAAGGCTGGCCACACCAGTAACCGGGTATCAGTCTGTATTAATCAGATCTAAAAGGAAACTGACAATGCTGAGAGAAAGGAAAACCTTTTCTGTCTTTTCAATGTGCACCTTTACAAAAGCAAATGGGGATTTTAACCTTTAGTATGTGTAGCATGAATTATCTAGGGGGAATCTAAAAACCTTCCCAGGTGGCACAGTGATATAGAATCGGTCTGTACTGCAGGAGACACAAGAGACATGGGTTTGATTCTTGGGAAGGGAAGATCCCCTGGAGGAGGGAATGGCAGCCCACTCCAGTATTCTTGCCTGGAAAATTCCATGGACAGAGGAGCCTGGCAGGCTACAGTCCATGGGGTCGAAAAGAGCTGGACACGACTGGGCGCACACACACAATAAGTGAAACAGTTTCATGAGGTCTTACCTGGGCCATTCCAGCAGTGAAAGCAAAGGGGCTGAGAAGACATAAGATCCACTCCAAAGCCGTGGGAAGGTGTCTGTACAGAGCTGTGAATCCCAGGCTCCCCCAGAAGACAGTGAGGAGGAAGACCACCAGCCCCGTAAGGGAGGGTTTCTTCACCAAGACGCTCATCAGGAAAGCTAACGTTATCTGAACGGAGAGGAGGACTCCAGGTGGCCCACGATCCGCAGGGAATCCTCAGAGGCACAATAGAAGAGAAGTCATCATGCAGAAGTATATTTCATCATTGCCCCCAGTATTTAGAAATACTGTCGCATGCAGACTCAAATGTTGCAAACAGAACAGAGGATATGTGAGCAGAATCAGCGAGAAATGACTGGTAGCTCTCTCTGAGCAAGAGTTCAGAAAGAGAGTGGGGGGGGGGAGAGAGAGAGAGAGAGAGAGAGAGAGAGAGAGAGAGAGAGAGAGAGAGAGAGTTCACCAACTCACCAAAGACAGGCCGTAGAGGAGAAAGAGGGTGAAGACCACCGTGAAGCCAGTCAGGATGACCACTGGGGCATGTGTCACTATAAGAGCCATCAGAGTGGCTGTGATAGAGATGAAGCCAGTGTACATCAAACCCCAGGACAGCCTGGCATAGAAAGAAAGCATCAGTTCAAAGTGCTGCTATCCTATCCCTTGACTCCTTCATTTTTCAGCAGCTGTCTTGTGAAGTTTGCCATATACCAAGAGTAAAGGGAACACAGCATCTCGTAAGCCAGAAAACCTCTCTGCTCCTGAGTTTCATCTTCTACTGGAGAAGGTAGCAATAAAACAAGTTAATGGGTAAAATAGGTAGCTGATTTCAAAATAAGACAAATAAACTGGAGATCAAACCAGTCCATCCTAAAGGAAATCAACCCTGAGTATTCATTGGAACGACTGATGCTGAAGCTGAAGCTCCAATAGTTTGGCCACCTGATGCAAAAAGCCAACTCAGTGGAAAAGACCCTGATTCTGGGAAAGATTGAGGGTGGGAAGAGAAGGGGGTAACAGAGGATGAGATGGTTGGATGGCATCACCGACTCAATGGACATGAGTTTGAGCAAACTCCAGGAGAGAGAGGAGGACAGAGGAGCAGGTGTGCTACAGTCCATGGGGTCACAGGGAGTTGGACACGACTAAGCCACTGAACAACAACAAAGCTGGATATTGTAATGAGAGTAAATGGGAGAGGTTTCCATGGAAGACATTTATGATGATTGATTTGTCCGTTCTGGACCTCCTCCTTCAGTAATTACATAAACATCATGGAACAAAAGCCAAAACAAACGAAACAGGTGACGAAGCAGGGATCAGCAAACTTTTTCTCGGAAGAGCCAGACAGTAAATATTTTAGGCTTTTCAGACCATAGTCTCTATGGCTAGTACTTGGCGCTGCCTTCATAACACAGAAGCAGTCACAGACAACAAGAACAGTTTGACCACGGCTGTGTTCCACTGAAAATGTATTTGTAGACGCTGAAATTTGAATTTCATATAAAAATTTGGTGCCATAAAATATTATTGTCCTTATGATTTTTTTTCAAACCCGGGTAAAAGCCATTCCTAGTTTTTGCTGTTGCTGTTCAGTGGCTAAGTTATGACTGACTCCCTGTGACCCCCTGGACTGCAGCACGCCAGGCTTCCCTCTGCATCACCACCTGCTGGGGTTGCTCAGGTTCACATCTGCTGAGTCGGTGACGCCCTCCTCCCATCCCATCCTCTGCTCCTCTCTCCTGCTTTTGCCTCTGATCATTCCTAGTTTTGTCAAAACAAATGGGCCACTCAGTTTGCCAACCCCTGACACAGATAACTAGATACAGACTGGACGTAGACACATTTATACACATGGACATTGGTTATAGATGAGACACATATTTAGATGGAAATGAAGATAAGTTTTGTTTGTCTTTTTTTTTTTTTGCAATTGATTTCAAAGAATCAGGAAGAAAGCGTCTTTATAAGGAAAGAATAAACTCTCCCCTTCTGTGAAGCTGCTTTAAGCTTTCTCTGCTACACTGTACCTATCTGACCCTGAAGGTAGTTACTTATTCTGTTTAAACTTCCTTATCCTCTACTGAAAAATAATAAGATAATTAAATGAAGTGCTGTATTTTATGCGTTTAATGTGGCCGCTGGTTTGTATGGAACCTACAGGCCCATTCACTCCATTCCTACACAAGGCACTACTTTATGATGGTATCAGGTTTAAATATGATACTTTACAGGTCTAGGGGGTCCAACCAGCTAACTTATTCTCTCTATGTTGCAGGATGGAGTGTAGCCGTGGGGTTTACCAGAAGGCTGACTCTCGAAGTCCCATCACTGTCATCAGTGGCTTCATGAATTGTCTTTCTTTTGTAACACTGACTGATACGTAGTATATGAAGGCAGAAAAAGAAATAACGCAGAAGAAAATGAAAAAATCAGTCATAACTCCTGCTTGGGCAACAAAAGGTAGTATCTTCATATTTATACCAGTCACTGACATCAGTTTTTCCATCACCGAATGATTCGTTGTGATCTAAAGAAAGACATCAATGAACACAGTGTTGGCATTAAGCTAATTATAGCCTCATGCATTTTGTCTCAATTATAGAAGTTACATGCATTCACTCCACATTTAATCTATATGTATGTCCATCATGATTCGTCCCCTTGTAAATTCTGGAATATGCTAGATTTTGTCTCGATTCCTTAGAATATCCTTACTTAGTATCTCCAGTGGATAAAATTCTACCCACACGTGAAGTCACTTCTGAAGTGTCGCTTTGGTTAGTAAGTCTTCTTTGATACATCTCACCAGAGAATCCTCTGCCTGTGGCCTGCCTCGCCTTCACTTCCGTTCCATGACAGAGCCAGAACTCTCACTACAACTGTTTATTCATATTTCTATCCCCCATGATCCAGGATCCCTGGAGAAAAGTGCCTGTGTTCTACTTCTTTCTTAATCCTCAGTGCTCGGTGTAAGGTTTAGGTAGAGTAATTATTCAGCGTGTTGTCCCATATTAAGTGACTAAATTAATTAAATGACAGATCCATTCAATCACCCTCTATGAAAACCAGATTTTCAAAGCAGTTAGTTTCCTTGAACTCAATACTCACTTCTATGATGGCAGCGTTAATAGCAGCTTGAAAAGCTACAAAGCCTTTCTCCCAGAACAAAGAACCTTCACATATGACACTTTCATCCATTACTTGACAATGAGCTTTAAGGGAAAAAAAATAAAAAAAGAAAACACCTATTATGATGAGATGGGACAGTCTGGGATACAGGGAAAATCAGAATTTCAAAAGTTCCAAAATACACTCCCGGTCCACAATAATATAATGGATAGTAAGGATTCTTACCAGACATGCTTTATCAGTGTTCTTAAGATCTGCTCTCAATAACTTTTCATTAAATCTTATCATGCATTCTCTCCATTAGTTGAGAATGTTTTGTTGAGCTTTGTTCTTCTGTTGCTTGTGCCAATAAGGCACTACTCTTTTTAATGATTGGAAATCATTGAGCAAGAGCCTTTTCTTGAGGTTTTATTTAGGAGTAACATAGGAATGATAGCAATATAATTTCTTAAAAAATACACTTAATATCATAGGCTTTATTTAATAAGAATGAATCTGGCGTATGTTCAGAAATTGAACTTTATGTTGTGTATGTTTGTAGATAATAGACATCTACTATCACATAGGCCTCCTTGTGGCTAATGACAATATAGCAAAAAATAGATTTTTTTCCAATAGTAAGGTTACCTGAATGGTCTCTGTGCTCCTTCATCGTGGGGATTCTATATCCCCACAAAAACTTCAAATGGTATGAGAAGTCGTCTTTAAAGATGACTCTCACCACGTCCGTAGAATAGTTTAGCTCCAGCTCACCCATGCTCTGCTCATCAGGCCAGCCCGAGATTTCTCTTCCTGCAGAGTGAGAGGAGGGGACAGCCGGGTGAGGCTTCTGTGGCTGCGGTTCGGGACAGCTTCACTGTCCCAGGCTTGGCCCCTCCGCTCTGCAGGGGCCGCTGCTGTCCTCTGACAGGGTCCTTGTTCTCTTCTCGGGTCCATCAGAGACCCTATTCCCACCCCTGACATTCTGAGGTCACAGGAGGCGCCTTGTCACCTAGTTTTGTTGGACACGTTGCCCTTGGTTTTGAGGCAGGAGATGGATGGGCCCCAGCTGGAGCAGCAGAGTCTGGCCCCTTTGGACAGACGCTCTAAAGCAGCAGGAGGGAGGAGAAGCAGAGTCCTATCTGCATAAGAGATAAGAGACCACAGATTCCTCATCCTGAGGTCAAGGAGACCCTCCTGACTACACATGCATGGGTAGGCTCCTGGGAGGTCAAAAGGGGAGTGATGTCAGCCTTCCCTTAGGCCTCATCGCTAGACTCCGTCTTGGCTAACAGAGGTGGGCACACGGAGGGCACCAGAGACAAACCAGACCCGGCCTCAGGCTCATGTCCAGCTCTGTGTGACCTCGTGGGCTGGGGCCTCCAGGCTCCTCTGTCCATGGGATTCCCAAGGCAAGAAGGCTGGGGTGAGTTGCCATGCCGTCCTCCAGGGGATCTTCCTGACCCAGGGATCTAGCCCATGTCTCCCAGGCTTCCTGCATTGCAGGCAGATTCTTTAACCACTGAGCCATGGGGGAAGCCGAATACAGACTCAGAACCAGGCAAAGCAAGGTGATCGGCCAGAGGAAACCCAAAAGAAGTATTTGAAGAGATTAAAAGGCCACGCTGTCACCACCTCCCAATCTTCCCAGAGTCTTCTCACAAACATATGTCTGAATGATCCTGGACTGTCTCATTTTGATAAGGACCACAATGAGGATCACTTTTTTAATATAAAATTTCTTCAATAGAAGACTAGTAAACAGTAAGAAAATCTCCTTGATTCTCGAGAGGAATATGAATTAATGTTAACTAAATCTAGACACTTGAACGTTGAACACAGTTTATCAAAGAAATTGCAAATGAATTTGTGTATTTTGCAAATAAGGAAATTACCACAACCTGCCTAAAACTTACCTTTTACGAAAGGGGCAGAAGCCAACTTATTCATGATCTCCTGGGTGGTCTTGGATTCAGGGGCGAATGCAATAACATAATCAGAATCATTAAAATTATCTACACGTCCCAAGTCCACAGCAGGCAGTCGAGGGAAGTCATTAACTTGGTGTAAATTAGAGGAAAACAGGTGGGCAAACAGCACGAGGAGACATGAGAAGAGCCATTCCTGCGGAGAGAGAGGAAGCGAGTCGGCAGCTGTCCTGCACGGCCGATCAGAGACAAACGGTTTAAAAACTCTTAGTTCTGTTGGGTTGCTTGGACATTGTTTTTTCCTCTCTCCAGTTTTTAAGTGTTTCGACTTTCTTCTGTCCCTTAATCTGCGTATTTTGAAACATGCACATCATCCATCAAGACAGAGTTGTAGTGTCAATTCCAATTATAATTAATAATTTAAGTTAATTTACTTTAATGCAAGTGTTAAAGGCTGGATTGCTTCATGAATGGTCGTGTTGACCCCTGAGTGAGAATGATAAAGAAATGTTC
Organism: Okapia johnstoni; assembly: GCA_024291935.2. Classification (NCBI taxonomy): domain Eukaryota; kingdom Metazoa; phylum Chordata; class Mammalia; order Artiodactyla; family Giraffidae; genus Okapia; species Okapia johnstoni. Next base: position 1,808,074 of record CM044306.1, read on the forward strand.
ACTGGAATGAAATAGGCAATCTGCCTCCATAATCAGGAATGAAGTGGTATATTTATTTTCTGCTGCCCAAATGCAAAAGAAGATAGCTCCAAAAAGAAGACAGCTTCATGAAAAGACTTTTAAAAGACTTTGTCATTGTGATAGCATTCTGGAATTGGAAATGTACCAGAATTTCAAATGCATTTGAAATCTGATAAGAACACACTTTATTGTTCAGTTATAGGGATCAAACCCAGGTCTCCTGCATTGCAAGTGGATTCTTTACTGTCTCAGCTACAAGGGAAGCCCATAATTCTAACACATGGCCTTTAAAGGAGGTATGTATCTTATTCACCAGATGATTGTACTTTAACTCATATGTTGGTTTGGTTTTACACCTATATCTGTTTAGATAAATAAATTGACAGTTATAATCCTTATACTAAAAGAGATAAAAAGACATAAAACATCTCTTGTAGACTCCAGCTTTTACGTGTCTATAATCCTTCCTCCATACAGGGATCTTTGTATACTTTAATCAACTGCCGGTTTAAGCACTCAGCGCATATTTGTTGAAAGAACACGTGCACACTCACAGTGTTCAGAAAGTGAAATGTTAATATATCTACTCTTGAAATACGGACATTTTATAAGTGATTTTAAATTAGATTTTTCTGAATTTACTAAATTTCCTACACGAATAGCATGTGATCATCCTTACGAAGCTTACTACAGGCAAGAGTTCAAATGCCATTTTCCTTTCCTCTTTGTTTTTCTGCTCATGATTTCTTTCAAATCGACATCATCTCTGTCCACAGTACAATGGTGTGAAAGTGTTACAGTTTGTCCTTGGAGTTTTTTTGCTTGTTTAATTTTGTCTTACTTTCTGCATTAAACTTTGATTACTTTCCAGGTTAAGTAAATTTCTTTCCCTTTCCTGCTGAATTTCTGTGCTTATTCCTTTATGAGATTCAGATGAATTCAGATGCAATTGCTATCCCAGTAGGATAAATTTTCAGGCTTTATTTTTATGGGAGTTGACTTTCATAGCTTTGGTTTCTGAACGTAAATTCTTTACAAATTGCTTTCAATAAGATGTATCGTAATGAAATTTCATATTTGAAAGGAATCTCACTTGAAATAATAGCAAAGCTCAGAATTTGAAAAAAAAAAATCCAGCCTGCTAATTAGAAATAGAATATCTATGAAAGAGTAAAGAAAACAGATAAAGCGTTTGTGCCCAAGAAAGTACTCTGTCCTCTTTTAAATATGAGATGACATGGACTCTGAACCGTACCGACAAGGTCTCTCTTTTCATCCTCCATTTATTAAGAAAATTCTTGCCAAGAAGCGCCCTCATTTGCTGACCCACGCTGAAGTGCCTCTTGCTCATCCTGACCTGTTTATTTTAAAAGGAGAAAGTAAAGGGAGAAAATGTGAGGGTTACAAATAGAAAACATTGTGCAACCCAACCAAAAAGAAACATCTCAACAGCTGTTCCCAATCGCATGAATAGCAAAGTGAAGTGAAGGCGCTCAGTCGTGTCCGACTCTTTGCAACACCACAGAGTGTAGCCCACCAGGCTCCTCCATCCATGGAATTTTCCAGGCAAGAATGCTGGAGTGGGTTGCCATTTCCTTCTCCAGGAGATCTTTCCAACCCAGGGATTGAACTCGGATCTCCCACATTGTAGGCAGACGCTTTATAGTCTGAGCCACCAGGGACGTCAAAAGTAGCAGAGGGAGCCAGAAAAGCTGAAAAACCTGTGAAGGGATGATGGCGCTCAGGGTGAGGAGAAAGAAAACTGCAGACAAGTGTGTGCACACGTCCTGTGTGTTGACTCCTCATTAGACTGAGAAAATTAGGGAATTCAACAGTCAAGTTCAGTTCTTTAACAGGGATAAAGGAACAGTATGTACTGCCAGCGGGAGACAACCACACAGCCATTCTAGAGATTCATCACCAGCTGATACTACTTAGCAGCATCCTGCTGTCGGCCAGTACTGCTCCTGCTGTGTATGCCAAGGAAATTCCCACACGAGTCCATGCGGGGACCTGTACCAGGATGCTCTTCGTAATGTAGAGTATCGTGGTGCAATGTCATCAAATTTGAATGGATACAGCTCATAGAGTACCGGGTAGGATTCAGAGGCAGTAAATCAGTACCCACTGATCCACGTGAAGAGATTTTAAAACATAGTGCCGATTTAGAAAATGGGGAAGAAGGTTGACAGTGATACCACTACGTCATTCATATTAATCAATGCACGCATCCTCAGCTGCTCCATCCTGTCTGACTCTTTTGCGCCCCCATGGACTATAGCTCACCAGGCTCCTCTGTCCTTGGGATTTCCCAGGAATACTGGAGTCGGTTGCCATTCCCTTCTCTAGGGGATCTTCCCGACCCAGAGAGTGAACCTTCGTCTCCTGCATTGGCAGGCGGGTTCTTTACCCCTGAGCCACCTGGCAAGTCCATATTAATTAATACTGTGTGCAATAAAGAACATCCAGGACAATGAAGAGCTGACCAATAGCCATTCAGCATATATAACCAGCACCTTCAACTCAACCCCCCAAAAACAAACAACTCTATTAAAAAGTGGGCAGGAGAGCTGAATAGACATTTTTCCAAGGAAGAAATGCAGCGGCACAAGAAAAGATGCTCAGTATCATATCAGTAATCATCGGGGAAATGCAAACCCAAACCACAATGAGATATCGCCTCACAACGGTCAGAATGCCATTATCAGAAACGCCACAAACTACAAATGCTGGTGAGGATGTGGAGAAAAGGGAACCCTTGAGCACTGTGGGTGGGATGTAAATGGGTGCAGCCACTGTGGAGAGGCATGCCAAGGTTTCCTGCAAAACTAAAAACAGAAGTACCACATGGCTGAGCAGTGCCACTGCTGGGTGTATATCTGAAAATAACGGAGACACTCATTTGAAAAGATACACGCCGCCCAATATTCGGGCCTCCCCTGTGGCTCAGTTGGTAGAGAATCCGCTTGTAATGTGGGAGACCTGGGTCGGGAAGATCCCTTGGAGAAGGGAAAGGCTACCCGCTCCAGTATTCCGGCCTGGAGAATTGCACGGACTGTACAGTCCATGGGGTCGCAGAGTCAGATGCGACTGAGGGACTGTCACTGTCACCTCCCCAATGTTCATAGTAGCATTATTTATAATTGCCAGGGTGTGGAAGCAACCCAGTGTCCACCAACAGAGAATGGCTAAAGAAGATGGAATATTACTGTTAGAAAAAATAAATTTTTCCATTTGCAACAATATGGATGGACTTGGAGAGCATTACGCTAAGGAAAATAAGGCAGATAGAGAAAGGCAAATACTGTATGACATCACGTGTATGTGGAATCTAAAAATATGTTACAAACTAGTGAATAAAACAAAAAAGACACAGGCCCTCAAATACAGAGAACAAACTAGCCATTGTCAGTGGGGAGAGGGGAGGGAGACACAGGGGCAGGTAGGGGGAAGGGGTGGTCAGGGGAGTACATGGATTCATGTGTGTGAGACTTTATAAAACTGTCAAGTACCTGATGCAAGGAGCCGACTCACTGGAAAAGACCCTGAAGCTGGGAAAAATTGAGGGCGGGAGGAGAAGGGGACGACAGACGATGAGATGGTTGGATGGCATCATGGACTCAATGGACATGAGTTTGAGCAAACTCCGGGAGACAGTGAAGGACAGGGAAGCCTGGCGTGCTGCAGTTCATGTAGTTGCAAAGAGTCAGACATGACTGAGCAACTGAACAACGACAACAATTGAATTGAAAGAATCTTTCATTCAATTAGAAAAAAATAAAAGGTGACCAGTGGGGATGGGAGTGGAGGTAGCATGTGAAACGGGAGTTTTAAACTGAGGAAAATAAATGATCCAAACAGACAGGAGTTTTGTTTGAACCAATCATTCATCATTTAGCTGAACAATGAGAGCGTGGAAGTAGTTTGAATATAAGAGATTGGAAAGGAACTAACTATATTTAATGATACTTTTTTTATGTTCCAGGTAGCTCTACGTGTTTTATTAAAATTAGTTTAACCCTTCCAATAAATCTTTGCGATCTTATTCTCCCCACTCCACAGATGAGAAACCTGAAGCACAAACACAGGTCCACAAGGCCAGGGATTTAACCCAGGTTGCCAAGGTCTGGAGACCTCACTACTAAGCGATGCACCCGGGGCACAGGTGAGTAAAGGTAGCAGCCTGTCGTAAGGTTGGTAACCAACTGACTTCAAATCAGGGAGGTAAGCCTGGATGATCAGGGCAGACCCAGCATCATCACAAGGGTCCTTAGATGTGCAAAAGGGAGGCAGAAGAGGAGGTCAGAGTAAAACGATTCGGTGTGTGTGCTCAGTCACTCTGTCGTGTCTGACTCTTTGCAAACCCACAGACTGTAGCCCGCCAGGCTCCTCTGACCATGGGATTTCCCAGGCAGGGATACTGGAGTGGGTTGCCATTTCCTCCCCCAGGGGATCTTCCCAACCCAAGGATCGAACCCGTTATCTCTTGCGTCTCCTGCACTGGCAGGCGGATTCTTTACCACTGTGCCAGCTGGGAAGCCCCTAAAGTGTTGTTTCAAGGACTCAACCTGTTGTTTGCTTCCAAGATAGAGAAAGAAGGGCATGAGCCAGGGACACAGATGCGTCTAGAAGCCAAGAAAGATAAGAAAACAGAATTCTCTCCTACATCCTCCAGAAAGGAGCACAGCCTTGCCAACATCTTGATTTTGGTCCAGTGACCCTCAGGTCCCACTTCTTACCTCCGAAGCTGTACAATGATACGTCTCTTTAGGGTGTGGATTCAGGTTTAGAACCTGTCCAGGAATGAAGGAAGGATTTAAAAGCTGTGTGGATGAGTTTCTGATGATAATGTCATCAGAGCAGACCGTGGCAGCTGGGGACTCTGACTAAAACCAAACCAAAATATTTCCAGGGCTTCTCTGGCGCCCCGGTCGTTACAAATCTGCTTTGCAATGCAAGGGACACTGGTTCACACCCTGGTCTGGGAAGATCCCACTTGTGCAGAGCCACTAAGCCGGTGAGTCTGAGCCCGTGTCTGGAGCCTGCAAGCCACAGACACTGACGCGGAGGGCCCTGGAGCCCGGGATCGGCGGCAGGAGGCACCAGCGCCATGAGAAGCCCCGGGGCGGCAGCTCGATAGAAGCCTGCCCAGCAGTAAGGACCTGGTGCAGCCAGAGACAAACAGAAAAGAACAAATATGCTCGTATGTTAAACATTTCCGGTTAGGAAGCCAATGCTGCAGTAGACCGTGGTGGCTGGAAGGGCTGACACACTGCTGGGGCCTCCTGTACTCTTCTCTCTTGCTGGGGATGAATGCATGTGCTGGAGAATGTTTTAAAGAAGAATGGACGTGATCTAGTCATGATTGTGGCGTTTCTAGCTGTTAAGGCTGATTTTTTTTTTTTTCCACAGCATGTCCTGGTCAGAAATAAAAATACCATTCACTCTAGTCGCACAAAACATCTATTTAGCTTAAATTGCTCTGAATAGAAGCCCATGTGATCTAGAAATAATAACTTGGCTATAAAAGCCAGTCATTGCCTATTCAGACAGGATTCCCAGTATTCAGAGAACAAACATGTTACACAACAAATTTCACAAAAATTTCGGATGATAAACAAGGTCACTGAAAATACAGCCTTAAGATTTCTTGATGAAGCCAGTTAAATCATTTAAATACTCAGAACGTTAGGTCTCTAGTTAAAAAAAAAAAAAAATTAATACTCAGAAAATCCTGTCTCCCCCCCACGTGTATAAAGCCTCTGGCAACAAAACTGAAAATGAACGAAAAAGAATAAGTAGTTCTTACAGTTTGAGAAAATATAGTTCATCCTGGTAAAGAGGCAACATAGAGTCACATTCCTTTCAGCTTATCCAATAGTCCCTTAGATAAAACATGCTCTTTGTCCTACCATGCTTTAGTCATAGGGTAAAAAGTTAAATAAATCTTGGTTCTCCAAATGGTTATTTAGCAATACAATATGAAATACTCAGATGATTTGAAAAATCAAAATGACTTGCTAACAACATCCTGCATCTAACAGCTTTCATCCAAGTGTTTGGCATTCCCTGTTTGAAGTAACACGTTATATTTTCATATGCAAAACCACCATTTCAGAGGTTAACTTACTCTCAGGAAAGCTGGAGCAAGACTCCAGAAACAGTTCATCCACGGGTCTCCGCAGGTCCTGGAGAACAATTCACATTCCTTTTGGGTCACTACTACATCACGCTTTTAATTTCATGTTTATTGTGAATAGTTCCACGCAGAATGATTTCCGAAAAGGATTATGGTCTTAATTCAGCCAGGCTGCCAAAAACTGTGCTCACATCACATGGCGATTTCTTTACAGTTTTCCACTTCCTTGTCTCCCTGCCAGCTCCTCAGCAGGGAGTTCGTAGCTGCCTATGGCTGGCCGGACACAATGAGCCTAAGTACTATCAAATCAAAGAGAAGCTAGTCTTTTCCAATTAGCTTTTTCATACAAGGCCCTCATGGGAGAGCTGACTCCCAACACAGTCTTTTAAAGATACACAAGAAAAGAAACAGTTCAGAACAGAGCAGAGACAAGTGAAAAAGAAAAAGAAAATAATGACGTGGAGAAGGGAATGGCAACCCACTCCAGTGTTCTCGGGAGGATCCCATGGACAGAGAGGCCTGGTGGGCTACTGTCCATGGGGTCGCCAAGAGTTGGGCCAGGCTGAGCCGCTAACACACACACACACACACACACACTCTGTGCTGAGCCCGGGGGATGCCTGTGAGAAGCACTCTTGCACCCATCTGAAAAAAAAATGACAAATACAGAAATGGGCCAGAAAGGAACTCAGAAGTCTCCACTGAAATTTAGTTCTTAAAATCTGGATATAGAAATATGGCGATGAAGAATGTAATTTTTTTAAGGGAACAAAATGAGCTGAATTTTCATCTTCACTTGAGTTGTGTCACATACAAGCTACCTGAAGCATCTTTCTTGCAGTGGGGAATAGGACAGTCCTTAGAGCGATGTCAGCTAAAAGCACCTGCCCTCCCAAGATCTGCAAGCTTGCTATCTCTGCAAAAGTGCCGGAAGGCAGACTACTTTCTCTGTAAGCAGCCGCTGGTTTTTAGTACATCTTGTTTTTCATATTATTGAAGAAACATTTTCAACAAGTAAGAGCTGCCGTTCTATCTTTTTTTGAGCATCTCAGGTAAATCAAAGATGAGGCAATTCCAAAAGAAAGTGAAAAAGTTGCTCATGAAATTACATGAAATTGTAATTTCGTGAAAGAGTAACTCGTGGAGAAGCAAGGTGAGTAGGGACCAGTGTCTCCCTTGCTGTGTAGGTCTGTTACTTCCCCTGCACTGTAACTGCTTCCTGGAAACGCCCCTGAGGGTACATGCTGTGCAGGTAATTCTCAAACCAAGTAGATCCATCCGTTTCCTACCGGCCGTGATAGTCACGTGGGATCTTCCTCATTTACCTCCCATTCTCTCACATTTATTCTCTTGCTAATTGTATGAGTCCAGAAATTGCTAGGCTAGCAAAATAGAGGCAGATTGAACTCATTGATACCTACGACTGTCAAACAAAGACAGACTCTGATTGTTTCGATACATCTGCTGTCTTCTGCAGAAGATACAAAATTATCACACTTACTAACACTTGCCAGAGACTATAATGCGGACATTTTGTTTTCAGAAGAAATTTGTATCTAGGAGAGAGATTATGTCTTCTGACCCTAGTTGGCTTCTGGACTGGATTCTTTTTTTTCAACATACTGCCCTCTCCCTTGACCACGTGGTAATCTTTATAGTGTCGTAACACAGCAAGCACACCCTCATTAATCTTTTTCAACATTTTCTTGATCAAGTCATGTCTGCACTCTTCTAAATAAGCTTTAGTTTCAGCTTCCCAATTAAAAAAACTTGTCCTTTGGGATTTCAAAAGCAGAATAGCACTAATTTTGTAGCATAATGTCCTTATAAAGCAACCACATATGGTATTTATTATGTGCAAGGCACAGTGAAATATTGCCACATTGAATAAACATAAGAATCTCCTGAGGTGGGCATTACCATGCATGTGTACATGCCTGCTCAGCTGTGTCTGACTCTTTTGAGACGCTATGGATTGTAACCCACCAGGCTCCTCTGTCCATGCGATTCTCCAGGCAAGAACACTGGAGAGGTTGCCATGCCCTCCTCCAGGGCATCTTCCTGACCCAGGGATGGAACCCAGGGCTGTGTCTCCTGCATTGGCAGGCAGCTTCTTTACCTCTGAACCACCTGGACCAGCCCAACAACAAAAGGACCCAAGGGAGCGGTGCTGCAGAAGAATAAAGAAAAAGAAGACTCAGAAATAAAGTGGGGATCAGGGGGCTGATGCCATCTGCAGGCAAAAGCCCAGATCCTAATCCTTGCATGCCTTTTATTGTTAACTGCTACTTCCTTATTCGTGCTCTAGAGATATCTGTTCTTTACAATCTCAGATAGGGATAAAGATATACAATGCACAGTCCTCAATGTCAAACCTTCAGGCCTTTCATGACTTTGTTTAGCCCTTCGGCTAGTGACGCCCTTTCTCAGCAACTCCCTCAAGGCTCTGGTTATGGGAACAGTCACTGATGGTTTTCCATCAGTCACATCAGTACTTGTTTTCAAGATGTCTTTCCATGATGTACTTTTTACTGCTCCCAGCTCTTCGCCTGTGGGTGATGAGAAAGTCATTCTTATTTTTCAGAGAAGCCCTGTTAATTATAGTACAGGGCTATACATAGCATAGCCCCTTCACTGGAAAGCCCAGGCATTCCTATAATCACTATTTTACAGATGAGTAAAGTGAGTCCCTGAGCTTAAATAACTTGCACAGAATCAAACAGCTGGAGAGGAACAGAACCTGGGTTAAACCCCTCCTTCAGCCCGGGCGCTCGGAGGACAAGTGCTGTGTCGTCTGCCCTCTGGGTGTCTCCTTCCCTCAACGAGGCTCCAGGAGCGGCGTCCGTTTGTGCTCCTTGACTTTTGCCTCCTGTGTTCCACAGCAGTGTTCTCCAGGGCCAGAAGTCAGATGATGTCCTGTGCAGGGAGTGGAAGCATCCTCCTGGACTCTCCTGGAGATGTGTGCAGAGTCCCAGGGGCCGCGGGACTCATGTGCGGCACTCAAAACCGCGTCAGGCCAACATGTAAGAACCTGACCTGCCCAGAGAGCACGCAGCAGCCCAGAGCCTGTCAGAGAGAGGCAGGGAACGCTGCTCTCTTCCAGTCTGCTCGGCTCTTGCCCTTCACCCTCCCTGACCCAGATGCACGGCTTGCATTGGGGTTTTGGTAGATGCTCTCCCAAAATGTTTCTTAAAAATATAATAAGGATATTTTACTTGGTCCTGCTTTATGAACTTTTTTTTTTTTGTCTTGTCACATCCTTTGTATGACATGTTACTGTTCTCCAATCTTATCTGCAATTCCATTTCTTGGGTGTCTGTTAGCCTCCCTCTATGATCTGCCTGGGCTTCCCAGATGGCTCAGAGGTAAAGAAACTGCCTGCCAATTCAAGAGACACAGGAGACTCGGGTTAATCCCCTGGGTTGGGAAGATCCCCTGGAGAAAGGAATGTCTACCCACTCCAGTATTCTTGCCTAGACAATCCCATGGACAGAGGAGCTTGGCGGGCTACAGTCCACGGGGTCGCAAGAGAGTCAGACATGACTTAGCGACTAAACAACATGATCTGCCTCTGGGATGTCTCATGGACCAGAAAAATTTTATTTTTCTTTCACCTCTTCTGCAAATCTTTTACTTTCCGCAAGGAATGTAAATCGTAGGATCAACAGTCCATTTCATCCAGCCGTTCGATGGTGTAGCGTCTACATTAAGCTTGCCCGTGGTTTTCCATTCTCCATGCCTGCACAGATGGTGTCTCTCCTTGCTCTTTTTCTCTCTTCTCACATGGAAAGTTCTGGGCGAGAACCGCCTGGTATGCTGTTCCACTGGCGCTCACCTTTAAACGTTGGCCAGTGTATCTGAACCTATGCTCCTTGGGAGGTGCGAACACTCAGCGTCTCCTCCCGTCTTCCCACCACGGCCTGGTCTGGACGCCACCGAGGACGTCCTTCCGCGCATTTGACCTTGAAACCTTAGCCCTGCTTCTTACGGGCTGTGCAGTGCTGGCGAGCGATTTTCTCTGGAAACTTCACTTTCCTCACCTGTAAGTGACAAAGAACAGAACAGCATCCAACGGGTTCATATAGAATTTTAAAATTTAGGGTTTGTTGGGCAGGGTAGTAAAGGATGAGTGTGTGATCACTAATGTGTGAAATCTAAAAAAATAAATGACTTAATATAACAAATCAGAAACAGACTCACAGATACAGAGAGCTGGGGTGAGGGAAGTAGGGAAGGAAAAGGGGTTAAGAAGCACAAACCGCTGCGCGTAAATAAATAAGTTGCAAGGATACACTATAGCGCACAGGGAGAGAGCCAACCAATGTTTTGCAACAACTTTAAATCAAGTATCATCTGTAAAAATTTTGAATCACTACATTGTATACATGACATTAATGTTATACATCAGCTACAAGGAAGTCGTGTCCGACTCTTTGCGACTGCATGAGTTATACAGTCCACGGAATTCTCCAGGCCAGAATACTGGAGTGGGCAGCCTTTCCCTTCTCCAGGGGATCTTCCCAACCCAGGGATCGAACCCAGGCCTTCTGCATTGCAAGCAGATTCTTTACCAACTGAGCCATCAGAGAAGCCCCATACATCAACTATACTTCCATTTAAAAGAAGTCAAAGAACTTGTATCTGTTTTTAAGCTCTAGGAAATTTTCAGCTAATACATTGGTCAAATATTGTCTGTCTTCTAGTCAATTTTTTTTACTGGAAGTTTACGAGGCCTTTGAGATCTATTTTCCCTGTCTTACCTTTTGCCTAACTACCATCTTGAAATAGGAAAGCAATCTGTTTCACACCACACATAAACAACCTTTCCACTACATAATTTTAATTTTTTTATTTTATTTTTTTACTTTATATAATCTATGTCTTTGTTATTCATTTTTATCGAAGTATAGTTGCTTTACAATGTCGTGAGAGTTTCTATGGTACAGCAAAGAGAATTAGTTATACATATACATACAACTCCTCTTTTTTGGATTTCCTTCCCATTTAGGTCACCACAGAGCCCTGAGTAGGCCATTTAGCAGGCTCCTCTGTCCATGGGGTTCTCCAGGCAAGAATACTGGAGTGGGTTGCCGTGCCCTCCTCCAGGGGATCTTCCCAACCCAGGGATTGAACCCACGTCTCTTGTGTCTCTTCATTGGCAGGCGAGTTCTTTACCACTAGCACCAACTGGGAAGCCGTTTTAAAATTATATATACTGCTAATTGTTACATGTGACATGAGCTTAAATATCATCAACAGACAATGGTTGGGCTGGAGGTTTCAAGGGCCCTCTGAGTGGCAGAGGAGTTTCCATCTCATGGTGGTGTTAACCTCTTCATCAACATTTCCCAGCTCCTGCTCCTTAGAAAGTTCTAAGAACACCTGAATGGGAGGCAAAGAAGAAGGAAAAACAATGAGCTAGCTGTTGATTGGCTTCAAAAGAGACAGGCAATTGGCACGGGACTTTTATGTGAAATTTGCAGGGATGACACCGGACCCTCGGGAGGACCCACCTTTTCCAAGGTGCACTGGGAGAGGCTGTGTTCTTCCAGGTTCAAGTTATGTTTCACTGAAAAAAAAACAGACTGATAGTAGATGCTTACAATGCTTAGATGCTTTATTTATTACCAACCATCTTTTCAAAGTCATCTGAAATGAAAGTGCCAGTGATGAATATCAGCGGAACACAGAACTGAATGAACAAATGCTTGGTGACAGAATGAGATAGTGAAAAGTCCTAGTATTGGTGTAAATACATGTTAAACTCATCTTGATATTAGAATTTTCTCACATTACTTACTGATATTATGGTTTATTACCGGGTTGGCCACGAAAGTTCTTTCGTTCCATAACACCTTACGGAAAAACTCAAACGAACTTCGTAGCCAACCTATTACTTAGTACGTGTATCTTGGGGAGACAGCTAAGTTCCTTGAGGGACTGAGGAACTCACCGACACGTTCTCACACACGAGGGAGGTTGCAATTCCATCGCATTCCCTTTTAAAAGACCTCCAAGTCCTGCGTCACTGCGCTACTGCCAGTTCCTCGGCAGGCCTGTCTCTCTACCGGGCTCCCCCCAGGAAGTCTGCATGAGACCGGCCCTCAGCTGCGCCCCACACACACTCACGGGTGCCGGCCCACCGTTTACACACTGAGGATCCTCTGTGCACGAGCCAGCCTTGGGTGCCAGGGATGGAGCAGGAGAGATCAGGCAAAGCCTAAACCTCTGCCTTCATGCCGTTTGCATTCTAAAGAAGCACTTAAATGTGTAATAAAATAAATAATAGTAGCTACTCTGGAGAAAAGATATATCTAGGAAATAAGAGATGTTGGCGCTCTTTTTCCAGGATGGTTTTAAGGAAGACCACAGTAATAAGGTGATAATTGAGCATAAACCTAAAAGAAGTGAGGAAGAGCCTGGATATTTAAGAAGCAGAATTCCGGGAAGAAGGATTACAGTGTGAAGCCCCGGCGCAGGAGTAGGCAGGTGTGTCTGGTACACTTAGGAAGAGCAAGAAAGCAAACCAGAGATTTCTTTTGTCTCAAACGTGAGGAGTTGGGCACCATTCTAGGCTCTTCCAGATGAACTTACTCAATTCTCCTAGTAATCCTGCCAAGTGGCCACTGATACTACCTTTTACTTAGAGATGAGCCACCTAGACACACAGGTGTTACGTAGCTTTACCAATGTCTCCTCGCTTGCAGCTTGTTCTAAAAATAGAGCTACTCTGTGATCTAGAAATCCCACTCCTGGATATATAGCTAAAGAAAATGCAAACACTAATTCAACAAGATTCATACACTCCAATGTTCAAAAACAGCATTGTCTACAATAGCTAAGATATGGAAGCAAACTACGTGTCCATCAACAGATAAATGGATAAAGAAGGTGTACTGTGTGTATATATATATAACATAAAATAAAAAAGCTACAAGGATATATTGTACAGCACAGAGAATATAGCCAATACTTTAAAATAATTTTAAATGGAGTATAATCTACAAAAATTTTGAACCACTATTTTGTATGCCTGAAACCAATATAATAGTGTAAATCAACTGTACATCAATTGAAAATAAACATAATTAAGGTAAGAACTAATTCTTCAAAAGTTTTATTTAAAAATGGCCATCCTTACCTGTCTCTAACTTGTGAAAGGCCTGAGAGAGAGGCTTAACATCCTGCACAGGCAGTCTGTAAACCAAGAAGGAGGAGCACCTGGAGACGGAAAAAGTGTCACACTTCATCTTGAGCTTCAAAGGGAAATATGACCATCAAAATAAAAGTTGATATTAAAAGCTAGTAAATAAATTTTATTATTTTTAAAAATTTTATTAACAAATAAAATTAATGCAAAGTAACATTTGGCTTCAATATTAAACATTAAGATAAATTTCAATAGATATTTCTTGCAGTGGCCTTGTTGGCTGGCGGTTGGAGATAATTCTCCTGGAAATGATCCAGTATAATTATATTTATGCTCCACTACTTTGGCCACCTGATGCAAAGAGCTGACTCATTGGAAAAGATCCTGATGCTGGGAAAGATGGAGGGCAGGAGAAGAGGGCGACAGAGGATGAGATGGTTGGATGGCATCACCGACTCGATGGACATGAATGTGAGCACATTGCAGGAAACAGTGAAGGACGGGGGAGTCTGGCGTGCTGCAGCCCATGGGGCTGCAAAGAGTCAGACACCATTTAGCAACTGAACATCAACAATGCTCAGTTTAGTTTATTCAAACCTTTTTCTTGTGGAACATAGACATTCTGAATGAATCCCTTTGATGAGTTTGAATAATTTAGAACTAATTCCAATATTTCATCCTTGTAACCAGAAAGCAAAGGCAGGAGACACGTGGTTGAGAGCGAAGGTCATAACAGTGAGGGGACTGAGACGGCTTCATACGAAACTTTCCTGACCTCTGCTGACTTAAAAAAAAAGTACAGCCTGAGAGTTGTGAGTTAAGTTTGATTTGGGGCAAAATGAGGACTATAGCCTGAGAGACAGCTCCTGAGATCGCTCTGAGAAACTGCTCCAAAGAGGCAGCGGGTCAGTATGGAGGTGATTCTGGTGGCGGGGGGTGCATGCAATCAGGCGCGTGTTTTTTATGCAGAGGATTCTGCTGGTCTCGTGACAGTTGCTGCTGACCACGAGGAGCCGTCGTCACCACGAAGGAGGTTAGTGCTTTTCGGGATGTGGGGAGGTGCAAGAGTTGGGCTCGTAAAATGGGCTCCTGAGAACATCTAACCATCTGAGGACCTGTCCTGTTTCCCCGGAGCACACATGCCTCAAGCCTGCCCTCCCCCTAGAACTCTCTCGGGGGCGTTGGAGGTCCGCAGCTGCAGCAGCACATGGCTTAATCCTTGTAGAGGTAGGCAGGCCGACGGCTTGTGCCAATCTGCAGTTGACCCAGCTCAAAGAGGAGGAAGTGCCAGGGCTGATTTCTGCCCCTGTCCCCTCGCCCCACCTCTGCTGAGACCTCAGGCCCCACGCATGGCTCGGTCCTGACAGACTGTGAAGCCCGCGGCCGCCCGGAAGCTGCTCAGACCCCGGGCTTCACCCAGCGCTGCTCTCCCGCCTCTCCGTCGACATCAAAGCCGTGGCTTGAGGGTCTGGGAATAGGACTGAGTCCCGTGTCCCCGCACCCCACTAGATAATTTCATTACTTTGTACTGGGTGTTACGCCCTGCTTCTTCGGTGGCTTCTCCCCCCCAAGGAATTTCAAATTTGCCTCCTGTTCCAGCTCCCTGCCCTCCCCTTAAAAAACCACAGCCCTGTGCCTCTGTGCTCACAAACACACTCCCTTCTGTTCTTCATTGTGATGCAGGAAAACCCAACTAAAGGGACATGCTTTGATGACCCCAATTGCTGTTTCCGATGAGGCCAATTCACCCCAAATAGTTGCATCTTTAAAACGGTAAATATTTACATCTTTTAAATATTTATGGGGAAGCCCTGGGAAGGTGTCCCGGGCTGGCTGCACTTCTGTGCAGATGCAAGTCATCAGAACTTCCTCTCTGGTTTTTCCAAGTCCTGCTCCAGACCTGGGGACCAGCCTTGGGTGGCCGCGGAGGCCCAGGCTGGTGTCCCCAGGCCTCCCTGGGAGGACACACCTTTCTGGGGACGCTCACTAATCTCCTATAATCAGGAAGACTTAAATCTGTTTCTGAGGTCTCTCCCTTGATGCTGAAGTCTAATCGCCCTGAAGTGCTCACAGAGCCGAGAAGGAACCACGGATGGGAAAAGCCAACCTGCTCCTCCAAAACCAAGAGTTCCTTCACCTTTCCTGCTGGGCGGCCCGAGGGAAAAGCCTCAGGACCTCTGTGTGGACCGACGTGCCCCGGGAAGCCTCCTTCAGCTTTAGTTCCAGAATGTAATCCTTGCCGAGGCTGTTTTTCAGGTGTTGGATGGAGCCAATGCATCTACGAACAAGAAGGAAGACACGCTGGGAAAATCTCGCCCCTGGGATTTTTCCCTGTTATTCTTAAATTTCAGATGTATGGAAAGGGGTCCCTGAGGGAGGGGGGAAGAGTCTCAGCTGGTAACAGTGGGTTTGCCCTTTTCACGTTGCTGTTGTGTTAGTTGCTAAGTTGTGTCCAGGTCTTTGCAACCCCATGGACTGCAGCCCACCAGGCTCCTCTGTTCACGGGATTCTCCAGGCAAGAACACTGGAGTGGGTTGCCATTTCCTTCTCCAGGGGATCCTCCAGAACCAGGGATCGAAACTGCATCTCGGATTCTTTACCGCTGAGCCACTGGGCAAGCCTGGCCCTTTCACAGCAAGTCTTGTTTAGAAAATCGAGGGCAGGCTTGGCCGGCACCCACCTCAGGCTCCCGGACACCATGACGGCCACACGGTCGCACACGGCCTCCGCCTCGGCCATGGAGTGGGTGGTCAGCAGGGCGCCCCTCGCCATGTTTCTGACGGCTGTCTGGATCGTCTGCCTGAATGAGCCCCAACAGTTATGCCATATTTTAAAAGGGTGAGAAAAAAGAGAGATGGAAGGGAAATTTAATGGATAAAAAACAATTAATGAAACATATTTAAATTCTAAATTAAAAAAAACAAGAAAAAGTTTTGATAAAAGTTTTTAGGTGTTTTTAGGTGTGTTAATGGCATTCTGGTTAAGTTGAAAAAAAAGAAAATTTCATTTCTTTTGCAGAAGTTAACTGAAATGTTTATAAATGAAGGATACACTGTCTAGTATTTGCTTCAAAATAATTGGAAAGCAGCAGAAGGAAGTGGGTGGAGGCAAAGATGAAGAAAGATTGGCCTTACACGGAGAGCATTTGGCTTAATAGATTCATACATGCTTCTCTTTCCATTTGTATAAAATTTCCATAACAAAGTTCTTTTAAAAAGTTGAGAAACTACTGGACAGACACAAATATGAAAGTGGATTGGAGAATTTTATAACTCCAAATATAAAGTCCTCGATAGGAACATAAGAAGAATTTAAAAACTATTTAAAGAAAGTCTAGATCAACAAATTTAACAGGTTAGGTAAAATTAGGGGGAAAAAAGCAAAGGAGGAAAATGTATTAGCAAGCTAATAGTTTCTAAGGAAAAAGTTACAGACATCTCAATAATTGGCAAAATTAATCTACATTCCAAATCGCAAGACCTAAAATTCCAGCAAAATACCGAGAGGTTTTCTAATCCCACGTGAATGCCACCCGAAGGTGGTGTACTACGAGAGAATGTGTTGTTCCGTCGCTCAGTCGTGTCTGCCTCATTGCAACCCCATGGACTGTGGCCCTCCAGGCTCCTCTTTCCATGGGATCCTCCAGGCAAGAACACTGGAGTGGGCTGCCATGCCCTCCTCCAGGGGATCTTCCTGACCCAGGGACCGATCCCCCGTCTCCTATGTCGGCAGGCAGGTTCTTTACTGCTGAGCCACCAGGGAAGCCCATGAGAGAATCTGCTTGTTAAATACTGGCTTCCCTAGTACTGTGAGTTGTCTCCGTCCAGCTAGGGATCAGTGGATTTGCTTTTCCGAGGTCAGCTTAAAAACACTCCTTTCACGGAAGGTCCGTCCTCCCGGCTCTGCGGGCGCTGCTCACCACAGATGCTTCTGCTCCGCGGGGTCCAAGCCTGTGGACGGCTCATCCAGAAGCAGGACGGGTGGGTCTCCCAGGAGGCTCAGCACAAGACACAGCTGCAAGGCAGAGACACGGGGCTGTTCCTGCCACCACCCGGCCACCCGCACAGGAAGCCCGTGGACACACGCGCACCTTTCTGGCGGCCCCTCCCGGTAACTTCTGCGCGGGAACGTTCAGCTGTTCGTGCAGCTTGAAGGCGTCCACCAGCCTAGTGGGAAACGATGAGACGGCGAGATCAGGAGAGGGTGTGGGGAGAAGGTAAGCCACACGTAGGGGTTACGGCCCTGGGTCCCCTCCTTGGCACCATCCCTCTCAGAACGAACCATCAACGCAACATTGTGAGGCAATTCTCCAATTAAAAAAAAACTAAAAAATCTAACCATCAAAGAATAAAGTTTATACTGAACATCTCATTAAAACAATTTCAAAACTACCTTGAATTCTAATGAAATAGGTGATGATTCACGATTATTCATTCAACATTTTTTCAATTTATTTTGTTGAAGTGTAGCTGATTTACAATGTTGTGTTAACTTCTGCTGTACAGCAAAGTGAATCAGCTAAACGTATACACATTGTTTTTCATGTTCTTCTCCCTTATGGTCTAACCCAAGATATTGAGTGGAGTTCCCTGTGCTGCACAGAGGACTTTGCTATTTACCCATTCTCTGTGTGAGAGCTTGCACCCGCCAAGCCCGACTCTCACGCCATCCCTCCGCATCCCAGGTTCCCCCAGGCAACCACAAGTCTGTTCTCCACGTCTGTTTCTGTTTGTTAGATAAGTTCATTTGTGTCACAATTTAGATTCCACGTGTAAGTGATAGTCTATGTATCATTTAACACTGACAATTATTCTACGCTGTTTATTTTTAAAGGTCCCCCAGCCAGGGATGCAGGGTTTGGCCGCTGGCCTCCATGCCCACTTGACCCCTGATGCTCCCCGAAGATGGAGATGCACCCCCTACTCTCCACTTCTTATCAGTGATGGCACAGAGGAACCTCACGAGGGCGCAGTACCGTGAGATGGCCACGCGGGCGTCCGCGCGCCGCAACCCTTTCACGGCGGCGAACACCTCCAGATGCTCACGCGTGGTCAGGCTGGGCCACAGCACGTTCTCCTGGGGACAGTAGCCCAGGAACGGGATGCTGGTGTCCCCCTGCTGATCCAGATCTGAACTGTATCCCATCAGCTCCACCTGAGAAAGTGTGCTGGTTTTAGAAACGTGCAAGCTTGTCTTCGGCCACATGATTCCTCGAGAACCTGACTTGCGGCTAACAAATGCCTCAAGTTTTTGAACATCGAAGAAATACTACAGAAGCCACCCCATATATTTATTACAGAAAACTATTTAAACTACTCACCGTACAGTCTCACAAGGACATCACCTATGTCTATTATAGCATGTCTATTTGGGGAACGGAAACCACATCTTCATTTGCACTACCTCTCCAGCTGTTGGCTTCATCATCCCAGATATCATTCTAACAGACGAACTTTTACCAGCACCGTTAGGTCCCAGCAATCCCCAAATTTCTCCTGAAAGAGAGGCACCCGCCATCAGTATTGGAAGTAAAACATTAACATAACTCTGCTTCTTCAGCAGCTTTCTGAGATACATGTTCATCTCCATTGCCATTTTGAAATTTATATCATATATGTAATCCACGTCACCAAAACATGTTCTTTAACCCCTATAATTATATGAAACATTTTGAAAAAAAGCTTAGAGACTGACATTTGCTGTCCATACATGGGTCTTTTTCCATATTGCTTTTCCAGTGAAAAAGGTGCCCATAATTTTTTATACGGCAGACGGCTGACCTGCTGAGTACCTAAGTAATTCCTAAACGCAGGGAGTCAGGCACCTTTTCTCCGTCTCAAACTCCACCACCTGTGTCTGAGTCATTATCCTCTTTCATCTGAGATAGTATGATGATATGAAAGCCTCTTAACTTGTCCACCACCCAAATTCATGGACAAATAATAGCCAACGTGAAACATTTTTCAAAGTATCGATTAAATGGTGGCAAAACCCCTCTAGAGGGATTCTGCTCAATTGGCCTAAAATCTAAACTCCGCTGTTTTTCCTGCTGGACCCCGTGGGCCCTGCTCATGTCTGAGAGCATTCCTTCTGTTCACAGGGCATCTGCTGGCCTCGCTGAGCACCTTACCCACTCCAAAGACATGCCTGGGTCTGAGCCCTCGCTGCTTCCTCCGTCTGGGATGCTCTTATCTTCTGCACGCTAACATTGCCGGGACCTTCTCATAACCTAGTGCTGAGCTGCGCCAAGTCGCTTCAGTCGTGTCTGACTCTGTGCGACCCCATGGACTGTAGCCTGCCAGGCTCCCCTGTCCATGGGATTCTCCAGGCAAGAAGACTGGAGTGGGTTGCCATGCCCTTCTGTGGGGATCTTCCCGACCCAGGGACTGAATCCAAGTCTCTTATGTCTCCTGTATTGGCAGGTGGGCTCCTTACCACTACACCAACCTGAAGCCTGTAATCACCTGGATCTTGGCTTAAATGTCTCTGCTCAAGAAAAGCCTTCCCTAACCCTAATTCTTCCCTGGTGGCTCAGACAGTAAAGAATCCACCTGCAATGCAGGAGACCTGGGTTCAATCCATGGGTTGGGAGGATCCCCTGGAGAAGGGAATGGAAACCCTCTCCAGTATCCTTGCCTGGAGAATCCCATGGACAGAGGAGCCTGGTGGGCCATAGTCCATGGGGTCGCAAAGAGTCGGACACGACTGAGCGACTAAGACTTTCAGACTTCAACCCCAAGTGAATGTGGCCCCAAGTCACTCAAGTCATGGCACTTATTTGAGTGCTCCCCATAGAACCTGCCAGTGTGACATCTGGAACTTCTCTTGATAAGTCATTTTTGTTTCCTGACCCCCCTGGGGATGTAGAAGCCGTGAGGTCACGTCCATGTCTATTTGTTTATAATGATATTTCCGGATTCTTAAACAGCCCCTGGCACACTCGAAAAAACGTACGTTGAATGAGTGAATGAATGCTTCAGCAAGTACAACGGTGTCCGTAACCTCGATGTTCAATGGGTGTTTCTAAAAATAACGGCGAATTTAAACAGCGACTATTCCAAACCTTTTTTAACACAGAAGGAGATGTTTCTCACTGCCGTCTTCTTCCTCCTTCTTGAAAAGCACCTTTTCTTCTGGCCTGCATATTCTTTGTGCAGACAGCTAGCAATTATGACCGGTTTCTGGAATACAGGACAGAGTGATTTTCCTCTTAAGCGGAAGTCACTTTTCATTTCTATGCTCTGCCTCCTGGAACCTCTCTTGCCCTCCGTCATGAACCAAACCATATTTGCGTTGAGGGCAATCCACATTGCTTGTCTGAAATGTAACATGTATTCGTGGATGTTGACAATACTTCTTGCTAAAAACAGATGAATGAATAATGAATATATATATATATATATATTAGTCATAAAAAGAATGAAATCATGGCATTTGCAGCAACATGGATGGACCCAGAGATGATCACACTAAGTGAAGTTAAGTCAGAAAGATACAGACAAACATCACATGAAATCACTATACGTGGAATCTAAACTATAACACAAATAAATTTATCTATGAGACAAAGAAACAAAAATAAGTGGACTGAGTAAACAGCATAATTTCAGGCTGGCTTCTTGCATTCCAGTAACAGAAGTATCTAAACTCATGTGAACACCTCCCAAATCAAAATCAAACAGTAATCCTTAAAATCTTAACCTCTACCCGGCATCCTATAACAAATCTCACATAAATTCCTTGACTCATGAAACTGGGGGTTTGAAATTGCAGCTCTGCATATCCAAGTTCATTTTTCTCCCCCCCAAAAAAGATGAAACCAGTATGATTTGCATTATTCTTTGAGCATCAGGGACTTCTAAAGAAGTGCCTGCGTATTTAGGAATTACATAAATGCATGGTTTCCCAGGTGGTTCAGTGGTAAAGAACCCGCCTGCCAGTGCAGGAGATGCAAGGGACGCAGGTTCAATCCCGGGGTCAGGAAGATCCCTTGGAGGAGGAAATGGCAGCCCACTCCAGTGTCCTTGCCTGGAGAATGTCGTGGACAGAGGAGCCTGGCGGGCTGCAGTCCACAGGGTAGCAGAGTTGGTCACCACTGAGCATGCACACATGGCGAGCTCCAACCTTTCTAAATAAACCAAGCCCAGCCCCTCAGCCTCTACTCCCGAGCTCCTCGGCGTCCCATCACCACCCATTTTGCCGCCTGCGTCCCTACCTCCTCTCCTGACGTGTTCAGGGCGATGGCTGTTCTCAATCTTTCTGCTTGAACATCTTCGTCTTCACCTACAGGTTCTTCTGCATGTGAAGGAGCATCTCTGCTTTTTGGGGAAATTCTGCAGAAAAGATGACATACACAGCATGTGGTTTTTTTGCTAGGTGTCAAAGACGTATCAAAACTCAGCTTCTCTAACTATCCCTTCCACTCCCCTCCCCCCATTGAGCGTACACCCTTCTGTATTTAAAATGGAGACCAACAAGCCCCTACTGTAAGCACAAGGAACTCAGTGTTGTGTGGCAGCCTGGGTGGGAGGGGAGCCTGAGGGAGAGCGGGTACAGGTATACGTTGGGCTGAGTCACTTTGCTGCTCTCCTCAAACTAGCACATTGTGACTAAAAGTTAAAAAAAAAAATCAGCTTCTCTGTGATTTCCCCGTGGTCCTTTCAGCAAACCAGTGATGATGCTGACTATGAATCCCATGTCTTCTTTTGCCAGGAATGTCCACTCCTGCAGCTGAATCCCCTTCTCCGTTTGCTGCTCCTCTCCTAATGAGTGTCTCTGACCCTTTCACATTTCTCAGCAAGTACTGCCGCTACTTTAAAAGTCAGGTCGCCTGCGTTCTTCTCTGTTGACTCTGAGCCCATGTTACTCACACCCAGTATTCGCCTGGTGTCCTTTACTGGTTGGTGCTTCCCTGGTGGCTCAGAATCTGCCTGCAATGCAGGAGACCTGGGTTCAATCCCTGGGTCGGGAAGATCCCTGGAGAAGGATCCCCACCCACTGCAGTGTTCCTGTCCTGACTGCTGACCCTCACTCGAGTCTCCCCGGCTAAAGCACTCTCAGCTGTGCTGCCGAACCAACTCCATCCTATCGCTCTGGTCAGGCCTGTGTGATCCTCCTGAGTGAGAAAAGGGCGTATGTGAGCTCTCACTAAAATGCTTTTCTTAGCACATATATTTTGTCGAAGTATAGTTGGCTTACAATGCTTCAGGTGCACAGCAAGCTGATTCAGTTTCACGTACACACATATATTATTTTTCAGATTATTTTCCATTGTTAGTTATTATAAGATATCGACCGCAGGTCCCCGTGCTATACAGTAAACCTTTCTTGCTTACACAATATCTATTTTTTTTTAGTTAGAAATCTAGCATTCTATTCATACTAAGTCAAACAACTATTTGAGTTCTCATTAAATTTTTGAGAGCTTGAAAGCTCCCTTCAACTGATTAATGGCAGAACTCTGCCTGGTGATGGTGATTTAGCCAATAAGTCATGTCTCACTCTTGCCACCCCATTGACAGTAGCCCGCCAGGCTCCTCTGTCCTTGGGATTCTCCAGGCAAGAATACTGGAGTGGATTGCCATTTCTTTCTCCAGGAATTCTTCCCGACCCAGGGATCAAACCTGGGTCTCCTGCATTGCAGGCAGATTCTTTTACCAACTGAGCTACAAGGGATGCCTCTGCCTAGGTGTCCCGTTTCCTGGCAGTTCAGCCAGAAATCCACTGACCATGCCGAAAATCATCACGCTGTTTATACTGTCAATATAAACCAGCATTAAGAGGCTGAAGGTGCAGCCACTCCCTAGGAGTATTAAAATGCAATAAGTATGAAATTAACTGTTATCCCAACCTGAAAACAGGATCCTTTTGCATTATTTTCTTTCCACATTTTACTTCTAGGCATCGCAGGACAAACATGAACAGCAAAGCCTGAAAGTAAGTCTAGGAGAAAAGAAACGTGGTTACACGGAGGGGTGAGCTCATATCAGAAACATCTGAATCATAGTTTGGGTCTTTTGTCTTCAGATAAAATAGGTGTGAAGCATTCTTACAGATCAGTTCTATAGTGACAATCCAACTTGGGGAACCCGCCTTCTTTCTTTCTTCCTGTTGTACAACCTACACCCAGTCTGTCAGCACATGTGACCTGCTTCTCCTTTCAAAGTTGCCCAGAACCCAGGGCTGCCCCAACCCTGCCAGGGCTGTAATCACTGACAGTAACACCGCAGCCCCTGGCTGTGGGTCTCTCTTCTTCCCTTGCCCCAGACATCTACTCTCAACACAGCAGCGAGAGCTATGTTTTAGAGCACAGATAAGATCACAGCACTTCCTGAAAACTCCGCTGGCTCCATGCTCCCATAAAGTAAGATCAAAGTCCTGGACGTGACCCAGGGTCTCCATGTCACCTCTGTTCACCCGCACTCAGCTCGGTTACCTCTGTGACCTTCATTCCCCGTGGCTACCCTGCCCCAGCCACCTGGCCGCCCTCCTGATCCTGGATCAAGCCAGCGTCACTCTGCCGCCTCCTCCGGGAACGTTCCTCCCCGTGATGCCCCCACAGCTCACTTCCTCGCCTCTGGTGGGTTTTATTTTTGAAGTCCGTCCGTCCGTCCATCCAACACGGCGTGTTATTTAGTTTATTATCTGCCTCCTTCCGCCAGAATTAAAGCCCCATGAGGGCAAGGACTACTATTTTTGATCTATGCCCTAGAAAAGTACTGCCACATATGCAAAGACACTGATTTTCTTCAGCCTATATACACCAGTATAATCATTTTCCCTTTTCATTTTTTTGACTTTTGCTTTGTTTATCTCTAATTGCAATGGATTTAAGCTATAGTGCCTGTATTTCTTTACAAACTCTCAAATTTGGAGGGGGCAGTAGACAGGCTAAATAAGAAAATCTAATTTTATACTGAATTCTGGGTTTACACAGTCCATTCATGCATATAAGAAGTAACTAGGATGTAGAATCATGTCTGAATGTAATTGCTTTGTCTAAGACTATATTGAAAACACTTTCAAAGTTGGCACACTTCAGACAAGATCAAACAGTTACTACAGTAAATGATAAGCCCCCAGAAAGCAGGTGATGAGGTAGCAGAGCCATCTTACTATTAGACACACTAGGAGGTCAGCTGCACTCAGGTCATAATTTGCCTCTTGATGTTGTATTCTATGTTGAGGGATTCTCTGCAGAGACCAAAAGAAAAAAAAAGGCTCAATGGAAATTCACCAACTTTCTTATTTGCATTTAATTAACAGGGAATTTTACACATTGGAGATTGCCCTCATTAAGTTTGATTCCCCCTTTGTGCCCTGGTGACAAGCTATTCCCCACAGAGAAAAGAGAGGACCCCTACCCAACCCTGCCTGCCTCGCCAAGGAGGAGACCTAAGTCTGTCCATCTCCCTCTGTGTTTCCTTGATATTTTGGTTTAGTGTTTGCTGAACGTCTACTCAAGCATAACAGACAGAGGGGTCTACACTGTGAATGATTCTAGGGCTTCTCCTTCTTTGCCCTAAATGCCCCCCAGGAGCCCCCTGGGTCCCAGGGTGACTGCTTCCACCGCAATAATTAGTCCCATCCTGTGATTCTTTCTTCATCAGAGACGCGTTCAGAATGCCACTCATTCCTCCCCGACCATGTGTGACACACGTGGGTTGGTGTATTTCGTCTCACAGGGCGACTTACACCTTAGGAGAGAAACGCGCTGAGTGAAAGATTGAGCTTGCAGTCGGGGATTCCAGGCAGTGCCAGCGAAGGGAAAGGCCATTTTGCAGCCGACCTCCCGGGCCCCTGGGAGCACAGTGGGGTCAGCGGAGCCCTCGTGACTCCCTTTAAAGCACCCCTCTCCTGCTTCCCTGCTGTGGCTTTCTGGGCCCTCCCCCGCCCGCAGTCTCCGTGGCAACCTCGAGGCCCCTGGCGCTGGCGGCGGCGTAAGGCTTTCCGTCTTTGTCTCCACTAAACTCCCCTTTTTGTTGTGGTGCCTTAACTGCTGGGACAGCGCAGAGCAAAGTTGTTCTTGTTGGTTGGTGTTCAGTCGCTCGGTCGTGTCCGACTCTCTGCGACCCCATGGACTGCAGCACGCCAGGCTTCCCTGTCCTTCACTATCTCCCGGAGTTTGCTCAAACCCATGTCCATCGAGTCGGCGATGCCATCCAGCCATCTGATCCTCTGTCGTCCCCTTCTCCTCCCGCCCTCCATCTTTCCCAGCATCGGGGTCTTTTCCAAAGAGGGGCAATGACTGCCTTCACCTCAGGTGGCTAAAGTGTTGGCGCTTCCGCGTCAGTTTAATTCCTTTCTCAGTGAGTAAGTGTTACTGTCCGTGAGTACACGCTCACACTGGATGATGAATACCCATGGCATCAGGCAGCGTTTTTCCATCTGGCATTCATTTTAAATGCATCTGACAATGCTTACGTTTTGTAAAGTGCACACGGCAGAAGCTCCCACTTTTATTTTTTGGCTGCCTGGTATGCCTTTCGGGATCTTAGTTCCCTGACCAGGGATTGGGCCTGGGCCCTCCGCAGCAAAAGTGCTGAGTCCTAACTGCTGACCACCAGGGAATTCCTGGCAAAGCTTTCAAAATGGCTGTATTGTGGTTAAACTTTCATGCCATAAAATTCATTCATTTTAGGTGTACGATTCCAAGATTTTTAGTAAATTAGCAGAGCTGCAAGAGCATCACCACAATTCAAATTAGGAACATTTCCACCCCCCTCAAAGAGATACCCACTCCTTTCCCACCTCAGCTCCCAGGAAAACACCAGCCTGCTGTCTGTTTTTGTAGATTTAGGCAAAGCACTTTAATAGGCCGCGCATTCAAAATTAGTGGCACATTTGATAACATTTCTTACCTCTTGCAAAAAAGCTATAAATCCACTCAAGGTTGCTGAGGGAGCTAAAGCCATGCAAGCTATCAGGACATGGACGTCTGACTCATATAGCATAATGACGCCAAATGCGATGACTGTGATCTGCAAGGCAAGGGGAAACGTATTAGCGCCATACATACTCAGTCCACTGATATTTGAGGAAATACTTAAGATGCAGGTGTTCTGATCAAACAGATGGGAATTTTCCCTTGTGTGGACACACTCCTTTCAAGGGGAGAAGGGAAGGGAGGAGATTTTGTTATGAGAAAATGTGTGACCTTCAGCTCCCAACAGAAAATTCTTAGAGGGGAAATCTGGAGGCGAGATGAGAGCTGAATTGTTCAAACAGACTCACTGAGGCCTCAGTTTTATCCCGAGTCTGTCACGAATTCTTGTGTGACTTTAAATAGGTTACTTGACTAGCAGATACAAATTATACGTACAGGACGGGTAAACAAGGTCCTACTATAGAGCACAGGGAACTACATTCCATATCCTGTGATAAACCATAATGGAAAAGAATGTATATACGTAACAGTCACTTTGCTGAACAGCAGAAATTAAACTCAACATTGCGAATGAACTACACCTCATAAAAAAATTAAAAAAAAAATTATAAAGGATTAAAGCATCAAAGAAAAAAAAATCCAAAAACAGAATACTTAATTTTTTCCCTCCATAAAATGAGGAGAATTAGACTAGATAATCTTGATTCTTTTTCAAATCTGACATTTCAGTATTCCATGAATATGTGGCTACTTTTCAGTGGTATAAAAACTGAAACTGACAAATGCAAAGGGAAAGGGAAATAATCAGAAAGCACATAAACAAGTATGGCGCTGTGACACTGGGGCGCATTTTTATATCGTGAACAAAGAGAGTTTTAGTTTGCAAAAGTCACTTTGTTTTTGTAATGCTGCTTTGTCTTATTTTAATCCATAATTAATTTAAAATTAATTGTCAATAAAGGGAAAAAAAGATCTCCAATCATCTGTAGATATATTTCGATTTGAAAACTGTAGTTTTTCGGTGTCAAAAGTTCAGTTCTCTGCTGTGGTTCTTTATTTGCTAAAGCTTGCTTATTCACATGATAGTGAGAAGGTCTCAGTCATCACATTAATCCACAAACCTAACAGAAAAGGCCTTGGTGTTATCATGACTCTCCTTAGAAACAATAAAGCCAAATTTCCTTGTTTGTTTGTCTATTCACCTGCCGCTGAGGAATTCTGCAGGAGGAATTTCACAATAAGACGGCGCAGACTCAATTCTGCTTCTACCAGGCGCTGGAGGGGGGCTGCCCTCACCAGCCCTTCATCCCTTCCTAAGTACAGAATTGGGCGAGGGGCGCGGGGAGACGGGTCGGGGATGGTCTCTGCTCTCTAAGTGGGGAGCCACGGAAGCTCCGCTCTGGCGCAGTCTGACGTTTTGAGTTCTGGAAGCGCTGTCCTATGCTGTTGGAGTTGACACACTTTGAAATCTGCTGAGAAAATTCTCTCCCATTTTTCCCAACCGAAAGCATGACTGCAGAGGCTACATCCGTGAGAAAAGCCCCTCCCCTGCCCCGCTCCTGCAGCGACAGCTGAGGGGAAGGTGAGCCTCTGCCGGAGATGCTGAGTGAGCCGTCATCTGAGAGGCTGGCAGATCTGTGCGGACAGGATGAGTGGTGAGCGCCTGGTGACCCAGCGGGTGCCTCCCCCCTCGACACGCTGAGCAGGCACTCGTCTAGAAGTGCATTTACTAAATCTCGACCTGGAGTGGTTTCTGCTCGATGAGAGCCAACAGAGCGAGTGGGCAAAGACAGAAAGAAAAAGGCGGCACGACTCCAGGCTGCTGATGATGCAGGACTGAAGACCGCTAAGCTCCAAGAGCGTCTCCGAGGTCACTGACACCAGGATAGTTGAGTCCTCACTCACTCCGACAGGAACAGACCCGTCAAAGGTTATTGGCCAGTAACCCTGACGCCGCTTGAACACCAGCTCCTACTCCAAGAATGGAGAGCTGTGTATGCAAGACAGACATTCAAGCAGCAGCTGAGGATTCCAGCTAAAAGGCACCTGAAATGCTGAGATGAGGCCCCCCCCAGAGTTTTGATAAACACTTCCATCCAAGTTTTCGGTGATCTTACGTGCTCAGTCGCTCAGTCATGTCCAACTCTTCTGCGACCCCAGGGGCTTCCCAGGTGGCACTACTAGAGGACCCACCTGCCAGTGCAGATGTAAGAGAGACAGGAAGAAGGAAATGGCAGCCCAGTCCAGGGTTCCTGCCCAGAGAATCCCATGGACAGAGGAGCCTGGCGGGCTACAGTCCATGGGGTCGCAAAGAGTCGGATACGATGGAGCGACTTAGCAGGCGTAGGACACGAATCTTCTCTGTAAATTTGAGTCAAGGTCGTACACGAATTCTGCAGGAACATCACTGACCCCATAACATGTTACACCTGCTCCCCTTTCTAGGCTGTGATTTTAAGGTATTAATTGTCCCCATTGCTCAAGGGAAACGTGATTATGTTTAACGTTACATTGAAAGTTGAAAAAAGAGCTGTTTGTGTAAGTACTTACCACACAGAAGCAACATGACCAAAGGCCACTATTTTTTCTCCTCTTACGAAAAATAAAGGCTATCACGTATGTCAGGAAGACAAGTGAAGCCGCATAACCAAGCGTCATGACAACCTGAGGATGATACAAAGATACCAAAGTCAAAAAATGAGATAGTGACTGAGGGATTGGTTACAAGAGTCTCTTATGCTTCTCGTTACACATGCACTCGGCACGGTTTCTGTTCAAGTGTGTGACAAACTGAAAATGGAAACTTCATGATTATATGGAACTGTATCAGTATGAAAGTTTACTATGAATTGCTGTGTAAGATACTGTCTATGCCATCGTTACTTACCAAAGCAAACATAACTCGACTTGTGAGATAAACGTGCACCATGTTTGCGAGGTAGAAGATCAAATACATGGCAAGGAGAATGAGATTGTAGAGGCTGACGTCCACCAGCGCCTGCCCACACCAGTACGCAGAGGGGAAGAGGCCCGAGATCCACAGCTGGGACTTGGTTCTCTTCTGATGGAAAACCACAGCAGATACACAGATGCAGTTGGAATTCAAATCCCCAACAAACACACCTGGTGATTGTCAAAGGTAAATATAATCTAATAGTCTAATAAACTTTAAAAAAAAATTTAAGTGTCTTGAAGTGGACCATTTTTTGAAGAGTTTATTGAATTTGTCACAATCCTGCTTCTGTTTTATGTTTTGTTTTCTTGGCTATCAGGCACACGGGATCTTAGCTTCCTGACCAGGTATCGAACCTGCAGCCCATGCATTGGAAGGCGAAGTCTTAACATGTGGACCACCAGGGAAGTCCCTAAAATTTTTAAAAATCTAATATTTTAAAATTTTAATGTTTTAATCTGCTTCCCTGATAACTCAGTTGGTAAAGAATCCACTTGCAATGCAGGAGACCCCGGTTCAATTCCTGGGTTGGGAAGATCCCCGGGAGAATGGATAGGCTACCCACTCCAGTATTCCTGGGCTTCCCTTGTGGCTCAGCAGGTAAAGAATCCACCTGCAATGCGGGAGACCTGGGTTTGATCCCTGGGTTGGGAAGATTCCCTGGAGAAGGGAAAGGCTACCCACTCCAGTATTCTGGCCTGGAGAATCCCATGGACTGTATAATCCATGGGGTCACAAAGAGTTGGACACGACTGAGCGACTTTCACTTTTTCAATATCTTAATTATGTGTACACTGCTTTCAGGAAGCCAATGACAAAAGAGCCAGTTGCATCAAGGTGGACGTTTAAACATGAATACTGTTCTATCTGGCAGGTTTGAAGAACAAATAGAACAGTAGGCCTCCTAATGATCAAAGCCTGAATCAATCTCCTTCAAAAGAAATGTTATTTTTTCACCCGAAGGACAGTAAATTCTCCATTATCTAAATATACTCCTGGATAATGACTGACTCAGATGGTAAGAGATGACTTATTTAAATCTGATAGGACTGTCTTGCCTTGATAATGGACGTGACCCAACACAAATACAACCAAAAAACTGTATTCTGCACAATGGCAAGTGGATTCAAGTCTTAACTGTGGTCCTCGATTTCAATATCAATGATTTCTTCCCTGTGGTTAGGAAATAATGTGGTTGAGAGTTTTATCACATTCCCCCTTGAAGGTCTGGATTAATTTGAGTCCCTGCCAGACTGTTGCACGTTTCCTATCGTTGTGAAGTAACACGGACTTTGCGATTTTAGAAGCGGCTTTTCTGACTCGATAGGAATAATATTTAACTGCATTACCCGATTTAAACACGTTACAGCGCTTTTTCCTGTGAGAAAACACACGGCATTTAACACATAATGACTGAGGCCCCGGGCTTTGTTTTCTGTCCTCCTCCCTTTTCTTACTTTGTAATCGCTGGCACTGTTCATGGCGATGTACGGAGACAGGCTGCACGTGACAAAGAACAAGAAGAATGAGCCTTCGGGCAGCCCCGTCCGGAGCAACGTGTAGCCCTGCAAACGGAAGGCGCGCTTGGTGGGGCAGACTGGAGCGGAAGCACGGTGTCACACCCAGAAAACCTGGATATAACGTCATAAATCGATGCCACCTCAACAAAACAATTCATTCACGATATCCGTATAGTAAAGTGCTCAAGACCAGTGAGCATTTGTGAAAAATGAAAGAAATACTGCTCATCACAAAAGCATGTGCTTCTGGAAGTACTGAAAACTCAAACACGCCCATCTAGTTCATCAACCTCCACCCACGGAGGTGCGGGGGAGAGGTTCCTGATCATTTAACATGAAGCTTCAACTCCAAGGGGAAAAAGAGAAGTGAACGATGACGCAGAACAATTTCAGGGTGTGTATCGGAAAGAAGCGAAAGCAGAGGCCTGCCCGCGCTGGGTCACAGCAGGGCTGTTCACACAAGCCAAGGGACAGGAGCAGCCACACGTCCTCAGACAGACAGATGGGTGTGCATGGGCAGAATCATTCACCCTTACAGGAGGAAGTCCCGTCACATGCCGCAGCGCGCGTGAACGGAGGGGGTGTCAGGGAAACGGGAGGTTTCAAGAGGGAGGGGTCTACGTATGCCGATGGCTGGTTCACGTTGACACCAACACAATACCGTAAAGCAATTATCTTTCAATCAAAAATAAAGAAATTTTAAGACATGACTACATGGTAAGTTTTTGTGTTATGGGGCTTTTTTTTTCAAACCACAATACAAAAAATAATAATTAAAGAACTATGAGAGAAGTAGATAATTCAGACCTGAGCACCCTTCTTCCTCAGCAAACCTAGTGATGAAGAGGTAAAGATACTGGTAGCTCAGTGGGAGCTTCTGAAGCACAGACTTGAAAGGAAAACTCGCTGCAGTAAGCCCACCATCAAAGAGAGAAACCTGAACTCACTTCCCCCAAATCGGTGTCTGCGCCTGGCCTTATGCTCGGGGCAGGGCTTCCCAGGTGATGCTAGTGCTAAAGAACCTGCCTGCCAATGAATGACATGTAGAGAGATGTGAGTTCAATCCCTGGGTCGGGAAGATCCCCTGGAGGAGGGCATGGCAGCCCACTCCAGTCTTCTTGCCTGGAGAGTCCCATGGACAGAGGAGCCTGGTGGGCTACAGTTCACAGGTTCGCAAAGAGTTGGACACGACTGAGCGACTCAGTGCACGCAGGTACAGGGCTGCCTCCGGGATTAACTACAGGAGGCCCGTGCAGTAGCCTGTCTCAAAGCCATTCTCAAACTTTCCTTCAGGCTTTGGAAGCGACATCTACAAATTCTAATGCTGCACCAGATGGGAGAATGCTGCACTGTCCTTCTGAGAATGGCTGAAAGGAGAAAGGTATGCACCTCCGGGGATGTCTAAGAGAATAACTGTGGGGCCTCCGTCCATTTTGATCCTGAACAAACAAGCAATAAGATGAGGAAACTCAACGACCAAGAGGGGCTGCATCCCCTTCGGTCTGCCCAGTGGGCCCCCTGTCTGCAGAGTCCCTTCAGACCCCCTTGTCCGGCCACCACCCCACTCTCACGGCCAGTGGCGGCTTCAGATGGGCAGTCCGCTCCATCTGCCCCCGTGGGCATGCCCAGCACCACTAAGGCAATGAAGGCCCAGGCTGAGCTCAGCCCCTCTGTCACAGATTGGGCTTCCTGGTTCTGATGGCTCTATTTCCAATCGTGTTGCTTGCTCTCCCAACCTCCTGGTTTGGAACAGTCAGGGTCTGCTTCGGGAGATCCCTCTAGGGTGCCAGCTGGGGTCTAATCAGAAAGTCTTCACCACCTTCAGTACTTAAAACAGAGAAAAGTCAATCACGCAAGGGTTACGTGTGTGGGAAGAATGGAGGAACCAAGGGTAATGAAGCCGGTGTCCTC
The DNA here is from genome assembly GCA_024291935.2 of Okapia johnstoni. NCBI lineage: Eukaryota > Metazoa > Chordata > Mammalia > Artiodactyla > Giraffidae > Okapia > Okapia johnstoni. The sequence continues at coordinate 1,840,654 of CM044306.1, forward strand.
TCTGGGTTAGAAGGCAAAGGGGAGGTGATGTGATCGGGGCCCACGGTGTGCGACCTTCAGCCCTCCTGGCTCCGATCCCTGCTTCCTGCTGTCTAAATCCAGTCTAGAGCCAGCTGACAAAGAACCCTGAAAACGTGGCTCTGGGTATCAGACACCCTTGCGATGCAGAGCAATGATGGGTTAGTAAAGGGACAGATCCGAAGGAAGATGGCCCAAGAGCCGGCGGATTCTCCTTCATTTCAGTCAGTCCAGTACCTGGGAGTCAGTGAAGGGTCCACCACCGAATGATCCTGGCTTTACAAGATTCTAAAGCTGGTTACCAGGGCTCCCAACTTCCAACCCGCTGTACACACACACACACACACACACACATCCAACTTCCAACCTGCTGTACACACACACACACACACACATACCTCCAACTTCCAACCCGCTGTACACACACACACACACACACACACACACACACACACACACACACACACACACACACACTCACTCACTCTGTCTCCAATACACTTCTGCAGTCAAGCTTATATTTTTTCAGAAGATTCCCTAGGAGACTATGACAGAATACTGAAAAATATTCCCGCATACAAATCCTTTAGTAATAACTTAGGAAAAGTCATATGTTGCTAAGTATAGGCTGATTGAAAAGTTAAGACAAAATAGTTTTTAGGACTGATGATCCAGAAGACCCATAGCACTTACTCAACAGTGGAAGAAGGTAAACGAGCAAATCCATTGCTTACTGAAGGGTGTAAGCTTCTCTCGGTCCGAATACGCTGTGTTTGATTAAACATCCGAAGAAGCCCGTTGCTGACGACGTTCATAAGGACAGGAAAACAGTGCAGCCTCTTGGTGCTGCACACGACTGAAAAACGATAGTCCTTCCGATAAAACAAAGACAAATAACATAGCATAAATTCTACGCCATTGAAGAGGAAAGAAACCAGTTTTGTACATAAGAGCTTAGCAATGATGCACCTAGCTGTGTGACCTTCTCTGAGTGAACTGGCCTTTCTGAGCGTCACCTTCCTCTTTTGTTGGGGGGGACAGTGAATGGGCTGTGATATGGCTTTAAATGAGATCATGTACATTAGGTTCTGGTGGAGTGGATAGCACAGCTGACAATATGCGTTTTATTAGCATTACTGATTTGAAATCATTCATCCTCATTTTGCTTACGAGGAAGTTTTATTGACCAGGATTTAACAGTGGCCCTGAGAAGGGGACACGAAGCTTACGGAGAGCAAGCAAAGGAACCCTGATCTTCTGGGTAGGAGGTAAGCACGGATTACACCGCCAATGAAGCATGTCCACACTTTCTGAGACCATCTTTCTGTTCTTCATGTTTATAAGGATGTTCACACAGGCTTCTCTGGCGGCTCAGTGGATTCTTTAGAATCCGCCTGCCCCTGCAGGAGACAGGTTCGATCTCTGGTCCGGGAAGACCCCACGTTCCACGGAACAACTAAGCCCGCTACTCGCGCCTGTGCTCTGGAGCCGGGGAGCCGCAGCTACTGAGCCCACGTGCCTAGAGCCTGTGGTCCCAGCAAGAGAAGCCGAGTCTGGAGAGGAGCCCCACCCGCTGCACCCAGAGAAAAGCCTGCGCGCAGCAGCTTGGACCAGCACAGCCAAAGACACACAACATTTTTAAAACTGTTCATGCACTGTTCAATATCACCCATCGTTCACACAGTAAATACCTGAGATAGGTAACAAACAAAGCAACTGACAAGCAACGGAGTTCCCTAGAGGTGGCACAAAGATTACATATTTTACCAAGTGCCTACCGTAGGTAGATTCAGTGATACATCTTCAATGCCTTTTGCTTTGTTTTTATTTCCCTTGTAGTAAGAAAGAAACAGGTAGCTTCATTTAATCTGGCCCCAGCTTTCCACTGGGATGCAAACTCAGAGTTTTACTTAAGATTGGGATGTATTTTCAAGTCTTATTCCTGTGAAAGGATCTCTATTTCTTGCACTCTTTCACCCAAATTGAAACATATTATATAATAAACTGAGAGCACTTTCCTCCCATAGATTTCATGTGATTATTATAGTATTTAATGTATTTTCTCAATATATAAAAATATCACTTGGGTAGTTCACCATTAAATGGGATTTCTTAAATTCATAATTATAGGGGTTGGTACTTAAAAGGTCTAATATTTTATTGAGTCTGAATAATGCAATGACATTAGGTACCTTCAAATGTAAAAAATCTTCTAATTCAAAACTTAAGATAAAAATGTTTTACCACTTATTTAAACATCACAGTTTATTCAATGACAACCCCACGTGTTTTTGAGTTGTCACTGTATACTAGCTGGGTTGAGTTTTCACAGGGTTTAGATCAGCTAAAATGTAGCACTTTAATTTTTTTTCATAAAAGCAAACACGAGAGGCAAGCAGCAAGCACACCTTTCGTTTCCCGGAGACGATGATGGCCCCATTGTAAGAGGGATCTTCGGTGCCATTTCTACTTTCAAAGTCATCTACCTCCAAAAGTATGTTTTGATGCTTCAGTGACTGTATAAAATCTTCAATATTTGATTCTAGCATGAAATCCAGAACAGAAGGCCATAGAAAGCAAGAACACGTGTGACCATTTTTAAAAGTAAACCACATACACAAAGTTAAGATTTATAGAATACCATGAAAGGCATGTCTCCTTGGGCATCAAAAGAATAATAATACTGGCCCATAAAGGGAAGTCATTCTACCATTTTCTGTTATCAAATCTTATGCTTTACCACCGAGCCACCGAAGAAGCCTGAAACAAGCAGTTAGGCAAGACCAACTGCCCATCATTTAGGGTAACAAGATCATGGGTTCTAAACGGTCTTAAAGAATCTTCCTAGATTTTGTTGGAGGGGCATAGGGTATAAACATGCCATCTTCACGTTGTCAGTTGGCGTGTATAGTGCTTATGGTGTGGGTTAGGCTGCTGTAACACAGAGACCTGAAGACAGAGTGGTTCTGTGAGTACAGAAACCCGTCTCCATCTCACAGAAGAGCTGAGCATCGCCAGGCGGATGGACTGACAGGCCGATGAGTCACACAGTGACGCAGGCGCCTCCTCGCCGTCCCAGCGGCTCCCAAGTCACACAGACACACATCGCTCCTCGCAAGTGAGGTTTAAATGCACATCTGATTCTCTTAATTTGCTTCCCCCTACCTTTGCTGTTTAACAATAAAAATCACTTATTTCTGGATTTAAATTTTGCTTTTCTGTTTACCTGTGTTATTGATGATCAATAAGCTGGTTCGGGGGTCTTGGGGAAGTTGTCCCGGAGAGAGGAAATACAACTCAGGTTTAAATTCCCAATCAGTGTTTTCTTTCAACACAGCATAGAATATGCTTTCCACAATCAAAGGGAACATTGCAATTCCAAACACAAACAGTCTATCAATAAAGAAATGAACCATATGAATGCCCCTGTGACAGAACAGTGTTATTTATTCATCCAGACATTTCACAAATATTTGTTGAGTGCCATCTATAACTGGTGCTACAGTTTTGCAAGTCACACCTTCACATGCCATGTGTGGGCACATGCTCAGTCCTAAGTCGTGTCTGACTCTCTGCGGCCCCTTGGACGGCAGCCCCCAGGCTCCTCTGTCCATGGGGCTCTCCAGGCAAGTACACTGGAGTGGGCTGCCATGCCTTCCCCCAGGGGATCGTCCAGACCCAGGGACTGAACCCGCGTCTCTTGCATTGGCAGGCGGGTTCTTAACCGCTGAGCCCCCAGGGAAGCCTGGCATTGTGATATAAACACAGGCTCTCAAATTAAACAGGTGAAAATTAAACAGATGTGTGGAGAAGGCTGGTCAAGCCTAACGTCAGGGGTCCCACGGTTGGTACAATCGAGCACTACGTTTATTCCTCTTCCGGCAGGAATGCTGCCGGCAGGTATCGCGTTCTAGGTTCTTTGCTTGCTTGTCTGCTTTTGTCTTTTTTAGATCCACAGTAACAATTTTTGTTCTTTTTAAAATTTTTTCCGATATAGGTCAGTAGAAGGAGTGTCCCTGTGCTGGGCAGCAGGCCCTTCTCAGGTACCGACTTCTGATGTAGCAGTGTGTCTCTTCATCCCAAGCTCCAACTTACCTGCCACCCCCAACCTTGCTCCTTTGCTAATTCTAAGCTTGGTTCCTACTTCTGTGACTCTGCGTCTGTTTTGTAAATAAGTTCATTTGTACCTTTTTAGAAGATCCCGCAAATAAACAATATGGTATATTCGTCTTTCACTTTCTTCCCTCACTACGACAATCCCTAGGTTCATCTGCTGCTATAAACGACATTATTTAGTTTTTTATGGCTGAGTAGTATTTCATCGTATTCTAGTTTCAGATTCACTCTGGTTTAACCCTCTCTCAACACTCACTGTCTAAGAAATCGCGCGCCCTGATACTCACAGGGTCAGAAGCCCTTTCTTTCCTCATCTTAACTGTAAGAAACGGAGCTGTGCCATCGCCCAGAACTGCAGCCTCCAGAGGCCCATGACATTCACAGCCTTCTGCATCTCCAGGAGAGAAGGGCAAGGTGGATCCATTTCATGTAGCCATCCCGTGTCCCTGCTCATCTCTGCTTGTTCAAAATCTACACACGGGCACACACACAGAATACACACACATTACTGACAGCATCATGGGCTTCACAGCTTTCTCTGTGTAACAATATTAAACATTGTTTTAGAATGTTCGTGGTTACAAAGCAAAGAATGCTGGAAACAAATTATGTGTGTGATGCCCACATTCAGTAAACTCAGTGGGGAAAATACAGTGAATTCATACCAAACGTGGAACTCAGGAAAGATCATCACAGTATGCCCAGTCTTTGAAAAGACAGAGAAGGTCCCATATGTGACAATATTCTGAGGGATTTCAAGAAATCTCTTCCACAGGAACACCTAATCATGGATGCCTAAATATCTACTTAAAATTCTACGTGGAAAAATTGTCAGATCTGAGACCACCAGATCTGTACCTGATTCCCAAATACATGCCGTACAAGCAGCATGATTTGGGACGAATCATGTAACTGCTGTTTGGCCTGATTTTCTCATGTGTAAAGTGTGCCCGTGGCATTTGTTACAAAGGTTATTTTGTTGTCGCTATTAGTCGCTCAGTCGTGTCCGACTCTTTTGCAACCCCAAGGACTGTAGCCCACCAGGCTACAAAGACTACACGAAAGACTGGAGTGAGTTGCCAGTCTCTTCTCCAGGGGATCTTCCGACCAGGACTGAACCCACACATCCTGCATTGCAGGAGGATTCTTTACCACTGAGCCACCTGGAAAGCCCATAAAGGTTATTATAGGAAGGTAATTGCAATATAGCCACACGTCGATCCAAGTGTCTGCCACAAAGGTTGCAAAATGACAGCTCATTTTATCATCATCCGTTAAAGCACACGTTGGACTTCCCTGGTGGCTCAGTGGTAAGGAATCTGCCTGTCAATGTGAGAGACCCATTGACTGAAGCCAGGGTTCAATCCCTGGGTTGGGAAGATCCCCTTGGAGAAGGAAATGACAACCCATTCCAGTATTCTTGCCTGGGAAATCCCATGGACAGAGGAGCCTGGTGGGCTACATAAAGTCCATGGGGTCACAAAGAGTCAGACATGACTTAGCAACTAAACCACGACCACCACCAAAACACACCTTAGGAGATTATTGAATCCTTTTCCCCATTAAGGGCTCAGTGGAATTCTGCATATGAACAAGGTAAGGGCAATTTTGACAAGAAACATCTGCTCAGACTTCATGACCCTGATGAAGAGCCTCTGACATGCTCAGAGCATCCAAGAAGCAGGGAGCCTCCAGGAGAGGAGATAGCAGGTAAAAGAGGAAGCGAATCGTTTCCGAAGGGAAGTCTGAGATGCGCCAAGAAGGGACCCGTGTTTAGTCCTAGTGACGACGTGAGGAAAAGGCTGACAGACCTTTCCAAACAGCACAATCAGGTCTGGAATGTGTCTCATTCCTTGGAGAGAGCCACACACAAGACACTGTAGACAGTAAGCTGACACGTGACCGTTTGGAGATTGGTCTTCCATGACGCGTACAAATGGATGTACCTTGCTCAGCCGTTGAGTTTCCTTCCAGTTTCATGAAGACTTCATTCAGAGTTGACGTGGAAACCTCATAACTCATCACACCCGGGCCGCAACGCTCATCAAGGTCACCGAAAAGGTCTAAGGCAACAGGAGGGGACAGAGACATCTGAAATACCACACCGACAACTAAACCTAGTGAGTGGACACCTATCTGAACGATGATGCCGAATGTTGTGTAGAAGCTCACATCTTTGGAATGTCACAGTAGGTAAAATTTCACCAGGATGCACTCCCTCTGTGACATGAAGAGGGAGGCCGCCCCGCCTGTGCACAAGCCCTCTGCATCCATCGTCTGCCTATGGCTCACGACGTGCCCGCAAACTTCTTTGAGGAAAGATGAGTGATCAGAGAGAGCATCACCTTCTCACCAATGCCCCATAAATCAACTGTCACCTCACAAGTCACCATCACCCCACCAATCACCGTCACCCCACAACTCACCGTCACCCCACAAATCACCGTCACCCCACAAATCACCGTGCACTCCTACCTCTATTCCTGACTTTCCTTCTGGGTGATCTGCAGCTCCTCCCACCCAAGATCGCCTCCTTGATTTGGGTCCTGAATTTCTTCCCCTTTGGGACTCTCGAGGATCTCCCAAAATTGCCTCCTTTTCTCTCCTGCATCATCAACTTCTACAAGTACCAGGTCATCCCAAATCACACGCCAAAATGCTGTAGAGTCACCCATTGAGCAAAGATGTGCGTGCGTGCGACAAGCAACAGCCAAACACCGGAAAACTCTGCTCGTCCCGCACAGACGCACGCATTACTCCAAAGGTCCGTCTCTCTTGCCGTCTTCCGTTAGTCACATCCTAGTCACCCAGAACCTACACTAATCCAAACACTGCCCTCACCCCCCGCCGCCCACCCAGCAGCGACTGATTTCAAGTATCAGCGACTCCAATGTTCTTCTTGATTCAATGAACACGTTTTCTTGGGGGGAGGGGTTCTTTGTTTTTATTCTTTTAACTTGGTCTCTCTCTTTAAAATTTAGTGACATTCAAAGCTGTTGACTATACCCTCCTTCTAGAAACACTTTCCCCCTTGAGTTAATAAGAACAAACTCTCGTTTCTCCTTCAGCTGCCCCAGGGGCTCCGGATTTCCACCGCCCTCTGACCCATCCTCCACTCCCTCCTGAGGGTTCAGCCCAATGTCACCTTCTCATTAATCCAATCCCTTGCATTAAACCCATCCAATATGCAGATTCAATTAATTCAACCCAAATCACTGAATCAGTGATTCCCAGATTCAGCTCTCGCTCTGCCCTCTGATTTCCTGTGTCCCATAACCAACTATACACTTGGCCGTTGGACAGCTCCACTCAGAAGTTCTCATTTCAGCTTCAGCTCCTTAAGAAACCCGACCCCAAACAAAATCCAAACCCACCACATACGAAAGCTGTAATAACGGTGTGAACACTTGTTCCCAAGCTCATCCCCTTGCACTTATACTTAAATTACCTGGAAATTTATTCGTCCTTTCTGCAGGCAATGTATACACAAGCTTTTCTTTGCTTTCCGTTTTCAGTTTAGCATCAGGGATGCGGTGATTAATGAGGGATGTTATTTTTTCTGCATCACATGTTTCATTTCTGTACAAACTAATATGTAAAAGGAAAAGACAGTTCATTCGTGTTTTCTCTACCGCTGCCACAAAAACAGAGCTCTTATCAGATTCCTAGCCTCTGTATTGCTTTACAATTACCAAGTAATTACCAAGTATTACTTTACTTGGCTTCAGGGAGCAAACAAATGAGGAAATAGTAACAATAATAACGATGTTATCAGTCTGGAAAATCTTAGGATCTATACAGAGATGTATCAGCTCAAAACAACTGCAAGTACACAAAAATAAATAATGCAATTAAAATGATATATCAAGTATGAAGAGAAACAGGCAGGCAAGAACATTAGACAGAAGTGATTTCTTGGGGAAAATAATTGTTACACCAGACTGTGCAGCTATTAGAAAATTGGTGTCTAATAGGGGAACCTGCCCGTCACACATGTTTTGTTCGATCATCAAGGTTTTTTCCAAAAAGTATTGGTTTGGCCTGGAAGCACTTTTTGGTTAGACACAGTCCTCCACTGTGTGCTGATGGTAGCTTCTGGAAGGACTTGACTTGACGTCCTGTGAAAGGATGGCCATCTACCAGGGCACCGCTTGGGTCAGCCGAGGATATTCAGGACAGGAAAAGGTCGAGGCTCGTTAGACCAACCGCGGCCTCAGCCTGGACGGGGGTCCAGGAGGCAGTCATCAGTCCACCAGGACCTCTCCCTTTGAAATCTGCCCCGTCCTCAGCGCTGGTGGAGATGCAGGAGGCAAGAATACGGAAGAGCACGTGGCAGACACGGACCCATCCAGCTGAGCGAGCCAAAGCGTGAGATCCGTCTATCTCAAAGCGGCCTACCCTTGAGACAGCCCATCATTGGAGATTTATCAACAGAGCCAGGCCACCCCCCATGCCTTTACCTTAGGTGATAGCCGAGACCCCATCTTCGCTTCAAAAAGACAGAGGAGCCTGCGCACTTCAGCCTCCCATTGGACAGGATCACTTTCCTATCTGAGCAAAAAGGAGCGAGAGAGGGAAGACGGGGTTGTCATCTCTTCATTGTGTGATTTTCAAAGAAGAAGCATCCTGCGGGGGCCTAACTCCATCTCATGGCTTTTAAAAACATGAAACGTGCAGTAAAATGGACGCATTTCAAATGCGCTTCTGCCAGCCTGGAAGGGAGCAGGGTCGGGGGAGAAAGGATCCACGGGTGTGCACGGCTGAGTCCCTCTGCTGTTCACCTGAGACCATCAAGACACTGCTAACTGACTATATCCCAACACAAAATGATTTTAATGTTTAAAAAAATTCAAAAACGTTATTGTGTATAAGATAAAGTTAAAAGATAAAATGAGCTTCTGCAGGGGAGAATGGACAAATGTCTATGTTTTGAACTGTGGCGTTGGAGAAGACTCTTGAGAATCCCTTGGACTGCAAGGAGATCCAACCAGTCCATCCTAAAAGAGATCAATCCTGGGTGTTCATTGGAGGGACTGATGTTGAAGCTGAAACTCCAATACTTTGGCCACCTGATACGAAGAACTGACTCATTGGAAAAGACCCTAATGCTGTGAAGGATTGGGGGCAGGAGGAGAAGGGGACGACAGAGGATGAGATGGCTGGATAGCATCACCGACTCAATGGACATGAGTTTGGGTGGACTCAGGGAGTTGGTGATGGACAGGGAGGCCTGGCGCGCTGCGGTTCATGGGGTCGCAAAGAGTCGGACACGACTGAGCGACTGAACTGAACTGATATGTTTGGCTGAATCTCTCTGCTGTGCAGTTGAAACTATTACAAAACTGCTTATCAACTATACTCCAATAGAAGATAAAAAGTTAAAAAATTAAATTAATTAAAAGAATGAGCTTTTGCATTCCAGTCTACTTCAGTGGCCTCTGATACTTCTTGGAAAAAAAAAAACCAACCATAAATTCCATGAGCATATTTTCTACTCTGGATGATGAAAAATGAGTGGACATTTTTCAACCAAATCGACATGAAAGAAGATTGGGATGCTGACATTAACCAAGAGCTGATCTGAAACGCTGTCCTCACAGTGTCTCACTTGCGCTCACAGTCCAGCGTGTGCAGAGCTGGTGAGGAGTTCTACGTGGGACCGGATGGCAGCCGCCCCCAGACTCCTGCACTATATGGACACGCAGAGGGGATGAGAGCAGTAGTCTCACCCTGGGAATCCATGTCTCCCAAATTCTTCATCGTCAAATGGAGAGAAAAGCCACCGTTACCAGCCAGGATGTCCGCTTCATCCGTCAAGTTGGTACTCAAGAGGATCACGTGGTCTGCTTTGCGCTCCCTGAGGAAGTTCCATATTCGATGCCTTGAGAAAGGATCCAATCCCGCCGTTGGCTCATCTAAGAGCAAAACCTATGGTGGATGAAGATATATACACCGTTTCTCTGGTCCTTGTTAATGGTCTCCACGGTAGAGCACGGGAAACAATAAAAATCGTGCCAGATAATGACTGTGCACCACTTGTATCCAATATACTTACACTCATGGTGACACAGAGTATGCTCTCTCTGGATACGTTACAATGAAAACTCCACCACTTTCAGGGGTGAAAGAAGAGCTTCATTCTTTGACATTGGTCTTAGTGGTGTTTTTTTGGATATGTCTCCTCAGGCAAGGGAAGCAAAAGTAAATGAATGGGCCTACATAAAGCTCTAAAGCTTTTGCAGGGAGTCCCCTGGCAGTCCAGTGGTTGAGACTTCACATTTCCAATGCAGGGGGCACAGGTTTGATCCCTAGTTGGGAACCAAGCTCCCACAGGCCATGTGGTGCAGCCAAGAAATTAAAAAATAAATAAGAATAAATTCTAAAGTAACATAGATAACTGAAATAGCTGTAAAAATAAAATAAAAAGCTTTTGCAGAGGGAAGGAAACTATCAACAAACCCAAAAGGCTGCCTACCAAGTGGGAGAAGATACTTGTAGATGATTTGACCAATAAGGAGTTAAACACCCAAAATATAGAAAGGACTCACACGATTCTATATAAAAAGATAACTTGATTAAAAAATGGTCACAGGATCTGAACAGACATTTTTCAAAGAAGACATATTTATAGCCAACAGACACATGAGCTACTCAACATCACTAACCATCAGGGAAAAAAATGCACATCAAAACCACAATGAGATATCACTCACACCTGTCTGAATGGCTATTATCCAAAAGACAATGAATAACAAATATTGGTAAGGATGTGGGAAAAATAGGACCCTTGTGCACTGTTACTGGGAATATACTTGGGTGCAGTCACTTTGGAAAACAGTATGAGGTTTCCTCAAAAGCTGAAATTAAAAATGGAACTACCATGCAATCCAAAAAAAACACCCAAAACACTAATTTAAAAAGACACATGTGTCCTTATGTTTACTGCAGTGTTACTTATAGTAGCCAAGATATGGAAGCCACCTAAATGTCCATAAATAGATGAATGGATAAGGAAGATACTACTTAGCCAAACGTAGAATGAACGCTTGCATCTGTGACAACAGGGACAGGCCTAGAGGGTATTACGCTGAGCAGAAGTCAGAGAGGGAAAGACAGATGCTGCATGACCTCATTTACAGGCGGAATCTAAAAATCAAAGCAAACTAGCAAAGAGAACAAAACAGAAACAGAAACAAACTCTCAGGTAGAGAGAACAAACACGTGGTTGCCAGAAGGGCGGGGGGGTGGGAGGATGGGTGAAATAGGTGAGGGAGCTTAAGAGGTGGCAACCTCCAGTTACAAAGTGAATGAGCCCCATCAAATGTGCAGCGTGGGGGATAGAGTCAGTAATAGTTCAATTACTTTGCACAATGACAGATGGCAACGAGATTTATCGTGGTGGCCATTTTGTAATGCATAGGAATATTACATCTGTACGCTGTGCACCTGGAAGTCACGCAGTGTTGTAGGTCAGTTGTATTTCAAGAAGGACGAGAGGAAGAAGAGGAAAAAGGAGGAAGAGGAGGAATCATCTGTGTATACAGTGAAATGTTCTTATCACACACACACACACGCACGCACACGAGCGGGGCCTTGTGCTGACACCCGCCCTGCGGTCCTCCTCATGCTAACCTCACTTACTGGAGGATCTCCTAGAAGGGCAATCCCAATGGTCAGCATTCTTTTCTGGCCTTCACTTAAAAGTGTAGCAAGATTATCCTGAACGTTCTGTATGTCCAATTCCAGTAAAATTCTTTGTACCTAGATAAGAAATATGCAAAGCTCGAAATCCAAGATGATTCAGATTATGGCATTTTGACCATCCATTAGAGAAGTATATGGAATCGGTAGCCATTCCCGTCTCCAGGGGAGCTTCCTAACCCAGGGATCAAACCCAGGTCTCCCACATTGCAGGTGGATTCTTTACCAGCTGAGCCACCAGGGAAGCCGGTACATATATATATATTTTAAAGGACCTCACTGCCTGCATTTCATTTGTGATGCAGTGAATCACTGATTTAACTTGGCAAATGTTCCTCAGTTCAGAGAATCTGAGCACACCATGTACCTCTTGTTCCACGTCCTTTGGCTGAATCCCTTTTATTTTTGCAAACAGCCTGAGGTTTTCCTTCACAGTGAGTGTGTCAAACTGAACGTTGAATTGAGGACAAACACCAGTTATCTTTCGGATTTCTTCCAAGTCTTGCATTTTGGAGAGATTTTTATTATAGATGGTAACTGATCCTAAGAATAGAAGTTAAAAATAATTTAACATTGGTGAGATAATACATTTTATTAATGTCTGTAGATCTTGTTTAGGAAAATATTGGCATATATTCAGAATTATCTAAAATGATGACTTTATAATTTATGAACAATCACTAACTACTCTCAGCATAAATAGATGTTGTGAATAGTGTATACACAATATCTCCCCTGAAATATCACACAGCAATGAAGATCAGGATTTTCATGAAAATTTGGGAAATAGAAAATATATATAAAATCATGTCGTTCTGGTAAACAGCTTTAGATAAATGAACGTTATTTCCTCTTAAGCAGTTAAATTTAAACCTGAAAATGAGAAAGGCACACATGGCCTCATTCTATGATCGGGCTTCTTGTCTTTGGGAAGCATCTTCTGCCCACCTTTTGTTGGAACAGACGATCCACTAAGGATGCTCAGCAATGCCGATTTGCCAGCCCCACTGTGACCCAGAATTGCTGTGATCTGACCTTCATAGATGTCAAAGAACAAGCCTATTTTCAGAATAAAACATCAGCATTATAAATAAGAGGGCAATAGATAGGGCCATTTCTAAAAACAGAATTTATTCTGTTTTCAAGACAATTTATTTTAATTGTGTATTTGAAGCATTTCAATAGTTTAAAATACATAATATTCAGTATTTTCCTGGTTGCTAAAATAACATCTTTACTGTAGAATATTTGAGAAATAAATACAATCACTTAAGATAAAAATCAACCATAATTCCAAATAGCCACATTATAATACATTTGCATCATGTGTATATTTGCACATATGAACGTGTAAATATATTTATAAACTTTGACTGTATTTTTTCCTAGGCTGCCTTTTCAAATATTTAATCATAAACCTTTTTCATGGCATTAATTATCTTTTAAATTATCTTTTAAAACACATTCACCAAAAATCTGTATTTTCTCTTCTTTTGGTAAAAGTATGGTGTTTTCATGTCAATAGAAAAATCATTTAGCTAAAAATTCTTTGATATATTATTTTTTCTTTATTTGCTTTACCACCATATGAAATCCAAACTTAATTACAGAAAGGTGTTGAACAGAGCAAGATGAAATTCTTAAGAATCTTGTAATACATTATACCTAAATGATCAAGTTCTTTCAATTAAAATAAGTGACCTACTTTTAATAATATTGAATTTAATGACTGGACTGAAATTTCAGTTCATCTATTTTCTATCTGGATGGTCTTGGATAGACAAAACTTTATAAGGCTGGTTTACTCACCTATTAAATATACTAGTAAAAATAATTATAAGAGAAAACTCTTTCTGTTGTAATCTAATCCACTAAACCGTCACTTGCAATTTGACTAAATGATTCTAAAGGTCATTGGAAGAATAAACTCAAATGATTAAGAAAATCTACAGAAGAGTAAGAAATCAGTCTTGGCTGCAAGATGTTAAAATATATTTGAGAACCATAATCATTAAAATATTAGTAATACAACTATACCAGTGGAGAAAATGTAATAAATAAAGTAATATATTATTGGTCCAGAATACACCGACCTATAGAATCAGAAAGAAACCTAAAACAGACCAAAGTCAAGATAAGAAGTTAAAATCAATGAAACAAGCTTTAGAATCTCTCAAAAAAATGAGTTAATTAATAAACAATATTGAGAAAACTAAAGAAGCACGATAACACATCTTATGCTTGTTGTTTTGAAACGGGAGAGATCAGTGTTTTCAAGGATAAAAGTGATGATAGTTATCCTGAAAATTACACGTATGATCTGAAAAAAGAAACAGAAGCCTCAGTTTCCTCATATGTAAAGTGGAAGAGAAGTGAAGATCCCATGGGTTAAAGGAAGAGTCCAGGCACGTCACTGAGCATCGCTCTCAGCGCACGCGAGGCTCTCAACTGAGCCTTGAGTATTCATTACTAGTATTTCTGTTGTTAATAACTGCTTGTGGGAATATGATATTTTATAATCTTGGAAGGAAATGATTTGGTACTTGAACCAAGAATCTTAAAAATATGGACCCATTTGAATAATTCTGTTTCTAGAAATTTTTATTCAGGAAGTTATTAGCAATCTTTACAAAGATTGAGCAAGAATGTTCACTATGGTGTTTTGAGGATAGTGAAACAACTGAAAACAAACTGAATGTCCTATACTAGCGTGTGAGTTAAGTAAGTCATGGTATCCATAGAAGGGAATGCTACTTAAACTCTATTCAGCTATTAGACTGTTGCTATTGTTCAGTCCCTGAGCCGTGTCCTACTCTTTGCGACCCCATGAACTGCAGCACGCCAGGCTTCCCTGTCCTTCACTATAGACAAGTTATTTCAAGGGCATGTTTTCAAAGGTGTTCCCAGTGGTCGCAGGAACCAGCTGCCTAGGGAGGAGAAAGACAAGAGGGACACTACCATCTTTACTTCCTGAAGAGCAACTCCAATGGGGTGTTTCACATATTTTTACATCTATTGATGTTCGATGTTTTGAAATTTTTAAGGTTATGCTACTTTTAAAAACAGAACAAATCCTTGCAGAGTTGGAACTGTTTAGACATATTGATGAGGGCAAAATTGGTTCATACTGGGCTCTGAAAATTGAAATGAGATATTTAAAAATACCTTACCATGTCTTTGGCTATAATTTAAAAAAGAAACCACAGGTCTAGACGGTATTGGATAAAAATAAACTTCAACTGTCAGGAAGAAATACATGTGGGAGTCTTTCCATTTATCCATCTTAAATGCATAATATAAGGAAACATTTTTAAAAGATGCAGAAGGGAATGTGAATAATAACAACAGTTTTCATCAACTAGAAAAAAACCCAACATGTTTACACAAGTTCATTAAATTCTCAAAGGAAAGACATACTCTCAAAGGAAGAAGTAAAATTGAGCTAAGGGATCTGCATTTGTTAGAAAATAAATGCAACGTAAGCAAAGTAGACCGAGAACTCTCAACCTTGGGAGGGCTGACGGCTCTTCCTTTTTTAGCTGTTAAGGCTTCTGTCTCTTCTAAAAATATACTCCTCCTAAAAATAATTATCCATAACAGCAAGCTGTCCTTTATGAAGTGTCACCACTAATTTTGATGCTTGCTTAAGCGTTTGTCATAGAAAAATATATTTGTGAGAATACTCAGTTTCAAATATGTCAGTTCACTAAAAATTATAAACTATGGTTATTGCAGGATACTGACTTGTGGCTCAGATGGTAAAGAATCTGCCTGCAGTGCAGGAGACTCAGGTTCAATCCCTGAGTCGGGAAGATGCCCTAGAGAAGGGAATGGCAACCCACTCCAGTGTTCTTGCCTGGGGAATTCCGTGGACAGAGGAGCTTAGTGGGCTACAGTCGGTGAGATCACAAAGAGTCAGACACAACTTAGCAACTTAACAACAACAACAAAGGTGTTATTTGTCTTATGTTAATCTTGCCAATACATATAAACTATGAATATTCCTTGACTAGTGTAAAAATTTATCATTTTAAGTCTAGACATTCTTTCCTTATAGTGCAAATACAATAAAATATCACTAATAGCAAAGTCATCTTTAAAAATGAAGTGGCATTTTCCTGTGTATGCTTCCATTTTTGTGGATAAGTAGATCCAAGAAACATCTGGAAGGGTTTTACATCCAGTTCTTAATCGTGGTGAAGCTCCAGGTAGTGGAAGTAGGCTGCTTGTATTTTTTCCTGTTTTGCTTACCTATAACCTGTAATTTTTCACACTGAACTTTCTCCATTTCTTTAACAATAAAGAAGTCAATGAAACAATGCGATTTCTCCTCACCTTTCAGTGCTCCCACTTTTCCAGTCTTTTCTTTATATACATTTTAACATTTCTGATTCTGAAATTTAAAAAAAAAGGGTGCTTAGGTAGCCATGGACGAGGAAAAATTGTACCGATGATGAATAACTTGAGTTATGGAGAGGCAGCCAACTTTATGTGAAAAAAGATGACATAACAGTCTACTCAGAAACGACCAAGACTTATTTCAGACTAAACGTTTCCCCTGAGGGGGAAAATTAAAGAGCCCCTTGAGAAAGTTACAGTTAGGGTGAGAGAGGAGCCTGGTGGGCTACAGTCCATGAGGCTGCAAAGAGTCAGATGCGACTGAGCGTGCACTGCTGGTCCAGTGGATAAGACTCCAGGTTCCCAATGCAGGGGGCCTGGGTTCCATCCCTGGTCAGTGAACTGGATCCCACATGCCACAGCTGTAGATCCCACATGCATCAAAGATCAGAAAAACCCCGTGTGCCACAACCAAGACCCAACGCAGCCAAAGAAATGTGTGTGTGTGTGTTCAGTCCTGTCCGATCTTTGCAGCCCCATGGACTATAGCCTGCCAGGCTCCTGTGCCCATGTAATTCTCCAGGCAAGACTACTGGATGGGTTGCCATTTCCTTCTCCAGAGGACCTTCCCGACCCAGGGATTAAACCCGCGTTCCTTTTATTGCCTGCATTGGCAGGCGGATTCTTTAGCACTGTGTCACCTGGGATTGTTTCGTCAAATACACACACACACACACACACACACACACACACACACACACACACACACACTTCTAGATCAGTGATCACCAAGCTTGAATACACACTAAAATTTCAAAGGAAACAGATACAGGGCAAAGCAAGAATCAAGCTCAGACAGACGAGCGATGTCAGGGCCACAGGAGACCACAGACGATACATCTTCGAGTTCAGAGGGAAACTTCACCCTCCTTTCTGACCCTGAATTAGAATAAAGGTAAGGACGTTTCTCAACCAGGATGTGGGTGGTGGATAGGGTAGAGCAAAGAGTCAGGAGATTTAAAAGAAAAGGCTTCAAAGCTGCTGAATCCAAGAGAATATCTTATTTCTGTGTGTATAGTGGGACCTTTCTGTGTATAGTGGGACCCCATAGTCATGGAACTTCAGGATTTTATTTTAGAATTAGAATAAAGGTAAGGACGTTTCTCAACCAGGATGTGGGTGGTGGATAGGGTAGAGCAAAGAGTCAGGAGATTTAAAAGAAAAGGCTTCAAAGCTGCTGAATCCAAGAGAATATCTTATTTCTGTGTATAGTGGGACCTTTCTGTGTATAGTGGGACCCCATAGTCATGGAACTTCAGGATTTTATTTTAACACATAAACTTCCACTTGGGAGTGGCTGGTTGTCTTTGGATTTCAAGATGACAGCCACGATGTTTGGAGCACACACGCTGATTCCAAATTTCTTACTTCTTCCATTTGACAGTAGAAGCCAGTCAAAAGTACAGAGGAAAGGATTCAGAGATCCTGAGACCAGCAAAAACACAGAGGCGGGGGCGGGCAGACAGAAGCAGGGGGAGAATGGACAGAGGGTGAGCAGCGACATTGCTCGGTGCTAAGCAAGTGGGACTTTCACTGTCGTAGGAGACACTGTAGGTGACGGCAGTGGAGGAGCTCAAAGAGACATTTGCAAATTTGTTCTTCAATATCTTGCTTCAGGTTCACCTCGCTGCCATTGGTTAATATTTCATTTATTTTGGCCACTATGGAAAACAGTATGGAAAATGAAAGTGAAGTTGCTCAGTCGCGTCCGACTCTTTGTGACCCCGTGGACTGTAGCCCGCCAGGCTCCTCTGTCCATGGGATTTCCCAGGCAAGAGTACTGAAGTGGATCGCCGTTTCCTTCTCCAGGGGATCTTTCCGACCCAGGGATTGAACCCAGGTATCCCGCATTGCAGGCAGACTCTTTACCGTCTGAGCCACCAGGGAATCCCTAAACAGTATGGAGATTCATCAATAAACTAAAAATAGTGTTGCCGTATGATCCAGTAATCCCATTCCTGGGCATATATCCGGAGAAAACTCTAATCCAAAAGGATATATGCACTCCAGTGTTCACAGCAGCACTGTATACAACAGGCAAGCCATGGAAATAGCCTCGGTGTCCATCGACGGGTGGATGGATGAAGCCACTGTGGTACATGTACACGTGGAATATTACTCGTCCATAAGAGAGAATGAAATAACTGCCATCTTCAGCAACAAGGATGCAGCTAGAGACGATCATACTGAGTGCAGTAAGTCAGGAAGAGAAAGACAAATACCATATGGCATCACTTAGGTGTGGAATCCAAAATATGACACAAACGAACAAATCCGCCAAACAGCAACAGACTCACAAACAGAAACAGACTTGTGGTTGCCAAGGAGGCAGGGTGGGAAGGCCTGGGAGTTTGGGGTTAGCAGAGGCAAACGATTACAAACAGGACGGATAAACAGCAAGGTCCTCCTATACAGAACAGGGGACTCTATTCAGTATCCTGTGATAAGCCACAGTGGAAAAGAACATATAACTGAACCACCTGACTGTGCGGCAGACATCAATAGGACACTATGAATCAGCTATACTTCAATAGAACTTTAAGTTCATTTTCTCGCACCCACGTATCAGTATATGTGTGATCACCTGATGGCTTCTCTTCCTTGGAATTCTGGAGCTATGGGCTCACAGGAATCATCAGAGGGGAGCTCAGGGTCTGTGTCTTTCTCAGCGACATCACTACCAGTCCTTCGGTGTTGGAAACAAGATGATGAGTTCAGGAAAAATAATGGCGAATAATGGGACTCATTTCCATCTAATTAATCAAGAGGTGATAAAAATTTGTTCAGTACCATGAAAGCAATGAGCACATGGGCCTTGTTTAGAACAGTGCAGAGTGTCTGGGACTTTTAAGTATCATAACTAAATTTTTTGCTCTCTACCTCCCTATTAACGAGAAGAAATCTTGAGAGTGGAGGAAACAATGAAAATTTAAAAGAAAAGACATATTATCACAAACGGTAAATGATATAATAGAGCTCTTATAAGGTATGAATTAAAGACTTGAACACACTGCTTTCTAAAATGTGTCAGAATAATGACTAAATCACACATCGAGTGGGAAAAGCCTTAACATGGCACATAAAAATAATTTTAAATATGTTTGTGAACTTAAGAAATCATGTGACTCAACAGTATGATTGAGCAAAATACCTAAATCTATATGGTACATGAATAAAAAGTACATGGAGAAATTAATTTGTTCAGGATGAGCATATGGTCACTCTCTAGATTTTAAAAAATGGAATAGTATTTGTTACTAAGGGTCTTCAGATATTAACCAGAAGTGATAAAGAGACAGACATACATACAAATAAACACATAGGAATATATAGAACAAATTTAAATCCAGTCAAAGTGGAAGAAACATAAAAAGTAAAATATATAAATAGGATCATGCAAGGGAAAAAAGCATGCTGAGTCTAGTATGTGTGTAGGAATTCTAGACTTATGTGAAATTTTCAGTTGTTTTCAAGATAAGGAAAATCTAACTGGGTAATAAAGTGAAGTCGCTCAGTCGTGTCTGACTCTTTGTGATCCCATGGACTATAGCCTGCCAGGTTCCTCCATCCATGGGATTTTCCAGGCAAGCATAGTGGAGTGGGGTGCCATGCCCTCCTCCAGGGGATCGCTCCTGTAAATATGAGCGATATGTGACAAAGGTCAGGAGGCATTTTCACTGTGCAATGTCCCTGCACTAACCAAACCATCTGAGGAAGCGATGTAGTTTCACCTGTCCTGATACAAACCCTAAATTTCATTCTTTGAAAACACTTTCAGTGATCTTTGAAAAGCGTAACATTATTTAAAATATAATTATAATATGCATTCAAATGATCATCACTGCATATTTATAATGTGTATCACTATATCACATTCAGAAGAATAACTATTTTTAGGTAGCAATTCCTTTAGACCGTTAAAGCTATGAAGCAGAGAGAAAGAAATCATTCAGTCTGTGATGGGAAATGCTTGTCATTTCTTATTTCTTAAAATAGACTTATATAACTTTAAGAAAAACATCTTCAATGTGATCAGTACCAGTAGAGGTCAGGAAAAAACCATAATTACTTACAGGGCAGGATTTTGTCAAAGTATAATGCCAACACCAAGTATAAAAGGGCATCAAAAGTCAATATGGAAAAAATTGCTATCATTATATATGAGTCTCCAGAAGCATCAGGAAAAATGACACCATTCATAGTATAATCCAGGTGGATAATCTAAGATTCAAACAAAAATAATAATACTTAAAAATAATTCAGTGTGGCAGAACTACCACTTCATTAAGCAGTTTTTCTAAGAAGCCCTCATAATGAAGTTCTTAGGGAAACTTTCTATTTTACAGCAATCAAAGCAATACTAGAAGGGAACACTGATTTTTAAAAATATAATGTTTTAACAATAGGAATTTAAGTTGTAACTCTTTTTCAAGAGAGTCTTTGCTAGGTTCTTAGAAATGATGACAGTGTTAGAATTAACGCTGATCTCACCTGGTTAATTCCAGCACTGAAGGCAAAGGGGCTACAGATACTGAAAATCCACTTCAAAGGTGAAGGCAGCTGTTGGTAAAATGCAGTGAATCCCACACCCCCCCAGAAGAGGGTGAGGAGAAAGAGAACCAAACTGGTGAGGATGGTTTTCTTCAGCAGCACAGTCGTCAGGAACGCCAAGGCGATCTGAAACCCAGACAAGACGCTGCACAGACGGGCGGGCCGCGGTACCGCCTCAGAATAAGGACCTCCGTATCACAACAGAAGCATCTATCACAGACACAGCGGTGAGCAACAGTAAGGGATAATTACACTCAATCCTTCTCTCAACCTCCTTGTAAGGAGAATCTGTTTGCCAACTTAAATGTTGGGCTTGAAAGGCTGCAGGCAGAGCTGTTGTTAAGTCCTGTTCTACTCTCTGCGACCCCGTGGACTGTAGCCCGCCAGGCTTCTCTGTCCGTGGGATTCTCCAGGCAAGAATACTGGGGTGGGTTGCCATGCCCTCCTCCAAGGGATCTTTCCGATCCAGGGATCGAACCCATGTCTCCTGCACTGGCAGGCGGGTTCTTAACCACTTATCTACTTGGAAAGTCTGCTGGAAGAGCTGAGAAAAGGGTAAAAGTGTAGCCTTTGAAAGAGGGAAAGAAATTAAATTAATATATTAACAAAGAGCGTCTACTGTGTTTTGGAGAAAACCCCCTGGGAGATGGGAGAAGTCAGAGGAGCCTGTTCAGAGAAGGAAGAGAGGGTGATGTGGGCAGTCAGACCGGGGTGGGGTGTTACAAGCAGATGAGATGTGAAAAGCTACCATCTGACTTGGACCCTTTGGGGAAAAAAGGGTGGGTCCAGCCCTTAAGAACATTCTCATCAATCTGTAAAAATCTTAGGCATTTTTAGAGTCAAAATAATTTCCTTTCTTTCTGATGCATCATTTCATTAATTCAGACCTTTATGCAAAAAAAAAGTTTCAATTTTATTTAGGTTACATCATTTTCTCATACTCATAAAGACTTCTCAAGCAAACACACACGTATACACACACATGGGAGAAGTGGCTATAGTAGCCATCTCAGACATTAATTTTTGCTACATATAACCAAGACCAAAAGCAGAGACGATGGTAGCAAATGTACGAACTTACCAAGGATAAGCCATACAAGAAAAACAGAGTAAATATGACTGTGAAGCCCGTCAGGATGGTAATTTCAGTAGATGTTATGATGACTGTGATGATTATGGAAGTAACAAAGATGAAGCCAGCATAGATTAAACCCCAGGAGAGCCTAAAGAAAGACAAACAATATTTCAGTTGTTTTAACTTTATTGTGAAATATTGAAAACATACAAAATTACTTAAAAAAATGACACAATGGCTACCTTTGTACCTGCCACCTATTAACAGATCCTTGCTCCTTGGAAGAAAAGCTATCACAAACCTAGACAGAATATTAAAGAGCAAGGGCATCACTTTGCCAACAAAGGTCTGTCTAGCCAAAGCTATGGTTTTCCCAGTAGTCACATATGGATGTGAGAACTGAACCATAAAGAAGACTGAGTGCTGAAAAATTGATGCTTTTGAGTTGTGGAGTTGGCAAAGACTCTTGAGAGTCCCTTGGACTGCAAGGAGATCCAACCAGTCCATCCTAAAGGAAATCAGTCTTGAATATTCATTGCAAGGACTGATGCTGAAGCTGAAAGTCCAATACTTTGGCCACCTCATGCGAAGAACCGACTCCTTGGAAAAGACCCTGATGCTGGGAAAGATTGAAGGCAGGAGGAGAAGGGGTGACAGAGGATGAGATAATTGGATAACATCACCGACTCAGTGGACATGAGTTTGAGCAAATTCCTGGAGAGAGTGAAGGACAGAGAAGCCTGGCATGCTGCAGTCCATAGGATGGAAAAGAGTCAGACGCAACTTAGCGACTGAACAACAACAAGCTGAAATATTACAGTGGCTGTGCCGGTGCCATGAAACATACTGACTCGGTGCTCATATTGTGTAAACAATGTGAACGAGCGTAAATAGTGTCACCTTGCACGTGTTCTTTTGCAACTTGCCTTTATTCACAGCATGTAAAGTTTACACACTGCTGTATGATATTTCATTGTGTGAATACAGCTCAGTGCTCTCCATGGCCATATAGGTTGTTTCCAGGCCTTCTTTCTAACGCAATGTTGCTAAGAATATTCTTGTACTTTGCCTTTTTTGGGCAAAGTGCACACAGTTTTTCTTTAAGGTGAAATTGCTAAATTCCGGGAGATAAGCATTTTGTGTTTTCAGCTTTATTATATGTCACCAAAGGGTCCTCATTATAAAATTGGAGGGAAACAACAGCTGCTGATCCACCCAGTGATCATGGGGGTACTGGGGGCCAGCCCATGACGTGGTCACTCCCGAGCACCCCAGCCGGCAGCAGCCCCGCCTGCCCTGGAATCTCGTAACCGCGCTGAGCCCAGTGCGTTCTTGCTGCTCCTGTTCTGCATTTCTTTCTGAAAAGTGATACAGATGACGATGGGCTTCCCAGGTGGCCCAGTGGTAAAGAATCCACCTGCAACGCAGGAGACGCGGGTTCTACTCTGGGTCTGGAAGGTCCCCTGGAGAAGGGAATGGCAACCCACTCCAGGATTCTTGCCTGGAGAATCCCATGGACAGAGGAGCCTGGTGGGCTACAGTCTGTGGGATCGCCAAAAGTTGGACAGGAGTGAGCATAGATACTGGCCACCCCCTTACGTGTTCACACTGTTTTGCTTTAGATTGCTCGTGTTCACATGTTTATGAACTGGGTGTTAGAAACAGCGGTCAGTCTCAGATCGAGGAAATCTGGAGAGTGTTTCAGCCCAAGCTTCTCATTTTACAGATGAGTGAATGGCAGCTCCTCTTCCTGGGGAAGGGACCTACTCCAGGTTGCCACAGTAAATCAATAACAGAACTGGGAGATCAGCTGCAGGCTTTCAGTCAGTTCAGAGCTCTTTCTTGTACATGAAATTACCTAATAAGAAACAGCTGGAGAAAACAGTGACATTAAAATCAGGAATTTGCATGAATATATCCCAATAGAGCATGTTTCAGTTCACTTCAGTTCAGTCGCTCAGTCATGTCCGACTCTTTGCGACCCCATGGACTGCAGCATGCCAGGCCTCCCTGTCCATCACCAACTCCTGGAGTCCACCCAAACCCATGTTCATTGAGTCAGTGATGCCATCCAACCATCTCATCCTCTGTCATCCCCTTCTCCTCCTGCCCCCAATCCTTCACAGCATTAGGGTCTTTTCCAGTGAGTCAACTCTTTGCATGAGGTGGCCAAAGTATCGGAGTTTCAGCTTCAGCATCAGTCCTTCCAATGAACACCCAGGACTGATCTCCTTTAGGATAGACTGGTTGGATTTCCTTGCAGTCCAAGGGACTCTCAAGAGTCTTCTCCAACACCACAGTTCAAAAGCATCAATTCTTCAGCACTCAGCTTTCTTTATAGTCCAACTTTCACATCCATACATGACCACTGGAAAAACCATAGCCTTGACTAGATGGACCTTTGTTGACAAAGTAATGTCTCTGGTTTTCAATATGCTGTCCAGGTTGGTCATAACTTTCCTTCCAAGCAGTAAGCATCTTTCAATTTCATGGCTGCAATCACCATCTGCAGTGATTTTGGAGCCCAGAAAAATAAAGTCAGCCAGTGTTTCCACTGTTTCCCCCTCTATTTGCCATGAAGTGATGGGACCAGATGCCATGAACTTAGTTTTCTGAACGTTGAGCTTTAAGCCAACTTTTTCACACTCTCCTTTCACTTTCATCAAGATGCTCTTTAGTTCTTCACTTTCTGCCATAAGGGTGGTGTCATCTGCATATCTGAGGTTATTGATGTTTCTCCCTGCAATCTTGATTCCAGCTTGTGTTTCTTCCAGCCCAGCATTTCTCATGATGTACTCTGCATACAAGTTAAATAAGCAGGGTGACAATATACAGCCCTGACGTACTCCTTTTCCTATTTGGAACCAGTCTGTTGTTCCATGTCCAGTTCTAACTGTTGCTTCCTGACCTGCATACAGGGTTCTCAAGAGGAAGGTCAGGTGGCCTGGTATTCCCATCTCTCGAAGAATTTTCCACAGTTTATTGTGATCCACACAAAGGCTTTGGCATAGTCAATAAAGCAGAAATAGATGTTTTTCTGGAACTCTCTTGCTTTTTCAGTGATCCAGGGGATGTTGGCAATTTGATCTCTGGTTCCTCTGCCTTTTCTAAAACCAGCTTGAACATCTGGAAGTTCATGGTTCACATATTGCTGAAGCCTGGCTTGGAGAATTTTGAGCATTACTTTACTAGCATGTGAGATGAGTGCAATTGTGCAGTAGTTTGAGCATTCTTTGGCATTGCCTTTCTTTGGGATCAGAATGAAAACTGACCTTTTCCAGTCCTGTAGTCACTGCTGAGTTTTCCAAATTTGCTGGCATATTGAGTGCAGCACTTTCACAGCATCATCTTTTAGGATTTGAAATAGCTCAACTGGAATTCCATCACCTCCACTAGCTTTGTTCGTAGTGATGCTTTCTAAGGCCCACTTGACTTCATATTCCAGGATGTCTGGCTCTAGGTGAGTGATCACACCATCGTGATTATCTGGGTTGTGAAGATCTTTTTTGTTCAGTTCTTCTGTGTATTCTTGCCACCTCTTCTTAATATCTTCTGCTTCTGTTAGGTCCATACCATTTCTGTCCTTTATTGAGCCCATCTTTGCATGAAATGTTCCCTTGGTATCTCTAATTTTCTTGAAGAGATCTCTAGTCTTTCCCATTCTGTTGTTTTCCTCTATTTCTTTGCACTGATCGCTGAGGAAGGCTTTCTTATCTCTCCTTGCTATTCTTTGGAACTCTGCATTCAGATGGGAATATCTTTCCTTTTCTCCTTTGCTTTTCGCTTCTTTTCTTTTCACAGCTATTTGTAAGGCCTCCTCAGACAGCCATTTTGCTTTTTTGCATTTCTTTTTCTTGGGGATGGTCTTGATTCCTGTCTCCTGTACAATGGCACGAACCTCTGTCCATAGTTGAGCAGGCACTCTGTGTATCAGAGCATGTTTAATTACTGCTTATTTGACTTGTTTTTAAACTTTTATGTCATTACAAGGATTCGGACTGTGCTAGACTAGCAGCATTTTTGGAGAAGCATGCCGCATTCTACAGAATTCACTTCCTGAGTATAGAAGGGAACTGCTCTAGGTAGGAACTGAAAAGCCATAGGGTGTGGGGACTATGAAGCAAGGAAGTAAAACCTTTCTAGAAAAGGAATCTATAGCAGGGAGTTGTGGGTGGAGTTGAGAGGGATGTTAATAAATCTATGAAAAGCTTCATGATAAAGCAATTTCAGGCATCACTAGAATATTGACCGCATTTCACATTTATTGCCTTAATAAAAAAAAAAGTGGGAGTGTTGTAAAACTTATTACCAGTAGACATTGTGCTCTTAATAAGAACATGCCAGATTTTTCTTTTCCTTCTTAGTTTTAAGAACATATATCCATTTTGCTAAATTTTAGGTTACATGCACACTAAGAAGCATTTACCCTGAGAATGAATCCACATCTAAATAACCAGCACCTTCCTGGTTTTAATCTGAGCTGGCTTGTGCCTATCTGTCCTAAAGTGGCTGCAGGGATACTGCCACTCGTACAGAGCTCCTCTCTCTCTTTCCTCCTGACAAGCACCATCTACTCCTTTGTATTTCCCAAGGTTTCACTGAACAAATATTACTTTCCTTTTTTAAATTTCAAGACCCACTTTCTGCTTTTACTATTTCATGATTCAGTTATATTAGAATTAAAACTCTTACTGTTAATAAAATATACTTTATAGGAAACTCTAAATTTCCTAGACCTTAATTTTATTTCAGGAAATAAGTGTCTTGTAAAGAACTGTTCAATAACTAGTCCTTCATCCATTCCAGATAAGTACTATATACCCATAAACAGCATTTTGTTGCTATGGGGAGTATACAGAGAAATATCTCCCAGGACTCAACACTGAAAACTGCTAAGTTTCTTTTAGGGTAAAGCAAACAGATTATTTTTCTTTTTTTTCTTTTCCTAGACAGTATGAATTTTGTAACTGATACCATCACAGAATTCTCTAAGAGCCTTGGCCTCTTAGAGGTTTAGAGGTTATATTCACTCAAGTCAAGTCGTGTCTAGCTCTTCATGACCCCATGTAGCACGCCAGGCTTCCCTGTCCTTCACCATCTCCCAGAGCTTGCTCAAACTCATGTCCATTGAGTTGGTGATGCCATCCAACCATCTTGTCCTCTGTCATCTCTTCTCCTCCTGCCTTCAATCTTTCCCATCATCAGAGTTTTTTCCAATGAGTCAGTTCTTTGCATCAGGTGGCCAAAGAATTGGATCTTCAGCTTCAGCATCAGTCCTTCCAATGAATATTCAGGACTGATCTCCTTTAGGATGGACTGGCTGGATCTCCTTGCTGTCCAAGGGATTTTCAAGAGTCTTCTCTAGCACCAGTTCAACAGTATCAATTCTTGGGTGCTCAGCCTTCTTTATGGTCCAACTCTCACATATGTACGTGAGTACCGAAGAATCCATAGCTTTGACTATATGGACCTTTGTCAGCAAAGTTATGCCTCTGCTTTTTAATACACAGATTGTATGATTTGCATATTTATCTGTTAATCTTACCTACTCATTATTTTGCTAAACCTTTGTTTCTACTCCTCAATTATTATTTGTTATTATAATATATACACACATAGAGACATACATACATATATGATAATCATGTTGAAATATAAATTTTAAAATCACATTAAATCGTTTGTGAAATGGGGTAAGATATGATGTAAGTATATCAATGTAAGAAGCAAGTGCTCTTATCAAGTGCTTCCTACATGCCAGCCCTTGTACTGGGCACCCTTATAGGCAATCTCAACTCCAATATACGGCATTTAGTTGCTCAAAAAAAAAATATCCTTGGTAGTCAATCTCTGAACAGAAACTAGCCATTATAGGCTTATACTTTCTTCAACAGGAGGAAGTGGGAAGAAGCTAAGTGATAACCCTGGGTGGACCAGGTGGGAGGGCACTGGAAAAGATGCTCAGCATCACTCGTTATAAGAGGAAGGCAAATCAAAACTATAACAAGGTATCACCTGCCACTGGTCAGAATAGCCATCATCAAAGCATCCACACACAATGAATGTTGGAGAGGGTGAGGAGAAAAGGGACCCCTCCTACCCTTCTCACAGGAATGCCAGTCGGTGCTACCACAGAGGGCAACATGGAGATTCCTTTTAAACAACTAAAAATGGCACTGCCATAGGATCCTGCAATGCCACTCCTGGGCGCACAGCCAGAGAAAACCGAAAATGATCCATGCGTCCCCGTGTTCACTGCAGCGCTATTCACAGCATCCAGGAAATGGAAGCATCAGTAGAGGAATGGATGAAGAACGTGTGGCACAAATACACAATGAAATATCACTCAGTTATACAAAAAGAAGGAGATCATGCCATCTGCGGCAACATGGTGGACCTAGAGATCGTCATACTGAGTGAAGTCAGTCGGAGAGCGCAAGACAAAGATCATATGATATCGCTTATATGTGGAATCTAAAAACAAATGGTACAAATAAACTTATTTACAAAACAGAAAGAGTCACAGATGTAGAAAACAAACTTATGGTTACCAGAGGGGAAGGCAGATGCGGGGGAGAGAGAAATTGGGAGACTGGGATTGACATATACACACTATATATAAAATAGACAGCTAATAACGACCTTCTGTACAGCACAGGAAACTCTACCCAAGACTCTGTAATGACCCATATTGGAAAAGAATCTAAAAGAGTGGGTATGTGTCCATGTGTAATTTGATGCACTGTGTGGTACCGCAGAAACTAACTGCGTAAATCAACTACACCCCAATAAAAGTTTTTTAAAAATTAGACCACCTGGTCTGGTACACATCTTCGTTTTGACACTGGGCCATTCTTTTTAATTCTCTGTGATCTTAATGGCACCTCTATCATAGTGTTGGCTTAATATATGATGGCACAGAAAAAGGGCCTAGAAAATTATAGTCACTATCTTGCATAGCAAAATTTAATAATAACCAAATAAAAAAGTCACAACAACACCAAAGTAGGCAATGCATCGAGTTTAAGTTGCAGTGTTCTAAAACAGTAATACTTTCCCACTGCTTCGGAATTTCTTTGTTTATTCACGCGTGCTACTTGAATTAGTCACTCACCAGAAGGCTGAATCTCGCAGACCCATCGAGTTCATCAAATCCTTATACTTCTTTCTCTCTCTTGTAACATTGAGTGATAGGAAATATATAAATGGGGAGAAGTAAAGCAAGCAGTAAAAAATGAGCATCTCGTTTTGAAGGTTCTCCTTAAAGATAAAGGGTAGCGTCTTCATATTTACAGCAGTAACTGACATCAACTCCTCCATCACATAGTGATTTGTTGTCATCTAAAGAAGAATTCAAACGCACACATCGTTAAAGTACAGACACTGGTGAGATCTGAATGAGCTATGGAGCTTGTGCCCCGGCGCATGTCCTGTTTTAGACACTGTTCTGTGGTTCTGCAAGATGTTAGTTTCAGGAGAAACTAGATGAAGAACAGGTGGGTCCCTCCCTGTATATTGTTTTTGAAACTTTCTAAAACTACTTGAAAATTTAAAGTTAAAAAAAATGTACTCCTTCACCTAAACATCAATTTTAAACCATCTGGATACCCAGTTCATTATATAATAGACACATGAAGACCTGAGTAGACACCATCTTTTATCAAACCTTGATGCCTCTGGAATTAGCTCACTTCAATTATTAGGAATTTTCTTACTTGTATAATAGCAGCATTAATGGCAGCTTGTAAAGGCACAAATCCTCCTTTCCAGTATTTCTCCAGTGCACAGGAAAAGTCATTAATATTTGTACCCCGGCAGTAAGCTATAATCACACACAAAGAAAGCAGAACCAACATTATGGAAGGAAAAGTCACTAATATCTATACTCTAGCAATGAGCTAAGGAAATGGCACCCCACTCCAGTGTTCTTGCCTGAAGAATCCCATGGACGGAGGAGCCTGGTGGGCTACAGTCCGTGGGGTCTCAAGAGTCGGGCACGACTGAGCGAAATGAGAAGGAGGGAGAGCAATGAGCTATGAGCTCAAAACCATAAGTAAACACAAGGAAAGAGCAGAACCGGCAGCACAGGAGTGAGGCGCCTGGAAAATAAGGTACAAGAATCCCAGAGAAAATGCCCTAGAGGAGCCTTCGCCAGGCAGCACTGTTTTTGTTTTTTGTTTTTTTAATTAATTTTTAGTTTAATTGGAGGCTAATTACTTTACAATATTGTAGTGGCTTTTTGCCATACATTCACATGAATCGGCCATGGGTGTACATGCAAACTAGTACAGCCACTATGGAGAACAGTGTGGAGATTCCTTAAAAAACTGGAAATAGAACTGCCATACAACCCAGCAATCCTACTGCTGGGCATACACACCGAGGAAACCAGAACTGAAAGAGACGCGTGTACCCCAGTGTTCAACAGGCAGGACTTTTACCCACAGGAAAAAGGGGCAAATGCAAGTTCTACATAAGGCGACTTTACTCGTGGAAACCGTGGCACGCACAGGCTGTCTCAGAAGATGGAAAGAACACGGAAGTGAACACTCTGCTTGGCCCATCCCGGGCACCGCGCTGTGCCTCAAGACGCCAAGGCGCTGCAGCACCCGAGCTGGCTTTGTGCCCAAACGCTCTCCCTGCAGGAGGGTCCGGCCCACTGCTTCCTTTCCTGCTGGTCTCTCGGCAAAGGTAAACTCGTCCCACAGGTCTTTCCTGGCCACCAGAACGAGAACATCTCACTCGGGTCTAGGGAACGCGTGAAGTCTAAATCACCGTGTTCTAAGCAGTAAGACTCCCCCTGCTTCAGAATTCCTCCGTTTATTCCCTTGCCCTGCTTGTAACCGTCACTCACCGGAAGGCTGAACCTTGCAGACCGCCATGGCCGTCAAATCCTACACTTGGCTCTCCCTTTTGTACCATTGAGTGACACAAAATACGCAGGTGGGGAGAAGTAAAGCAAGCAGTGAAAAATGAACAACTCACTCTGAAACATAGCTAGCACATTTCACTCATTCTCCCGGAGGGGCTAAATCTAGAACGTTCCCTCAGGCCTGGAAATCTAACCGCGTCTGCCCTGATCAAAGCCCTCGATGCCTCTCCGCCGCCTCAGCCCTCGAGCAGCGCCAGCCGCCTCCGTCGCGTCCCCTTCTGTGCGCTCTGCCCACTTACACAGGACTGCTCCTCTGCCACGTCGAATACCACGTGCTCTCTCCCGCCCCAGCGCCACAACCCCCTGCACTCTCTGGAAGGCGAAGTCCTTGGCTCCCCACACACGCCAGCCGTCCGGGGTTCACTGAACCATCACTTCTCCAGGCAGAGCTTGTCTCATCACAGGGCTTCTCGGGAGCCCCCGGTCTAAGTCCCCCGAACACCTCTCCTCGCGCTGGTCATCAACTGCTCACTGGCGGCCGTCCTGCTGACCTTGGATGCTCACCTGAGGCTGGGACCTCAGTCTCGATCACCTCTGTGTCCTTTCCAGCATGCACTTGGGATTCACTACATATCTGCTGGATGACCCAGTGGGTTTTTGAGCGCCGTCCTCAAGGGGGCAGAGACAGCTGAGCTTGGCACAGGGTCAGCGGTGTGGGTCGTCCCTTCAATCGGGTGCTAGCGCGAGTGCCTCTGCCGCCCACCCCAGTCCTACTCCTTGTGCTAAAAACATGAAAAATGCAACAGCGACACTTTATATGGAAAGTCACCTGTGAAAAAATCCTCCTTCAAAATTGGAACGTAATATCTCCGATAAAATTTTAACTTATAAGAGAAAGAGTCATTAAAGATGACTCCCATGCTGTATGAGAAAGTGTCTAGCATTATTTCATCCATGGATTTCTCATCTCGTACCCCAGTGATTCTTCTTCCTGTGAATTGTATGGTAAAAAAAAAAAAAAAAAAAAAGACATAGAGGACTGTTAGAGGTTCACCAAAACAGAAGGTGATATTCAACTTTGTCATCACCTATTTTCCATTGGAATCAACTAAAATCATTCTATCCTTAAATTAAATTTATCCCAAAAGGCAAAAGAGAGGAATATTTTGTTGTCATTTTAGATTCTAAAATCAAGAGATATGCATGAGAATTAACTGTTTCCCTTTAATAATGACAGGCATTAAGGCAAATTTTAGGTATAAAACAATTATGCCAAGAAACAAGTATGTATTAGAGAATCCGGGTATGAAAATAGAGGTAGTTGAAGCAGTTATTATGTGGTCAAAGCACTCCAGATTTTAGCTTTACTAAGCAAACATACTTCACATGGTCTTTGCCTTATGCTGGGACCAAGAGCACAAAGTGACTTTAACAGCAAGTCAATTTTACCTGCTCAAATCCTGGATTTAAGAGTAGATAACCAGACTGCACCCAGCTTCCCATGAGTGAAAAGCACATTTTGATTCTATCAGTTACGCAGAGGCCTCATTTAGAACGAAAGCCCTTCAGGACTTCCCTGGCAGTCCAGTGGTGAGGGCTCCGTGCTTCCACTCAGGGGCATGGGCTTGACCCCTGGCTGGGAACCAAGATCCCTCAAGCTGCATGGTGTAGCCAAACAGCCAAAGCTAGAATGAAGGACTTTAAAGATGTTCACAAATTATACCATATGCAGACAGAATACCCTAGATTATTCACCCTTAATTTTCATAGTTCTGAAATTAATGTTATATAATAACCATATCTAATTTCTTTTATTTATATGTTTTTCCTAAATTATAAATATTAATCATTATATTTCCATGTTAAAAACCCCCACACTCACCAGTAACATATTCCTCCTAGGCAGTACTCTGCAAATCTGAAATTATAAAACTATTCCTTCATTTCAATTCCAGCAGAAATGCAGGCCTCCCTGAAGCAGACCCTCATCAAGCCATAAGGGTTTAAAGGCTAATAATTAAGGCTAAAGGACAGAAAGAACTGACAAAGCTCTGCTATCTTGCCGTCTAGATAATTAGCATCATAGTTAACTGTGACTTCAAATTAAAAACGCATACGTGTTATCCAAAACATGAAGAAGATGTGGTACGTATATACAGCGGGTGAAGAAGATGTGGTACGTATATACAGCAGGTGAAGAAGATGTGGTACGTATATACAGCGGGTGAAGAAGATGTGAGTGGTACGTATATACAGCGGGTGAAGAAGATGTGGTACGTATATACAGCGGGTGAAGAAGATGTGGTACGTATATACAGCGGATGAAGAAGATGTGGTACGTATATACAGCGGGTGAAGAAGATGTGGTACGTATATACAGCGGGTGAAGAAGATGTGAGTGGTACGTATATACAGCGGGTGAAGAAGATGTGGTACGTATATACAGCGGGTGAAGAAGATGTGGTACGTATATACAGCGGGTGAAGAAGATGTGGTACGTATATACAGCGGATGAAGAAGATGTGGTGCGTATATACAGCGGATGAAGAAGATGTGGTACGTATATACAGCGGAATGCTGACCAGCCAGAAAAAGAAAGGACGTCCTCTGCAGCAACGTGGATGAAAACAGAGATGATCCCGCTAAGCGAGTCAGAAAGAGAAGGACATACACCATGATATCGCTTATAAGTGCAATATAAAAACGGACACAAATGAACCTGTCTATGAAACAGAAACTTGCCAAGGAGGAAGGCGATGGAGGAGAGACAGACTGGAAGTTTGGGATTAACAGACGCAAGCTTTTACATGCAGGATGGACACACAGCAAGGTCCTGCTATGCTGCTCTATTCAAAATCCTGTGATAAACCATAATGGAAAAGAATAGAAAAAGGGAATGATTATATGTGTGTAACAGAGCCACTGCGCTGTACAGCAGAGATTGGCACAACACTGTACATCAACATAAAATGAAAGAATAAAATCAGTAATACTTTTTGGCCATTAGCACACCTACCTTTCATAACGGGAGCAAATGCCGTCTTGTTCATTATCTGCTGGGTCAGGTTGGAGACTGGTGTGTACAAAACATCCATAAAAGACCTATTATATTTATCTACCCTTCCCAGGTTCTGGGGAGGCATTCCAGGAAAACGGACATTTTCATTTAAATGTGAAAATATGCACATATAAACTGCTAAAAGTATCGGGAACCCCCATTCCTATATTAAAAAAGAAAGAAAACAAATTTAGACTGTATTCCCTTAAGGAGCTCAGTCAACGCAGAGAACAATTGAAGACAAATTCCAATTTCACACGTTGCTGGCTTCTCTCAGCTCCCACCCTTCAGAGCAAAGGGACTCAGTCAAAGATCTACACCACCATAGCTGACACCCAGGTTACACTCTAACACTGGAACTAAACTTCCACATTAAATCATGAACTACTGCGGAAGCCATTCGGGAGCCTACCAGGACACGGGCAGGTGGTCCCAGAGTCTATAAGACACAGGGCACCCCAGAAGGAGTTCAGGATGGCAAAGAGCAGCATTCGGTCAGCTGTCATATCCATGGGCATCCCTGTGGCTCAGTGGTAAAGAATCCGCCTGCCAGGGCAAGGAGATACGGGTTCGATCCCTGGGTTGGGAAGATCCCCTGGAGAAGGAAATGGCAACCCACTCCAGTACTCTTGCCTGGGAAATCTCACGGAGAGAGGAGCCTGGAGGGCTACAGTCCCTGGGGCGGGGGGCGGGGGTTGCAAAGAGTCAGACTTGACTTAGCAACTAAACCATTACCACCACCGCCGTATCCATGAGAAGGGGCAGAGTGGTAGAGATTGTCTAGTGGCGCATCGGTATTCATCATCTCCTCCTGTTTGGCACGATGCTAGACGGCCTTCCCCGCCTCTGCAAAGTGGGACCAAATGCTTGAGTTCTGGCCAGTGGAATGTGGGCAGAGATCCGCACCATTTCCAGGCCTGGTTAGTGGAGCCCTGCGAAAGCCTCCTTTCTCTCTGTCTCAGTCCTCCAGTCCTGAGGGTCCAGGGAGCGTCTCCAAAGTCTCATGCATCAGTGGCGGATTCGCTTCATGAAGGAGCCTGGGGCCCTGCATGTCCCTCCATCGACCCAACCCACGTCCCTTTCCCTGCCAACCTTACTTAGACTGCAAAGAGTGACAAACGAACCTTTGCTGCGTTCAGCGATTGAGATTCGGGGCTTTAATGCACACTGACAGTCCGTGGGGTCACTTGGTCATAATTCTTGGAAATAATCTCTGTATAGAAAATTTATGGCCTTGAAAATGAATGCCCCCAATTAAAATTCCTCTATTTTTGCAGATGCTATGGTTGCTATTTCTTGACTCTAAATTTATTACCCATGATAGCAGCTGTAATAGTTGCTATGTGCTCAGTCGCGTCTGACTCTTTGTGACCCCATGGACTGTAGCCCACCAGGCTCCTCTGTCCAGGGAATTTCCCAGGCAAGAATGCCAGAGTGGGTTGTCACTTCCTTCTCCAGGGGATCTTCCCGACCCAGGGATCGAACCTGTGTCTCCTGCATCAGCAGGCAGATTCTTTATTACTGA
Organism: Okapia johnstoni; assembly: GCA_024291935.2. Lineage (NCBI taxonomy): Eukaryota > Metazoa > Chordata > Mammalia > Artiodactyla > Giraffidae > Okapia > Okapia johnstoni. The sequence goes on from CM044306.1 coordinate 1,875,968, forward strand.
ACCACCGAGGAAGCTCAATAATTGCTTATAATCTAATTACCACATAATTATATTTTAGTTACTTTTCTTTTTTAAAAAAAAATATGAGGAAAACTTTGTCTGCAGTTCTGTGTTATTTTTCAGAGACTACTGTGAGTCTCTCAATTCCAATAACTAGAGAGAAATTCAAAGTCAATAAATGCAGTTTTCACAGATACAGAGAACAAGCTGGTGGTTTCCAGTGGGGAGAGGGAAGGGTGTAGGGGCAATATAGGGGTGAGAGGAAAAAAAAGGTTATTATCATAGCCAACTCATTGGAAAAGACCCTGATTCTGGGAATGATTGAAGGCAAAAGGAGAAGGGGCAACAGAGGATGAGATGGTTAGATAGCATCACCAGCTCGATGCTCAAGAATCTGAGCAAACTCCGGGAAGTGGTGAAGGACAGGGAAGCCATGCTACAGTCCATGGCGTCGCAAAGAGTCAGACAACTGACAACTGTTCAGTAACTGAACAACAACAAATAGGATTATATGAAATTGTGTGTGTGAAACTTTTGAAAATTGTAAAGTAGTTTAGAATTTAAAGAATCTTTCATTCAGCAAAACGAAATACATCCTTACAGCTTCTCAAAAACCAAAATTAAATAAATGCAGTCTGCTACTTAAAATGTAAGAGAACCACGAGGCAGTGAGATAAAAGAGTACTGCTACCTGTGACAAGAATCAAATGGTCAAACACACCAGCAAGTTCTCTCTTTTCATCCTCCATTTCTTCAGCAGATTCTTGCACAGAAGTGCTTGAGTTTGCTGGTATACACTTTTCTGTTTCATATGCATTTAGCCTGTTCATTAAATAAAGAGAAAGTAGAGTATACGGTGGAGTATAAGCTAGAAAAGTAAGTGTAATAAGAAAAACCCTTGGTCACATCTTGAGGGAAAATATTTCCTACCTTTAGGAACTGCAAGAAAGGGATTTAAAATATTGGTTCAATAATCATGATTATAAAATTTTACATCAAATATATGCTGTCTGGGAGATGAGGACCGGTAAGGAAGCAGAGTGGGCCATTCACACAATTTCACCATGACGTTGAGGATTACAATGGAGAACATAGAATTAAATTCTGAACCTGCAAGATGCTTCCCATTTTGACATTTTATAAAAGAAATTCAATTATATGGATAGAATAATTGAATAGTATCTCATCTGAATTATAATGTTTGTTCTTTACTTTTAAAAAGAAATTCCAGAGCTAATTAAATTAACATAAAAATTCTGATAACTTACATTCATCTAAATAATTAACTATGTCCATTAGAAGCAATCCCAAGGAAGTACTTTTGATATTTACCTTCCTGATTGAATCGAGCAACTTTTATCCAAAGAGTTAGGCCATGGAATAATTATCCAGACTCAAACGACTTGAAATTTGATTCTGATAAACAGGAAGCATAAAACAATTTGCCTCAATTTTCAGAATTCAAAAGTCCCTGAATCACTGAGGAAAAAAAACCTATAAGGTAAGTGGGAAAAAGAAAGAGAGAAAGAGAAAAAAGAAACAGAGAGAAAGAGGAAAGAAATCACACAGGAAAGTAATTTTGCCCAAATGTTTGTAAATAAAATGTCTTTCAGTTTTCATGTTGAAATACTCAGATGAGTCTCCCTTACCTGGTACAGAAGCAAATTCTACTGTTTCCTATGTTCTATTATTGTATCTACACAATGAAAGTTGGCTGGGAAAAAACAAACACTTTGTTGTTATGTCTTCAGAACAGAACGCACAAGTATTTGGAAACATCTGGAAAATAGATTGATTTTCGCAGCATCCACCCGAATATTTGTCACAGCGCAACAAAATGGAGCTCTACTTACTGTCAGGATAACGAGAGAAAAAGTGCCCTGGAAACAGGGTCAAACACAGTTCTTTTTGCCTGAGGCAACAATTAAAATGTCTTCATGGCCACTTCTTCCTATGTTCCTTCAATGAAGGCTTACTCGCAGCAGCTCTTACCCAGGCTGGTTTCTGAGAAGCGGCGGAGCCAGGCCAAGCTGCACATGATGAACTTGCTTTGTTTTCTGTCTTTTCGTCCCCAAGCCAATAATTCTGCAGGGAAATGACTGTCTGTGGTTGGTTAGGAATCAAACAAGCCCCGTGTTTGTTCACTTGGTCTTTTGACTCCAGGGATCAGGGGAGACAGTAAACAAGGAAAACGAAACCAGCTCTGCTACTGTGATGAGACCAAGATGGGATAAAAGGCGATGAATGAGTGACTAACGGAACAAAGTGGTTACATGTGTATGAGAAATCTTTAGCCGTTTTGTTGTTGTTTTTCTTCTCACTACTAATGCCTGAACACAGTTGCCATTGACATATCTGCCCAACACGCAGTAGAGAATGTGCAGGAGCTGAGTGGTTTTGTTTTTTCTTTTTCCCTAAAAAAGCTAAGCAATCCATAGTCTGCCTTGGAGAAACATCTAAGTTGGACTAGGGAAGAATTATGAACAAATTCCTTTCTCCTGCTCCTTGCATCATGGATACAGGATTTCATAAGGCATCTGAGCAAAACAAAACTTAAGTGGATTGCTAAGGACTGAAAAAAAAAATTAGGAAAAGATTCAGGTCAATTTTTATACGTGAAGACTAGGGGAAAAAACTGAAATGTATTCAATTCCCGTTGCATCGTCTATCTTTGTAAAGAGTGACAAACTTTTCTTGACCCGCCAAAGTAAACCACAAAACAAGAGACCGAAGTCTGTGAATTGGGAAATCTCAAATATTTGACATGGCTCCCAAGGCACAGATGTTAATATTCATGAAGCTGGGACATGTTCTGGAGAAAAGAGGTATAATTTTAAAACAACCTTTTAAAGTCATGATGTTTTGTATAGACATTTCTCTCCTTGGTCATCAGCTCTGGTTTTGAAAATAGTTAACAGTGAAATAGTGCGTGTCTTTTACACTAAAAACGGGCAAAAACATGGAAATGCAGACGTTCTCAATGTCTCGGGGGGGTGGGCGTTTGTGAACACTGTTTAAGGTTTTGGGTCAATGAATGATCAATGACCCACAGAAAAATCTAAGCTTCCTTCGAATCGCCTGAAATACACTTTGGATCTTTAATAATTTTGTTGTCACATCTGTTTTAGACCCTACAGACTCCCTGGCGGCTCGGCTGGTGAAGAATCCGCCTGCGATGTGGGAGACCTGGATTCGATCCCTGGGTTGGCAAGATCCCCTGGAGACGGAAACAGCTGCCCACTCCAGTGTTCTGGCCTGGAGAATTCCATGGACGGTATAGTCCATGGGGTCACAAAGAGTCGGACACGACTGAGCGACTTTCACTTCACTTCTTACAGTTACATTAAGATTCACAACTACAGTATCAATAATTAGTTACATATATTTTACTAGTTTCACTTCTTATCATTGCTTCTTGAGTGTTCTTTCTATTCTCTTTCTTGACATCCTTATTCTGATTTATTTTTATTTGGGGCGGGGGTGCTATTTTCCTTCTTAAAACCTCGGGCAGTCACCATCAATATGACCTACTGTGATGAGGAAAGGCCCGACTTCCAGCTAGAAGCACATGGACATAGAGAGGAAAGCATGGAAGTCCAGATGTATCACCAGACTTAAAAAGAAAGAAGAAAAAACAGAGGAAAATAAGAAAGAATCATTGGAAGAAGCAGAAAGAAATGGAGGCACATCGTTACAGGCCAAAAATGAGAACTTAAAGTCAACACTGTGAATGCTACGTCAGAAATACAAGCGTCCAAAGGGGTGCATCCATACCCCGTGACCTTGACTCTGTCCGGCACAGGTTATAAAGCTGGACCTCGTTCCTCTGCTTGAATCTAGAAGCTTCACAGGACTGTGCAGTGCTCAATAGGCATTTTATAATGGGGAAAATACAGGGAATAAATAAGAAAAGGATGATATTTTTGTGGAATTGAAGATGTGAGTCCTCAGATTAGAATATCAATGTATCCTAGGCAGAACTAAAAACAAACATTCAACAACTATTTTGTTGTGAGTTTTCAAAACATGTGCTGTGCTGCGTTAAGTCACTTCAGTCACGTCCAACTCTTTTCGACCCCCTGGACTGTAGTCCACCAGGCTCCTCTGTCCGTGGGATTCTCCAGGCAAGAAGTGGCGTGGGCTGCCATGCCCTCCTCCTCATCTCAATCCAGGGATTAAACCCAGGTCTCCTGCATTGGAGGCGGGTTCTTTACCATCTGAGCCACCAGGGAAGCCCAGTGAAACCTCGTTGGATGCTGAGGTTGTGAAAGTATGTGAAGACATTCTCTTTTAACTGCTTTCATTTCACAGTCAAGAGGAATGCAAGGTCTTCTCCTGAGAGTTTAAGAAAAGAATGAGGTGTTAGAGAGTCTGAGAAGCAATGTGTTTGACGAAGCCATTGAGTAGGTTATCCAATTCAGTGAAAGAGTGAATATATCAGGGGTGCAGTGGAGTTGGCAGGCAGAACTATGGCTCCACCTGAAGACATGTTCACGCACTTAAAGTGAGATATTTTGAGGGACTTCCCTGGTGGTCCAGTGGTTAAGAATCAGCCTTGCAATGCAGGGGATGCCAGTTCGATCCCTGGTGGGCAACTAAGATCTCACATGCCACAGAGCTACGGAGTTCGTGCCCCCCGGAGCCCGTGAGCCACTGCAGAGAACCCACTCGCTGCAACCACCGAGCGTGAGCACCTCCCCTAGGGAAGTCACGCTCGGCAGCGAGAGGTCCTGCCTGCTGCCACCGAGAAGCAGCGTGGCCAAATAAATGAACAAAGAGGTAAATACAAAAAATAGAGCCCTTTTATTCATTTTGTTCACGTATGTCTTCTGCCAGTGCTGATCTCCATCATACAGGTTTAACCAAAACTGGGGTGTTGCCCGGCAGTTGTGATAAAGAGTGTGAGAGGTCAGGCAGTGAAGGTCTGTATGAGGAAGGGTCTCCTCGCGGAGGACCCCCATGTGGAGACAGTCGATACTGCTTCTTTCTTACCAGCATGGTTTGGTCCTGTGGCTCCTAGATCAAGCTTCCAGGTCCATGGCAGAGCGTTCTCAGTATGTTCAGAAAGAGGGTCAACTTTGGGTGGCTTGGCTGTCTAAGATTATAAACAAACCTGAATGAAGCAAAACAAAATACGTGGTAATGACTCATTTTCTAAATAAAGAAACTCTCGAGTAAATGAGAGCTTAGCAGCTTGACAGCACGTTAGCGCTAGCCACGAGATTTCTGGAATGTTAGCTGCAGCAGTCGCTGTAGCCATCCATCTGCTTCTCCTTTTTTGCCTTTTCTCGTACAAGCTTCCACATTTTGCTTAGCTGCTTTATGAAGAACATATACAGACACTTACCTGTGGCCAGAATCTCTGGGATCAAGTGTCAGGATTATAACAGCATTGCCCGAGGACAAAATTTCAGCACGAGGAGTTTGTAGAGGTGTCTGTAAAGTTTCCCCAACTGCCAGCACGTCGGCGCTCCCTCAGACCTCCGGGGGGATCTGGCTGGGCGTGGCACGGCTCCGGGCTGCCGTTATCCTCAGTTTGGAGTCACACGGGGGAGGTACAGCTGCTCAGGACCCAGCCCGTGAGCCTGACGAGAGGAGATAAGCTGTCCCCGCAGAAGGGGAAGCTGGTGTGAGCTCGGAATGTAACTCAGGCAGAGTTCAAACGAGCACTTTCTAAGGATGCCCCTGCTTCTGGACTTTGTGATACTCTTTAGAGAGCTTTGCTGACTGTTCTGCTAAGGCTCAGTCTTCCTCTAGTTGAATTCCCCTCTTCCGGCCAATAACTTTTTCCATATCACACAGAGGTCTAGATTGCTCAGCATAACGGTCAGTTGTCATGGACCCTCTCGGAAGCCGATTTGGTCAATGTCACTTTTCTCTCTTTTTTTTTGCAGCTTCCATTATGTCCTATGTGGTCGTCGCAGTGATGGTGTTACTGATGAGACTTTTTTTCACTCTGTGTGATCCTCAAGCTGGCTCTGAGGAGGGAGAAACACAGCATCATGTCCCTGGGAGAAGGAACATTTTTTCCTGGGACCTCTCTTCAGCACCAGGTGGGATGTCCCCGTAGCTTGCTCATGCCGGAGGACTCCCCCCGAGGAGGGAGAACAGAACAGGGGTTTTCAAATTCCACTCCCTTTCCACTGATCACACTGTTCCTCCATCGGAGAGGGCGATCTATGTATGCCATCTTTTTGGGTTTCTTTTTTTCATTTTATCGATAGCAAATACAATAAAGGTCTGCGGCTCAGTGGTAAAGAACCTGCCTGCAATGCAAGAGACCAATGTTCAATCCGTGAGTCAGGAAGATCCCCTGCACAAGGAAATGGCAACCCACTCCAGTATGCTTGCCTGGAGAAGGAGCCTGGCGGGCTACAGTCCATGGGGTGGCAGGAGTCAGGCACGCCTGAGCGACTAGACCACAGACACAGTAGAGTGAGCTCTGGAAACGGGCCCTTGAGCTGCGCTGATTGCCGGCAGTTTCTAATCCCTCCCTTTATCGGGAGATCGCTGCTGCAGAGGGGCTGACTTCCATGGCGAGTCGGGCACCTGGCTGCAGAGTACCCGAGACACTCCTGGGAGCCTCAAGCTGAAAGCCTAGGCACGGACAGAGCCTCTGACCCAGACTGTCCAGCAATGGACTCCAAGGAGCAGGTAGACAGTCAGCAAAGACCTATGTGCAACCACCTTAGTTTCAGCATCACTTACAAAGGGGAGGTTTAGAAAGAACCTAAATATATTTCAATCAATTTTCAACTCAGTATTGTGGATACATCCGGACACTGAAATAACACACAGGCATCACAACCAATGGTGCACAAATATGATCAAACCAGAAGGTGTGATGTTCACAGTATGTTGCTAAATAAGACAATTTCAAAACAAGCGACTTTCTAGTAGCCTATGTGTATAGGATAGAAAAATGTATTAACTAAGCAAGAGAAATTCCATAGCTTAGACTGCTTTACATTGTATGATTTTTTATAGCAATCATGTATTATGTCAGAATTATTTTATTTTATTTTTTTTCTTTCTTTCTTTCTTTCTTTCTTTATGTATTTTAGTTGGGGGCTAATTACTTTACAATATTGTAGTAGTTTTTGCCATACATCGACATGAATCAGCCATGGGTTCACATGTGCTCCCCCTCCCGAACCCTCCTCCCACCTCCCTCCCCTTCCCATCCCTCTGGGTCATCCCAACGCTCCATCCCTGAGCCTCCGTCCCATGCATAGAACATGGAATGGTGTTCCGCTTCACATATGACAATATACATGTTTCAATGTTATTGTCCCAGAACGTCCCACCCTCACCTTCTCCCTCAGAGTCCACAGGACTGTTCTATGCATCTGTGTCTCTTATTCTGTCTCACATATAGGGTTACCGTTACCATCTTTCAAATTCCATATACATGCATTAGTATACTGTATTGGTGCTTTTCTTTCTGGCTCACTTCACTCTGTATAATGGGCTCCAGTTTCATCCATCTCAATAGAACCGATTCAAATGTATTTTTTTAATGGCTGAGTAATATTCCATTGTATGTATGTACTACAGCTTCCTTATCCATTCGTCTGTTGATGGACATCTAGGTTGCTTCCATGTCCTGGCTATTGTAAACAGTGCTGCGATGAACATTGGGGTACACGCATCTCTTTCAATTCTGGTTTCCTCGGTGTGTATGCCTAGCAGTGGGATTGCTGGGTCATATGGCAGTTCTCTTCCCAGTTTCTTAAGGAATCTCCACACTGTTCTCCATAGTGGCTGTACTAGTTTGCATTCCCACCAACAGTGTAAGAGGGTTCCCTTTTCTCCACACCCTCTCCAGCATTTATTGCTTGTAGACTTTTGGATAGCAGCCATTCTGACTGGTGTGTAATGGTACCTCATTGTGGTTTTGATTTGCATTTCTCTAATAGTGAGTGATGTTGAGCATCTTTTCATGTGTTTGTTAGCCATCTGTATGTCTTCTTTGGAGAAATGTCTGTTTAGTTCTTTGGCCCATTTTTTGATTGGGTCGTTTATTTTTCTGGAATTCAGCTGCAGGAGTTGCTTGTATATTTTTGAGATTAATTGTTTGTCTGTTGCATCGTTTGCTATTATTTTCTCCCATTCTGAAGGCTGTCTTTTCACCTTGCTTATAGTTTCCTTTGTTGTGCAAAAGCTTTTAATTTTGATTAGGTCCCATTTGTTTATTTTTGCTTTTATTTCCAATATTCTGGGGGGTGGGTCATAGAGGATCCTGCTGTGATTTATGTCGGAGAGTGTTTTGCCTATGTTTTCCTCTAGGAGTTTTATAGTTTCTGGTCTTACATTTAGATCTTTAATCCATTTTGAGTTTATTTTTGTGTATGGTGTTAGGAAGTGTTCTAGTTTCATTCTTTTACAAGTGGTTGACCAGTTTCCCCAGCACCACTTGTTAAAGAGATTGTCTTTTCTCCATTGTATACTCTTGCCTCCTTTGTCGAAGATAAGGTGCCCATAGGTGCGTGGGTTTATCTCTGGGCTTTCTATTTTGTTCCGTTGATCTATATTTCTATCCTTGTGCCAGTACCACACTGTCTTTATGACTGTGGCTTTGTAGTAGAGCTTGAAGTCAGGCAGGTTGATTCCTCCAGTTCCATTTTTCTTTCTCAAGATTGCTTTGGCTATTCGAGGTTTCTTATACTTCCACAGAATTATTTTAAATTATATTTTAGAAAACAGAAAGGATTAAATGTGCCATCTGAACCATTTTTAAGTGTACAATTCCATGACATTAATTGCATTCCCAATATTGTGCAACCATCATCACTATCTGGTTCCAAAATTTTTCATTATCCAAAGCAGGAAATCTGAAACTATTAACTCCCCATTCACCCTGCCCCTAGCCCACGGAACCTTTATTCTTCTTTCCACTTCTGTGAATTTGCCTATCCTAGATATTTCCTATAAATGTTCCTATTCCTACAATACCTGTGTCTAGCTTCTTTCAAGCAAATCTTATACATCTATTTTACAACAATTTTTAAAAACCAGATAGACCAAGAATTGAGAATTTCTGGGCAATAAATGTCCATTCACTGTATCTGCAATCATTAGTTTTGTATTTTTATTGGGGTAGAGCTGCTTTATGACGTTGTGTTAGTTGCTGCTGTGCGGTGTCGAGTGAGCTATGTGAATACATGCGCCCCTCCCTCGTGGGGCTCCCTCCCACCCTCACCCCCAGACGTGTGAGCACTGCCACGCGTAAAGCAGCCAGTGGGAGCCTGCACAGCACAGGCAGCTCAGCTCCGCACTCCATGGAGACCGTGAGCATTTTCAGTCCCATCCAGAGCCATCCTGCTACATCATCCGAGGCACTGGCTTCTGTATTCAACCCATCACCATCGGACACTGCTCTGCTTCAAACACTGCGTGTTACGAACATCTGGGTGTTGGCAATGCCCGTGAGCTCTGCCTCCAGCCAACCTGCCATCTCTCTGCTGCCTCTGACTCTTTTCAGGGTGGTCTCTACGTTGGTTGGCTCTCCTGCCGCTTTGGGGACAAGCCACATTTTGCGCAGACCTTGTTGTCTGCCAGACATTGTTGTTTGCTTGAACTTGTTGTCTGCCTGACCTTGTTGTCTGTCTGCCTGACCTTGTCTGCTTGACCTTGTTGTCTGCCTGACCCTTGTGACCTGTCTGCTTGACCTTGTTGTCTGCCTGACCTTGTCTGTCTGCCTGACCTTGTTGTCTGCCTGACCTGCCTGTTGTGCCTGACCTTGCTGTCTGCCTGACCTTGTTGTCTGCCTGACCTTGTTGTCTGCCTGACCTTGTTGTCTGTCTGCCTGACCTTGTTGTCTGCCTGACCTTGCTGTGTGCCTGACCTTGCTGTGTGCCTGACCTTGCCGTGTGCCTGACCTTGCTGTCTGCCTGAACTTGCTGTCTGCCTGACCTTGCTGTCTGCCTGACCTGTTGTCTGCCTGACCTTGCTGTCTGCCTGACCTTGCTGTCTGCCTGTTGTCTGCCTGACTTGTTGTCTGCCTGACCTCCTGTTCCTCCCAGCTGTCCCACCGGTCCCTTTTAGGCTGACTCCCCCCAGCTTCATTGACATACAGCATTGTGTAAGTTTTTAAGATATACAAAGTGTTGATCTGATACACTCCTATATCGAAAAATGATGATGTGTGGTAGCTAACACAACATCATGCAATTATGTGTCCGTGGCGACACATAATTACCATTTCTTTTCTGTGGCGAGACTGTTTGGGATTTACCCAAGAATGTAATATTGTTAATGAAGGTCATCCTGATGCATATTAGATGCCCAGAAGTATTCATTTATAACTTGAAGTTTAGATCCTTTAACCAGTGTCTCCACATTTCTCCCACCCTCCACCCTGGAGACCACTGCTCTACTGCTTCTGTGAGTCTGGCTTCCCTAGACTCCACATTTAAGTGAGATCATACAGCTTTGTCTTTGACTAACCTCACTAGGATGATGCCCTCAAGGTCCTTCTATGCTGTCACCAGTGGCAGGGTATCCCACTTTCTTGTGGTTGAGTGGGATTCCTGTGTGTGTGTGTGTGTGTGTGTGTGTGTGTGTGTGTGTGTGTGTGTGTGTGTGAGAGAGAGAGAGAGAGAGAGAGAGAGAGAGAGAGAGAGAGAGAGAGACCTTTATCTGCCAAAGGACACTCAGGCGGTTTCCTCATCATTGCTCTAGTGAATGACGCTGCAGTGAACGGGGAAGGGCAGACACCTCTTCAATATCCTGTTTTCAGTTCCTTTGGATATATAACCAGCGGTGGGCTTGCCGGCTCATACGATTGTTCTGTTTTTAACTTTTCAAGGACACTCCATCCTGTTTTTCACAGCAGCTGCACCAGCTGACATCCCCACCACAGCGCACAGCTGTTCCCGTCTCTCCACGTCCTCGCCAATACTTGTTAGCTCATGTTTCTGATGACACAGGTTGACTTTTTCAGTTAGGATTCCTGGACCGCATGGATAGGATAAATTTCTGTCCTGCCACTAGAGCACAGCTCAGACTTTGTTTCCAGCCAGTGACTGGACCAGCTTCCCGGGGGTGGGCGTCCCCTGCCCCAGCCTGAGTGGCCTTTCACAGGAGCCGCCTTCACGCAGAATTGTTGTCCTAAGTCCTTGCTTCTCATCCACGATAAACCACCACACCTCAGGAGGGCACACAAATCCCATGCGCACTCTTAGGGGTTGATATCCAGGCTCAGTATGATGCTAGGCCCCTGCGACACAAGCCGAAGCTTAGTGAGCTTAAGGTACTGAGGTGGTTTTGTCTTATTTTACCTGAAATTTCATGCATCTGCAATGGGAGGAAGGGCTGTGTGGAAGGACACATGCTCTTTGTAGGAATTGAACTCCGATGGGTTTTATTGAACATGATGAACACAGTGCTTCATGGCTGCCTCAGGGGAAACTGCCCTCTGGAGGGAGGAGGCCAGGGGGCTTCCTTTTTTAAAAAAAGATCTATTTATTCATTTCTTTGGCTGCTCCAGGTCTTAGTTGCGGCACTCAGAATCTTTGATCTTTGTGGCGGCGTGCAAACTCTTACTTCCCTGATCAGGGATAGAACCTGAACCCCTGCGTTGGGAGCACAGAGTCTCAGCCACTGGACCACCGGGAAGGCCCCAGGGTCGTTCTTACTGGAGGGCTGACCATCATCTGTATCATGGATCCAAGACCTCGCATTTAGCCTGTGTGGTGATGGTTGTAAAGATAGTCCAAGTAGAAGCAAAGCCAATCTCAAGCTCAGCTTTCTGGAATGTGAACTGGGAAACACAGAGGAAGCCAAGGACCATGGGGAGAAGCAAGGAGGCAGGAGGGACAGAGGAGGCCATGGCGTAAGGTGAGACTTGAAGTAAACAGGACTTTAAAAAAGAGGAGGAGGCTGGGCGCAGACGCACTGAGCCGGGTACCTGGAGGAGGAGGTCAGCCTGTCACGATGCACAGCAAGGCTTGGGGGCACCACTGAGGCCACACACGCTCCAGGTCAGGGGCACGTGGGGGCATCTGCCTGCAGGAAGACCTTCAGGCCGGCTCTTAGAGGCCTGATGCTATTCTGGTATTAGAAGCCCCTCCTTACCTGAGTCAGCAAGTGTGAGTCTAGTTCTTGCCACTGCAGAAAGCCCAGGAACCCAAGAAATGCTACCAGGCATAGAGATTTGTGAAATATGAAATCCCCAAGGATGTGAGGATTTTGCAATTAGTTAGGCCATCGTGCTGAAAGCATGGAGAAGTTCTACCTATTATTCCCAAACTGTGCTTTCTCGGTGGTCGTACCATGCCTTCTCTGTGGCCATGGGCACCAGCTGGAAAGCCATCGTTTTACGGGTAGAAGGAATGAAGCCGAGCAGAGGTGCATGGTCTCCATTTACAGCAGCAGGAAATTTACAAAGTGAAAGTCCAGTGTGCCCTGCTCAAAGCAGCTAAAGAAATCTGCTAGAGGAGGTGACTTTCTCTGACAGCTGACGGTGTCCGCTGGCAAATAGCTTCATCCGAGGAAATCGCACAGCCTGCTGCATCTTGTTTGACCATTTCCTGTCTGACTGGAGTGAGAATGTTTGTCGCAAGCGGCAGGTGTTGCTTTTCGCCAAGCTCCTCTCTTAAGGAACCAGACCCTGTGCCACCAAAGTCAGGCGTGAGCGACACTGCAGCTCGCCCCCGTCTCTTGCTGCTGGCGACCCTTCAGCTCTGCCTTCCCCGCCTCTGTCTCCCTGGTCAGTGACCTTCCTGCCCGTCCACTGATGGCAGCCCCTGATGCCAGCTGTCATACTGTACTACCATACTTTTCAACGTCCTGTACTGTAAGATTAAAAGTGCTTTATTTTTGTTTTTAATATACTATCCGTGTGAAAACTATTATAAACCTGCAACAGTACAGTACTATATAGCTGATTGTGTTAGTTGGGTACCTAGGCTACATTTGTTGGACTTATGAGCAAATCGGACATACGAACATGCTCTTGGAATGGAACTTGTTCATGTCTAGGGGACTAACTGTAATGTATATGAAATAATATCTGCAAAAAATGCTACAATATTGTAAAGTAATTAGCCCCCAACTAAAATAAATAAATTTATTGTAAAAAAAAAAAAAAAAAAGAAATAATATTTGGCTTGAAAGACGTGTCAAATTTTTACACACACTTCGAGCACTCTCACAGGTCAGGAGGAAGCCATTGCTCTTCACTGAGCTCCCCGTTTTGACCAATGGTGATGATCCATCACAAACCACCCCCCAATAGTGGTGGAAAGAGCCATTTGTAAGAGTCTAGGTAAGGGGAGAGACAAATCTTACCTCCAAGTCAGTGCCAAGCTGGAGACAAGGGGCTGACCACGGAGCAGATAAGAGTTCAGCAGATGAGCAAAGTCAGAGACAAGAAGGAGCCTGAGATGAAAAGTTCCTGCTGGGGCTCGCAAGCTGACGACGGACACTGATTTTTTCTATGGGTCAGAGAACAGTCAGCAAAGTCTCATAGAGCAGAGAGCTAAGAGTTGATATCTGAGCTACGTACTCTTAAGACTATATCAAATGAGACTTCCAAGCAGCTCATCGCAGCTTTATTTATAAATGTGCATGGAACCAGACTGTCAGGGAACAGGAAAAAGGCTAAGGTGGTAGATCAGAGGAATGCCATGAAGTTGCTACAGAACACAGAAGGGTTCTAATGACATGGGAAACATCCAGGAAATGGTAAGTGAGAAATATGAAGAATTACTAGGCTCACTGATGACAACTTTGAAAAAGTACTCCTGAAAAGCACACTGAATATAGGTCAGCCAAAATATTTACTGTGATTTTACTACAGATTCCTGGTATCTTTGCTCACACAATTTCTATACACCCTGAAACTAGCATTTATTTATTTTATAATCAGATTATATGATTAAATCTGAAAGTTATGCTGTGTCCTTTCTTCTACCAACTTTTCAGATCTTCTGACAGTCCATGTCACACTAAGTTGGTATGTAAGTAAATAATGCTTTAAAAAGATGATATGCTTAAAGTCTAGTGTTAAAAAGCCCACAAGGTTTTATTTGTAACATGTGCTGAGCAGTCAGCCTTATTGAACAACACAGCACTTGTCTAACATCATGTGATTTCTGAATTAAACACAAAATAGGCCTAATCAGTGATTAATATGTCTGATTAAATTAATTTTGTCTGCTACATTTCCCTATCTTTGCCTCTTCTCTCCATTCTAAAATTTAAAAAGCCATTTAAAACCTTAATCATGGGATTTCCCTGGAGATCCAGTGGTTAAGACTTCTCCTTCCAATAGAGGGGGTGTGGGTTCCATCCCTGATCGGGGAGCGGATATCTCACGTGACACATGGCCAAGAAATGCAAACATAGAAGCAATACTGTAACAAATTCAATAAAATCTTTAAAAGTGGTCCACATCAAAAAAAAAATCTAAAACACTTAACCGTTATTGAATGTTTAAGCTACTGAATGTTCTGCTAACTTCAGTAATATGAAAGATTCTTCTACAAGTATGGAAACTGAGGGTGCAGTGAGAGCTAACATCTGACATGAGGAGGTTCAGGGTCTTAAGACTCTTCCTGCGGCAGAAGTTTCCATCTGACTGTCGTATCAACTTCATCATCCAAGTTCCCCAGCTCCTGCTCTCTGGAGAGTTCTAAGAATACCTAAGTTGGAGAAAATAAAGGAGGGAATAAAAATGTCAGGGTGTTTCTGAAAGGTGAGTGTACCCAGAGACTCACACAAAGATTATGTGGGTTGATGCTCGCGGGTTGAAAACCTCACCTGCTCCAAGGTGGCCTGGGAAAGGCTGTATTCTTCCAGGTCGAAGGTCTGTTTCACTGCGTTTAAAGGGGCCGACATTAGTGGCTCGCACATTTGTCATCAGAAGTATTTTCAAAGCTGGCAACATTAACAGCAACTTCAAATCCAGGAGATAGTTTAAGATATGGGCCAGGTAATTGAATTTTCTTGAAGGATAAGTTAAAGAGCGCTGATATGGCTAATCAAAAGAGAATGCATTCATGTATAAAGGACCTGTAAACCTGCTTCTCACTAAAGAGAACCTTGTGTCCTCCTTCAGTGTTCAGCCTTTCGAGTCTCTGTGCCTGTGTGCTTTGTTCTCCAAATCAACTGCTGAGCATCGCTTTGCTGTTGTTGTTTAGCGGTTAGGTTGTGTCCAACCCTTTGCGACCCCGTGGACCGCAGCACGCCAGGCTTTCCTGCCCTTCGCTGTCTCCCGCAGGCTCAGTGAGTCGGTGATGCCATCTAAGCATCTCAGCCTCTGCTCCTTCGGTCTGTCTTTACAGAGCCATGGAATACACTCCCTGCTGGTCCCCGTTCAGTGAACGCCATGTTTCTTACATGTCAAGGTCCCATAAACACCCAGCGTCAGCTGTGGTCAGCGTCTCTGAAACCAGTTCAGAATCGCCTCTCCGACCCCGACTCGCCCCGTCTCACCCCTGCGTGTTTTACCGTCGTCCCGGCACTGACATAAACACGGATCGGTGGAGTGGAAGGTATTCACAGATTGAACCCGTGGCTCCATGGTTTTGCTCCCTGTGCCTCTGACTTTGACAGACACAGAGCTGCCAGAAGCTCATCTCGGTGTTCTTTGGGACGTCACAACGATAACTATGCTCCACTGGTATACAAGGTAACCGGGACAGAGTGTTCTGACTTATTTGCTCATAAGCAGAGGGGGAATCGGGTGGAGTGAAGCCAAGTCTAGGGTCGCCCATGCATTCCCTTTAAGATTTTTAACACTATTTCAGTGGAAATTTTCCAAGGCTTGACTGATGATACAAGTTTTGTACTTGAGGTTATCTGATATGTATTCCACGTGAAAATATTTACAGACTTGGTGATGGACAGGGAGGCCTGGCGCAGTGCGGTTCACGGGGTCGCAAAGAGTTGGACACGACTGAGCGACTGAACTGAACTGTTTTAACAGTCTAAACTCACCTGCCTCTAATTTGGAAAAGGCCTGAGACAGAGGGTGAACATCCTCTACGGGTAATTTATATGCCATCACGAACGAATATCTGGGAGGAGGAAAGAGTGAGAGTTACTATTCTTCAACATTACAATATTGGGAAGGACTTGACAGCTAAAATAACCAAAGAATTTTTTTTAAAGTTTCCTTTAAATAAAAGGCAAATAGTTTAATTTGATAAAGCATGAATCTGAGCCGAAAAATTATCTTTAGTCACAAAAATCTGATTACAACAAAAATCTGCATGTCCTTAATTTATTGTTCAAGATAAATTCTGAAAAATAGCTCTGATAAGCTTTCATACTCAGCCTGTGGTGTCTTCCTTTTGTATTTTATTTCTTACTCTCAAAAGCCAATCTTTCCAAGCTCCCTGGAACCTTTTAATCAAATTTTCTTCTCTGCACTTAATTTTCAATCTTTTGTACAAGAATTAAAACTTGTAGAACTCTCTCCCATTAAAAATTCTTCCTTGACCTCTAGCCTACCCAAATATGCTCATCCAGGACCTCATGATGCACAATTCAATGAACATTCTTTGGCCCTTCTCTTTTAGACTTCTCAAAATAATTAAATAAAATTCACATACTCCACTTAATAACTTTCTCCTTTTTGTTATTCATTATGTTTTCGTTTTGGGGCTTTTAAATTCATTTTGATTGCAGCATCACAACAGTCGCTTTAGATGCTGTGTTATCTCTACTGCACAGCAAAATGAGTCGGCCATATATAGATACACATATCCCCTCTTTTTGGATTTCTTTCCCATTAGGTCACCACAGAGCGCCGACTAGAGCTCCCTGTGATCTTCAGGAGGGTCTCATGAACTGTCTGTTTTACACGCAGGATCAATAGTGTACGGGTGTCAATCCCTAATCTCCTGGATTCATCCCACAGCCGCTCCCCCCTTGAAGAGAAAAGTAAACATCGTACATTAACGCGTGTATGTGGGATCTAGAAAAGGGTACCGATGACCTTAACTGCAGAGCAGAAGCAGGGACACGTGTAGAGAACAAATGTATAGACATCTCTTTATACATCGTGGATGTGAGCTTTCTCTCCATCTTCTGTGCAGAGAGCTCATTCTTGACTTGAGTTTTTACATGTGATGTTTTCTCAAAAGAGTGACTCTTATCCCCATTCTTCCACTGGCCAAACCAGCTCAGCCTTAAAGTCCACCCTTAATGTCATTCCCTCATTCATTTGCATCTTCCTTTGCTAATACTCTTTCTTCAAAAGGACTCAAGCACCGTAGGAACCTTGTCTATCTACTGTCTAGTCCATATACAGTCTCCAGCCTCCAGCACAATATGTGCTCAAAAGTAATCATTTTTAAAAAGAGTAGTAGTATATAAGAAAACCGTACACCTTTCAATGAAATTCCGGCTCAGTCTGCTATTCATATGGGTTTGCTTATCTTTATTTGTAACTCAGAGCTGACCTCATACAACTTTAAAGGAACCATTCCCTTCTCCAGGGGATCTTCCCATCCCAGGGATCAAAGTTTCTGACATGGCAGGCGGATTCTTTACTATCTGAGCCACTAGGGAAGCCCAAAGGAATGATAGGGAGGATCATGTGATTTATAATCAATTAATTTAAGATAGAGTCAGGGAACTTCCCTGTTGTCCAGTGGTTAGGACCCACCGTTCAATGCAGGGGGCTCAGGTTTGATCCCTGATTGGGGAACTAAGATCCCACATGTCGAGGAGCAGCTAAGCCCACGAGCCAAAGCTAGAGTCCAAGGGCCACAAGAAAGAGCCTGAGTGAGTCAGCAAAGAGCCTGTAGGCTGTGACCAAGAGCTGACGGGGCCAAAGAAGTCAATGGGAGAGAGAAATCCAAATCCCATTTGGAGAAGGAAATGGCAACCCACTCCAGTGTTCCTGCCTGCAGAATCCCCAGGGACATCCTCAACCCCATTAAGGTAAAGTCAGCCTTTCTGAAGCATGTGAGTCTGTTCGAGTTCTTGGTGTAATTTCATATTTGGTAAAATGTTATAGACTGATACAGAATTTTCATTGTCTATTTAAAAAAAACCATTAAATTGATGATTAAGCTTGTACTTTCCCCCCAATCTCTGTCATTCCACAGTTTACACACACACACACGGACACACACACTGTCTACCTGTTCTCAGTACAAAACACTCCCTGAGAGAGAGCAGCATTTTAACTGTCGTCTGTCCTCTGTGCTTCCTTGTTGATGTTGCTTAGTCGCGAAGTCATGTCTGACTCTCTGTGATCCCATGGACCCCCAGGCTCCTCCGTCCATGGGATTCCCCAGGCAAGAAGACTGGAGTGGGTTGCCATTTCCTCCTCCAGGGGATCCTCCCGACCCAGGGATCAAACCTGTGTGTCCCGCATCCCAGGCGGACTCTTTCCTGCTGGGCGGCCAGGGGGGCCTCTCCCTCCTTCCTAGTGGCCCCTCCGCAGCCTGTTTGTGACCAATAGGCAGCTGAGGCCCCCTCTTCCCGCCCTTCTGGACGAGACAAGGCCGTGGGTGCTGGAGGCCTCGCGCCTGGGGTGGCCCTCACCTTTCCTGCCGAGCGGCCTGGGGGAAGAGCTTGAGAATCTCCGTGTGCAGAGGCTCCACCTGGGTGAGCGCCTTTACCTTCACCTCCAGTGAATAGTCTTTGCCGAACTTGCTTTTCAGATGCTGAATGGGACCGATACACCTGGTCCAGGGAGGGGAAATAAGAGTTGAAAGCAAAGAGACGCCTCCTTGGTTCTCCTGCCCCGGCGGATGCGGGGGAAGGGGCCCGCGCCAGCCGGCACCCACCTCAGGCTCCCGGACACCATGATGGCCACGCGGTCACACACGGCCTCGGCCTCGGCCATGTACTGGGTGGTCAGCAGGGCGCCCCTTGCCGTGCTTTTAACAATGGCCTGGATCGCCTGCCTAGACACAGAGTAAGGGACTGTTTGCACTTTGAAAGTCATCTGGGAAAACAGATGAACGGGAATGACAAGGAGGCCTCAGCAGAGAATGCTAGATTACGCTGCAAGGAAAAAAGAAAATCCTTGCAGAGAGAAGGGAGAAAAACTGTACTGTGTTAGGTCACTATATCATCACATCAACAGGCTTCACAGAATGAAAAGCTGATGTCTGAAAAGTGTGACTAACTTGGTGCTTATTTTAAAGAACAGGAAAACAGCACAGCGAGGATTTTCGACAACTGAAACTAAAATAGAGGAAGAAAGAGGCAGCGGGAGGACTAGCAAGAGAGAGAGAAGCCAATCGGACACATTTGCTAGTCCGTCTGATTCTTCAAATGTCAAATTTTCCCTTCCTTGAGGAACTCTGAGTGAGTGAGCAGTAGGCGCTCAGTCGAGTCCGACTTTTGTGACCCCATGGACTGTAGCCACAAGGCTCCTCCGTCCACGGGATTCTCCAGGCAAGAATGCTGGAGTTGGTTACCATTTCCTTCTCCCGGGGATCTTCCTGACCCAGGGATTTAACCCAGGTCTCCTCCGTTGCAGGCAGATTCTTTACTGTCTGAGCTATCAATATACTGAGTTCCACTGAATCAAAGAAAAGAGGGTCTGAGCCTCAAAGGTTAGTGGAGAAAACGTAAAAACTCAGTGAGCCACCACTCTAGACTTGGACGATTGACACCGAGACACCCCTCACCACGTCTGCAGCTGCCCCTCGGGGCCCATCCCCCTGGTCGGCTCATCCAGAAGCAGCATCGCCGGGCTCCCCAGGACGCTCAGCGCGAAGCTCAGCTGCAACGGAGAGGAGCCTGTTGGTGGCGGCCTGGGGGCGCTCGGGGTGGGTGGTGGCGGCGGAGGGGGGCCTGGCCTCGCCCTGGGGGCGCTCGGGGTGGGGAGAGCCCGGCCCTGCCCTACCTTTCTCTTCACCCCCTCAGGTAAGGCTTTGGCTGGGAGCGCCATCTGGTCCTGCAGCTTCAGCGCGTCCGCCAGCCTGCGGGAAGCACTCTGATTACGTCCGTGCCTAAACCGTCTAGGGCACCGCAGCACTTTCAATGCGGGAGGCGTGCACGAAGCCTCCTTCACAGGGTCCCAAACCATTCGTGTCATGACTTGGTTCTCGTTCAGATTTTCAATCATTTTATTTGCATGCAAGTTAAAGGCACGGTTCATCATCTCCTTTCCCTGTTTCATGAGTAAGCTCTGTGTCCCCCCTCCCTCCAGCTACAAGCAGCCTGCGGGAGGCTTCGCTCCGCACCTTGAAATGCTGACAGCGGCCTCCTCTCTGGCCAGGCCTTTCACGGCCGCGTACAAGTCCAGGTGCTCTCGGGCCGTGAGATCGGGCCACAGCGCGTTCTCCTGCGGACAGTACCCCAAACGCCCGATGCCATCACCTTCCTGCTGCGTCTGGGGCGTTCCGCTGCCACCGAAAACCACCTGCATTGAACAACGAGGGTCAGCTGCATGTCTGCCTCCCGCTGCAGCCCGACCATTCAGCTGCAGCCCTTCTTCAGCGTGCAAGAGGGGTTTTATAAATTCATCTGTTTATTCTTTTTTAAAAAAAAATCATTTAATGCTGGAGAAGACTATGGAGAACAGTATGGAGGTTCCTCAGAAAACGCGAAAGACAATTCCCATGTGGTCCAGCAATCCCAGTCCTGGGCATTTACCCAGATGAAATTACCACCAAAAAAAATACATGCAGCCCTATGTTCACAGCAGCCAAGTCATGGAAACAACCCAAATGTCCGTGGACAGGGGACCAGATAAAGAAGATGAGGCACATACAAACGATGAGCTACTGTTCAGCCACTTAAAGGAGTGAGAGAACGCCATTCGAAGCAGCGTGGATGCAGCCGCAGATTACTTTACTAAGTGAAGTAAGTCAGGAAGAGCAAAACAAATACTGCACATTAGCACACATATGTGGGATCTAAACTATGCACAAATAAACTTATCTAGAAAACTCACAGACACAGAGGTCGGACTTGTGGCTGCCAAGGAGGACGTGGGGAGGCAGGGGGTGAATTGGGAGTTTGGGGTTGGTTTAAGCAGACTGTATACACATATATATGATGGATAAACAGCGAGGTCCTACTAGAGCACAGGGAGCTATATACAACATCCTGTGATAAACCATCTTGGAAAAGAATGTCAAAAACAAAAAAAAAGAATGTATATATGTGTATGAGTGAGTCACTCTGCTGGAGAGGGAAGCCTGGCGTGTTGCAGTCCACGGGGGCGCGAACGGGCGGACATGACCGAAAGTGAACGGAACTGCTGTATGGCAGGTATTGGCACAGCATTGTAAACCAACTATACTTCAGTAAAACAGAAATCATCTGACTGACTGATGAGAACCACATGAAGAGGCCGCTGGTATTGAACAGGACACTCCCCTGGCTGTGCGCCGGGCTGCCTCCCACGCCACGTACCACTCCCGCGGTCGGCTCTGTGTCTCCAGTCATCATTTTGATAGAAGTGCTTTTCCCAGCTCCGCTGTGCCCCAGCAATCCCAACACTTCACCTGGAAAAAGGTTCACCATCACTTTCTGTACTTAAAAAGTCGACTAACCTAAAACCACTTAGCTCAGGAATGTTTTGAAATAAAAGAGCATTTTCAGACAGCACCTTTGTCATTTCCACATTAACAAAAAGACTGCGGATTCACATGAGAGTCTGGACATCTGGGTCCGAGATCAGCTGGTTTTCTTGACATTTGATTTGGGACAGGATTTTGAAGTAAAAACGTCTCTCTGCCAGCAAGTCAAGTATTTTTATAATTACATGTTAACTGAGATATATGAACAGACTGAAAGAATGGCAAATCATTCCCTTCGTAGTGCTAAAACTAGAGAATAAGGAGCATCCTAATAAATAAAACATTATCCAAACCTTTGTTAACACAGAAGGAAACATTCCGAACAGCTGTTTTCGTCTTTCTGGCTGAAAAGCACCTTTTCTTTTTCTGTGTATATTCCTTGTGTAAACAGCTTGCCATTATTACTGGCTTCTAGAAAACATGAGAGAGCGTGATTTTCCTCTTAAATCTTGTGTATTTTGTGCATTCATGTCTCACCTTTCATTTCCTAGGCTATGAATTTAACCAGATTTTTGTGCCAATAGTAATTCAGCCTCTTGTTTCAAATAAAACTCTCAAATGTACATTTACAACTGAGGACTTCTTTATCAACTTCTTATGAAACTAATTCCTAAGCAAACATATTTCCTTTGGGTTATGCTAACCTTGCCTTTTGCATTAGTTGCCCTTCTGATTAATTTTAATGCAGGATAAATCACCCACTCTTTTCCATATGCTATTTACAATTACTGACATGACAATCAATATATGGCAAAATGGAATTGAAACTCTTCAAGATGTGGGATTTTGTTTAAAACTGATAAAGAATATCAGAATTCTTGAACTCCTCTGGTGAATGAAGATTAAAATCCACCAAAAAAAATGGAAGAAGAGAAAATTAAGAATCATGACTGGATAATTTCTTCAAAAGGTAATGGCCTGAATATGAACCACAAATGGAAGGGTTACACGGAAGGACGCAATAGCAAGTTTTCACACTGATAACCAACACTGTGTCCACTCTACAGGACAAGCTGACTTCCAGTACTTAACCAGAGGCTCAGCCGCTTGTTTTCACCTCATCCAAGCTGGACGCAGTGAGCGCGTTCGCCGTTTTCACCCTTTCCGTTTGAACGTCTTCATCCTCTTCTCCCGGTTCTTCTGGGTTTGGACGATATGCCCTTCTTCTTGGAGAGATTCTACAGAGAAAATTAAATAACATCAAAATGAAATTCTAACTGTACAACCACTACCAGGAGAATACGGCTTCAATTATTTAATTTTTTCCTTTGTTTTACAAGGATATAAATGATCACGTAACGACCTACAAGACCCTCCTTGACAGTAACAACTCCCTCAAGTAGCCAAGTCCCATGAAGTACTCTCTGACTGTTTCTTCTCCTTAAAACTTTTTATCCCATCTGTCAACTGGCTCTCTAAATTCTCTCAAATATAGACTTAGTCTTTTTAGCCTGTTGCCCTCTAGGTCATCATCACATTGCATCATAAATGATCATCATAATTGGCCTCTCTTGCCCTTTCAAAACTTTTCACATGAACTCATTTTTCATTACTGGGTCTTCTGCTCAGAGACCTGTACTTCTCATAAGCAGGAGAAAAACAATGCTTGATGCTTAACCACTGCGTGTGCAGTTCACAAGATAAATACCCAACTTGCTAAACTCACAAGCCCCACGTCTTAGGAACTGTGTGTCACTGCGTTCGATGTGATTCTCATTTTTTTGTTTTTGTTTCATTTTTTCAGAATAATATTTCCCAGTGGGCCCAGCCAAGAGTTTGGATAGTAAAGCCATGTTAATAAAATGATGTTAAATGTACTGCTACACACATTAAACGATTGAATTATATTCAGACGTTAACGCTCTCCCAACCTGAAAAATGGGTCTTTCCTCATTGTTTCTTTTCCATACTTCATTTCCAGCCACCGTATAATAAAAAGAAAAATAATGATCTGAAGGTACGGCTAAAGGCAATGAAAAATGATTAGAATTAGTACCATCTTGGGATTCAAGCTCCATGGGCAATATATGCCTTCAGTCATAGGAGATCTGATCATTTTCTTATAAGTTGATAAAAATCTTCTAAAACGCTTATCACATGGAGAAGTTCATTCAAACCAACCTATATATATGCTGCCTACAAGAGACTCACTTCAGATCTAAAGACAGATACAGACTGTACGTAAAGGGATGGAAAAAGGTATTCCCTGCAATGCAAATGAAACGAAAGCTGGAGTAGCAACGCTCACATCAGACAAAATAGACTTTAAACAAGGACTGTGATAAGAGACAGAGAAAGACATTCATGACTTAGACATTAATCAGACAAGAAGAGACACCAATTGTAAATATATATGCATCCAACATAGAAGCACCTAAATAAAGTAAATATTAAGAGACATACAAAGAGAAACTGACAGTGATACAGTAATCGTGATGTGTGATGCATGCGTGCTCAGTCATGTCTGACTCTTTGCAACCCCATGGACTGTAGCCTGCCAGGTACCTCTGTCCATGGGATTTCCCAGGCAAGAATACTGGCCGGGGAGGGGGTGGTGCCATTTCCTTCTCGAGGGTATCTTCCCGACCCAGGGATCGAATCCACATCTCTTACATCTCTTGCATTGCATGTGGATTCTTTACCACTGTGACACCTGGGAATCCCCAGTAGGAGACTTTAATGTCTCACTTATATCAATGGACAGATCATCTAGGCAGAAAATAAATAAAGAAACATTGGCCTTGAGTGATGTACTAGATCAATTGGACTTTATGTATACATATAAATTTCATCCCAAAGTAGCAGAATATATTCCTTTCAAGCGCACATGGAACATTCCTGGAACAGAGCACATGCTAGGCCAAAAAACAGGCCTTGGGAAATTGAAGAAAATTGAAATCACAACAAGCATCCTTTTCAACCATGACTCTCTGAGACAAGAAATCAACTATAAGGGGAAAAACCTGCAAAAAACACAAGCATGTGGTGGGTAAACAATTGTATAAGTTTAGCATTTATTCATGGTCAGCGGAAAACCACCATGTATGACACATCTGCATGTACACTCACAAAATAACAGGAACAAGCGTTCAGCATATAAACACCTGTGTGAAATGTATGTATTTTATACATTTATGAATTTATAAAAACATAGAAAATTTTCTCCCTTGTTAAACTCCTTTTCTGCCGTAAAGCGAAAACAAGAAGCCTGTGGTCCACTGACTCCCGCTTACTCCTCCTTTACTATGATGCCCAGAAATAATACTGACATTTTGCTTCAGTATCTTTTCCCAGCATAAAATTCCACTTACTTTGTTCTCTTTATTCTTCATTGTTCAAATTATCTTCTTTTTTAATCCATACTGAAATTATTTTTAGGCACACAGCACCTTTGGTATTTCTTATAAACCACCTCAAATTGTCTTTGGATACATATACCAGCAATGTATAGTAATAGCAATAGTAACAGCCACCTAGTCTTTAGAATTTCTGGTATAAATGATATTGTTCTTGCCTTAAAAATCCCATGGACAGAGGAGCCTGGGGACCTACCGTCCACGGGGTCCCAAAGGGTCAGACGTGACTGAACGACTAAGCATACACTCTGTATAGAAAAATACCTTTAGGTCCTCCCACCATTACATTTGATTATAGAAAACAGTGGTGGAGATGGTAGTGGTTCAGTCGCTCAGTCGTGTCCGACTCTTTGCGACCCCATGGACTGTAGCCGGCCAGGCTCCTCCATCCGTGGGACTTTCCGGGCAAGAATACTGGTGTGGGTTGTCTGCTGCATTGGCAGGCAGATTCCTTACCCCTGAGCCACCAGGGAAGCCCGTGGAAGACAGGAAGAGCAGGTATTTGGGGGAGTATTTCAATCTGCCATTCTTTGAATAAGAGCAAGTATATCATGTGGCTATAAATCCTATATAGTATATATTCAGGTAGAAATATTTTCTTACTATGAAGATTGTTAGGAGGATGATTTCACCAATTGCACTTTTCTCAGGGTCCTGACTTTCAGACCTTCTGTGATACGTAGAGGACAACTGTTGAAGAAAAACAAGGGCTGTAAGAAATTTCTCTGCATCACGAATATAAGGTTCTTATGTTAAATACGCCTGTATGGTATGACTTGCTGTTTCACAGGACACCAGGGAATGCTCTGTGAATTGGGACAAGACTTGCTCTATGACACTAAAACCTGCTGGGAGGTGACACCCTTCCTCAGTGATCATCTCCAGTCCCTTCTGCATTCTGACTCTGTGCAGTGTGTGAGTGCACGTGTGCAAAGTGACTTCAGTTGTCTCTGACTCTGTGTGACCCCATGGACCACAGCCCACCAGGCTCCTCTGTCCATGGGATTCTCCGGGCAAGGATACTGGAGTGGACTGCCGTTCCTCCTCCAGGGGCTCTACCTGACCCCGGGATCGAACCCGCATCTCTTATGTCTCCTGCATTGGCAGGCAGGATCTTTACCACTAGCGCCACCTGGGAAGCCCCAATTCTGTGCAGTAGGGATTCACAAGTTCCTTTTTAGTGGAAGTCACTAAACATATAAACATGAAGTAGTTAAGATTCGCTATCACGTCCCCAGAAATCTCAGCAGCCTTTGGATTCTCCCAGCAGTTCCTAATAGCATCTTGCTTTCCTTCCTGCGCCAGTCACTCACCCCCAAAGCAATGTACTGACACCAGTGTTACAAAGAGCATGAAATGTCACATCTTCCCCGCACTCCATTGTTACAGGGAAAAGTAGAGCTAAGGGCAAAAATCATTTCAGATATTTATCAAAATCGAAATGGAAACCTCCACTTCATGGTGAGAAGAGAGAGTTCCGTAACAGCAGGAAAACCATAATCCTTTCTTCCGATCCCCGCTTGGAATTCATAAACCACGTTCGGTTTCCGGTTGCATTTCTAAATGGATTTACCTGCTTTCTTCCGGTTATGAATAATGGGTTCAGGGTATTTGCAGCTTTCAACTTTACACAATTTTCACGTCGTCTTTTCAGAATTCACCACCAATTGAATAATTTCTAAAATTTTACTAAATGTACCTGCCCCCTTATCAGAAATGATTTAATTATTGAGCTACATGGTCAAGGTCAAAAATAAAGTAGGTAAAACTGCTTACCTCTATCATTTGGGCAAGGAAAAAAATTGAAGTGCACGAAGGTACTAAAATTATACATACAATTATAATATTTTCAGAATGAGTTAGTCCCAGGAGGATGAGCATAAATAATGAGATCTAAAGGAAAAAAATCCACAGATAAAATTTGCTCAGTCATATTTGATATAAGATGTTTTCTGTAAGTAAATCTATTTTCCTTGAAAGACATCCCCATTTTCAATTTTCCCCTTATGTGTGGCAATATTTAGAGGCCTGCCTCTTTAGGAAGCAACCAAGTGTCATTACAACTGAAACACATGATTACAATTAAAGTCTGACATACACATCTAAAAGGCGCTGTACTATCTGGTACGGATATGCAGTAACAATTAAAAAAAGGGAGTATGCCATTATTTTACTTTATAAACATAAATCCTCATACACTTTCAGCACTAGTATACAACCAACTTCTTATGGAACGGCATTGTAGTGCCATAGTCTTAGGAATAACAAAAGAATAAAGAAGGAAATAGAAACTTCTCTCAGCATCTACTGAGTACTATTCACCAAGGACTTTGATGAGCAGTTTACCAGCACTGTGATAGCGAATGCTCCTGGAAAGACTCAATCCTAACCCTGTAAAGTGCTGTTGCTTTATATACATATTCTCTGACTTCAGAGAACTAAACCTCAGAAACCTGAAGTGACTTTGCCCAATATCTTACAGCTATTTAGTGCCAGATTTAGAATCCAAATCTAGGCTGTCTGACTCCAGAGCCTACATTCTTACCCTCCATACTTTTATAAGAAGAGACTGGGGACTTCCCTGGAGGTGTTAAGATGCTGCTCCCAATGCAGGGGGTCCAGGTTCAATCCCTGGCCCAGGAACTAGATCCCACAAATTGCAACATAAGATTCTGCACACTGCAAGAAGACTGAAGATGCCATATGCTGCAACTAAGACCGGGCACGGCCAAATAAACAAATATTTTTTAAAAATTAGAGATACCAAGGGAACATTTCATGCAAAGATGGCTACAATAAAGGAGAGAAATGGTACAGACCTAACAGAAGCAGAAGATATTAAGAAGAGGTGGCAAGAATACACAGATCTTTACATAAAAGGTCTTAATGACCTGGATAACCACAGTGGTGTGATCACTCAGTTAGAGCCAGACATGCTGGAGTGCGAAGTCAGGTGAGCCTTAGGAAGCATTACTACGAACAAAGCTAGTGGAGGTGATGGAATTCCAGTTGAGCTACTTCAAATCCTAAAAGATGCTGCTGTGAAAGTACTGCACTCAATTTGCCAGCAAATTTGGGAAACTCAGCAGTGGCCACAGGACTGGAAAAGGTCCGTTTTCCTTCCAATCCCAAAGAAGGGCAATGCCAAAGAATTCAAACTACCTCACAACTGCACTCATCTCACATCATAAGCAAGGTCATGCTCAAAATACTTCAAGCTAGGCTTCAACAGTACATGAACTGAGAGCTTCCAGATGTACAAGCTGGATTTAGAAAAGGTAGGGACCAGAGATCAAATTGCCAACATCTGTTGGATCATAGAAAAAGGAAGGGAATTTCAGAAAAGCATCTATTTCTGTTACATTGACTACACTAAATCCTTAGACTGTGTGGATCACAACAAACTATGGAAAATCCTTAAAGAGATGGGAATACCAGATCACTTCACTTGCCTCCTGACAAGCCTGTATTCAGGTCAAGAAGCAACAGTTAGAACAGGACATGGAACAATGAACTGGTTCCAAATTGCGAAAGGAGTACTTCAAGGCTGTATGTTGTCACCCTGCTTATTTAACTTCTATGCAGAGTACATTATGAGAAATGCCAGGCTAGATGAAGCACAAGCTGAAATCAAGACTGCTGGGAGGAATATCAATAACCTCAGATATGCAGATGATACCACCCTTATGGCAGAAAGTGAAGAGGAACTAAAGAGCCTCTTGATGAAAGTGAAAGAGGAGAATGAAAAAGTTGGCTTAAAGCTCAACATTCAGAAAACCAAGATCATGGCATCTGGTCCCATCACTTCATGGCAAACAGATGGGGAAACAGTGGAAACACTGTCAGACTTGTTTTTTGGGGGGCTCCAAAATCACTGCTGATGGTGACTGCGGCCATGAAATTAAAAAACGCTTACTCCTTGGAAGGAAGCTAATGACCAACCTAGATAGCATATTTAAAAGCAGAGACATTACTTTGTCAACAAAGGTCCATCTAGTCAAGGCTATGGTTTTTCCACTGGTCATGTATGGATGTGAGAGTTGGACGGTGAAGAAAGCTGACCACCCTACTTCCTCCTTTCCATCCCTTTACCTTTTTTTTTTTAAAGAAAGAACCATTTCTTTGGCTGCCTCGGGTCTTCACTGGGGCTGAGGGACCCTCTAGTTGGGGTGCACAGGCTTAGCTGCTCTGTGGCTTGTGGGATGTTAGCTCCTGGACCAGGGGTTGAACTCGTGTCGTCTGCATTGCGAGGCAAATTCTTAATCCCTGGAAAGCCCCTTTCTTTTTATCTGATTGTACAAATTAGCTCATCCATTGTTTCTAACCCATTAGAAAAATAAAAATAATCCTTCCATTAACTCTTCCTTCCAACAAGCAACTTAGAAGCTAAGAAGCAACTTAATCACCTTTAGGATGTCTACTGTTGCAATGAATTCTCGAACTGGTTGTGCTTGTGACATTTCTGCCCACAGTAAGCCCAATCTTTGGATACTCCCCACAATGACCACCAGCGTAACTCTTACAGCCTTAGAGAAGCAAGACCTTGGACTCCTGACCCTAATCCCTCCACCATGTCCCCAAAACAGACAGGAGAAAGACAAGTCCATAAGAAAGAGAGAATGGATAGAACATCTTTCCTTTTCTCACCAAGGGTCCTCAAACTAAGGGCATGCCTGAAATGCAGCTGGAGAAGGAAATTTTCATTGTTTATAAGATTAAAGTTACATTTTGGACTCCACTGGACTCTTTTAGTACTTAAAGCAAATCTTAATGAAAGAAACAAGACTATGTTAATATCCAAAATGGTCAGAAAGGTATGATAATCTGCTCAAGATGTCAGCAAGGCCTGAAGAAGGAGATACAGCAGAATACGCCTAAAGTAGTAAATAATTTGGACTCCGGGAGTTGGTGATGGACAGGGAGGCCTGGCGTGCTACAGTTCATGCGGTCGGAAAGAGTTGGACACGACTGAGTGACTGAACTGAACTGAATAAGTTTACTTGTTTGCTTATGTTATTCATCAATATGGCCACATAGCACAATTTTTTTTTTTAATAAAGAGAATTATTCGGGAGGAAACCTCCCTGAGTTGAGAAGCTTGGGCTCAGGTCTAATCCTTTAAAGTTTTTCCCACTCTGTATAATGAGGGAATTGACCCCAGTGATCTAGCCTTTCATCTAGGACACGTCGGGATTTCTATAGCTGTTTCATCTCTTTCCAAAAAACAGAAGTGCCAAAGAGAAACTTTTGAGAACAGAAAAAAAAAAGAAAATGAACTGAAACCTTAAACCATGAACATGGCCAAACAATGACCAAAGTACGAAAGAAGTAGTTCCACTTCCTTCTAAGTATTTACACTTAACTCTCCAGTTTTAGAAAAGGAACTTCAGGAAAACTTAATATAAATACGCAGGTGTGTACATTTTCAGATACTTACAAGAAAAAAGCTGAGAGACCAAAAGCCATTATTTTTTCTTCCCATGGGAAAGAGGAGTGAAATCACGTATGTGAGGAGTATGAGACACGCTGCACAGCCAGCGACGCAAACCACCTGAAAACAGGATCAACAGCAAGGTCAGAGACGGGGGTCACGGACGGGGTACGGGGGCAGGCAGAGGACCAGGTCACAACGCCGTCAAAGGCAATTTTCTCGTACACGCCTTTTGTTAAGGGCAGAGTGTTAATGGAAACGAGGGGGTTTTGTTTTGATTCTATCATTTGGGGAACTTGGGGGAAAATGATCACTTACCAGAGCAAACATGAATTCTAGTACAATTGCGAATCCCGAAAATATGTAGTACATTATATGTATCAAAATAAGAATTCCGAAATAAAATGGGATGTCCACCAGTGCCTGTCCACACCAGTACGCCGAAGGACAGAGGCCTGAGATCCGTAACTGAGACTGAGCTTTTTGCTGGTGAAGAAGCAGAAGGGATAAGGGAGAGGCTGAAATCTTGGGTGGAAGAGGTATTTAGTTTCTCTGAAAATGTTAATTTTTAGTAAATTTTAGAAGGAGTATGCTGCAGCAGCTACTTTTTTTTGGAAAAGTCTACATTCTTTTATATAGCAAATCTGACCTTCAGGAATTTGCTAGCCTGGGTTTAGGAAGCAGGCCACAGGACAGCTAAGACACTAATACTAACCCAAAGGAAATAGTGTGTCTACCAGCTGGTGCTACTGGTAAAAGATCCACCTGCCAATGCAAGAGACGCAGGTTCGATCCCCGGGTAGGGGAGATTCCGTGGAGGAGGAGATGACAGCCCACTCCAGTATGCTTGCCTGGGAAATCCCATGGACTGAGGACCACGGCGGACCACAGTCCACGGGACCGTAAATGGTCAGACAGGACTGAGCTCAGACAGCACGTGGCCAGAAAGAGCATTTTCCGAAACCCCTGACATCTAGCTGGGGCGGGGAGGGGTGGGGTGGCCACTGACTCTGGAAGAGACGTCTGACCTGTGCCTAAAGCCGATTCGAAGCCCCATTTACAAGAATGGAGTCAAAAGTCAGGAAATGTGATGTGTCTTATATTTCATACTAAAAATAAAAATTCCCTTTAGAATTGTATATTAACTACACACAGTCAAAAAGTAGTGAATTTTCACCTCTGAGGTTGATTTGAAGTGATTCCCTTGTAAAAAATATGTATTTATTTGGCTGTGCTGGGCCTTGGTTGCAGCATGCGAGCTCTTAGTTGCAACATGTGGGATCTAGTTCCCTGATCAGGGATTGAACCTGGGCCCCCTACATCGGGAGTGCAGAGTCTCAGCCACTGGACCCCAGCGAAGTCCCTAGGGTGAGTTCCTTTAAAACCAAGGTTACTTTACTGAGGTCAGTCATGAACTTTCTCACCTCTTTGACATCATGATGAACCATTTAATAAAATGCATACTTAGATTAGAATAATACAATTCATGTGCAAACATTTGTCTTGAAGTGCTATCCTGTGCATGCATATAAGACAATAAAATTCCAGTGTACTGAAGTCAGATAGAATCATTTCTCCCCCTCTGCCCACCTCCAACGTGCCCCCTCCCTCTTACCCATCCTCTTACCTTGCAATCACTAACGCTGCTCATCCCAATGTAAGGAGACAGGCAGTTTACAACGAGCAACAAAAGAAAATCCAAAAGGCCAACTGCCCATCTTGGGTCATCCTGCAAGTTCGAAACACATCCATAAGCTACTGCGCTTGTTACCAATCATACAATCAAACGCAAGGATCAGATACATTTAGGGCAAGGGTGAGACTGTCCGAATGGAAGGGTATACCCGATTTAAGAAGCAGACAAAGAGCAAACATGTTTGTTACCCTTAAAGGCAGCTTCCGTTCCCAGGAACTGCATGATTTCAAAAGAAATGTAAAATCTTAATTTTACACGCCTGTGTGAAGAAGACAACAGTTTCTCTTGCATATTTGTATCTGGTGCATGCGGGCTAAGTCGTTTCAGTCGTGTCCGACTCGTGTATGACCCCATGGACTGTAGCCCGCCAGGCTCCTCTGTCCATGGGATTCTCCAGCCAAGAATACTGGAGTGGGTTGTCATTTCCTCCTCCAGGGGATCTTCCCAACAGAGGGATCGAACTGGAGTCTCTTATGTCTCCTGCGCTGGCAGGAGGGGTCTTTACCACTAGCGCCATATCTACCATAATCAAACACTTCTGTTAGGGAACATTTGAAGGCTGAGAAGTGGTTATTAAAATCATGTGTGATCAAAAATTGCACTGCACTCCACAAGATATAAAAGATAAAACAACCAAGACCCAAAAGGACACTGTAGTATATAAAGTGACAGAGAGAACACTAAAATTGTGAAAAGAATCATAAGTTGAGAGTTGGACCATACATTCCACACTTGCTTTAATCAGTGACTGTGAAATGCTCAGTCACTTCCCCCAGGGAAATCTGACATAAGATTAAGAATTCGGGTTGGAGGCTTCTTTGGGTGTTCTAGGTCTTCCAAGAAAATCTGTTCATTAATTGATTTCAGAAAATATGCATTGGGTACCTAAGAAGTGTAAAAAGCTATTCCAGACTATGAACCAAAGAAAGCCCAAATTACTAATATGATTCTTAACAGTTCTCTGTCATTTTAAATGCTTCTGGGTCCTTCAGGATCTTGGCTCTTTCAGGCTTTATGTCTTAAGGAGCTGTGGCTGTAATTTTTAACCAGACACAATTTTAGACTACGCGAGTGGGGCCAGTGGTAAAACATGACTTGATAGTGTATTAAGTGGTGGTAAGTGGATGGAAAAAATAGAGCCACATAAAGGGTTGAAAACAACAGGGCACATTCGACTCACTAGGATTCTGTTATATATTTACACTTTCCCAGTAAATTTTTCAAAATGGTAACGAAGCTAAACATTAAGCAAAGGGAAAACCTCTTTATCTTTCAGAATAATAGCAAGCATGTATTGAATGCTTACTCTGCCCCTTACAAAAATATAATTCCCTAAGGTGGGATTTTTTTTTTTACTGTGCCATATATGCTGAATCTCCAGCATCTAGAAGCACCAGGTCATGGCAGATACTCAAGAAATACTTGCAGAATGAATGAAGACGGTACATGCCAGGCTCTGTTGTAGGCGCCTGATAAATTCACCTAACCCTCACAGTTTCACGTACAGGAGGTGTGAGGACATCCCCTCTCAGAGGAGAGGCCCAGGAAGCAGGAGGGCTCGCAGGGAGCAGGCTGCACGCTCAGGTGCAGGCTCTAGCGCCCCTGCCTCTTCCTCCCAGCTGAGCGGCCTCTCACGGAAGTTACCCTCTACTCACGGGTGGAAAGGTGCTTCTCTCCGTTTTAATGAGCTCTGTGACGTTAAAGATTCCAAGCACGGCATTGCTAACAATCCCAACGAGAACAGGAAAACAGTTCATCCTCTTGGTATTGCATGCAACTGAAAATCTGTAATCCTTCAAAAAAAAAAAAAAAGGCACACAAATATACGCTCCAAATTCTTAGAGTAAATCTACTTACTGCACAGTCTGTAATGTAAATTATCGGGGTGGAATTAGGATAAGAAGGAGACGATTAGCTTTTCCTTGACACGTCTCCCTACTGGAATTGATACAAGAATGGATTATTTTTGTAATTCAAGTGACTTATTCTGTAAGTGAAATAAATGGACATTCACGAACACGGAAAGATGTCAACAATCTAGATTCTATGTGACAAAGAAAGTCATAGGACTTGTCTAATATGATTTCAATTCAGACAATATATTTCTGAACATAAGATCATTCTAAATATGGTGAGTTGTGTTTTTATAAAGGAAAAGAGTGTAGAAGATAATTACTAAATGTACTAGCATAAATATAATATGGAAGAATGAATGGAATTATGAAGAGAATTTTACCTTCTATGTTACATACTCCAGTAATGTTTGAATTAATCTGTTAAACAGTATTGCTTTTTTCTGTTTTATTGAGGTATAGTGAAAGTCGCTCAGTCGTGTCCGACTCTTTGTGACCCCATGGACTATACAGGCCATGGGATTCCCCAGGCCAGAATACTGGAGAGGGTAGCCATTCCCTTCTCCAGGGGATCTTTCCAACCCAGGAATCGAACCCAAGTCTCCCACATGGCAGGCAGATTCTTTACCAGCTGAGCTATCAAGGAAGCCTTATTGAGGTATAACTGGCAAATAAAACTGAAGCTATTTAAAACACTTAGTGTGCGCATTGCAGTGAGGGTTCCCTGGTGGTCTAGTGGTGAGAACTTGGTGCTTTCCCTGCTGTGGCCCAGGTTCAATCCCCGGTCGGGGAACTAAGATCCCGTAAGCCACACAGTTCTGCCAGTAAATAAATAAAGTTTACATCATGGTGACTTGATATCCATGTAACTGTGAAAGGATTCCTCCCATCAAGCTAACTAACACATCCATACTGCACATGTATGTGTGTGTGTGTGTGTATACATATATATATATGTATCTTATATGTGTATAAAACATTTAAATTCTTCCCTTAGCAAATTTTAATTACACAATACACTGTTACCAACTACAGTCACAAAGTCACATTAAAGCATCAGATCTTATTTATCCTATGGCTGAAAGTCTGTCCCCTTTTACCAATGCCCTCCTATTGCCCCACCCACCCCTGGCCACCAATTTCTACTCTCTGTTCTACGAGCTTGATGGTCTTTTTTTTTTTTTTTTTTAAGATTCCACTTCTAAGTGGTACCACGCAGCATTTGTCTTTTTCTGTTTGGTTTATTTCACTTACCATAATGCCCTCCAGGTTCATCCATGGTGTCCCAAAAAGACACTTTGCTTTTATAATGAATAAAATCCTTTAAAACAATTTTATTATTATTATTAATAATTATTATTAATTAAAAATGATCCCTTTAAGAATTAAAGAAGGTGGAAAATGTGCCCTGTAGAGGATTAAAATTTCATACATTCTTCTAAAAGCGGCAAAGCAGTGTTCGGTTATATCGATTATAGAATGATTGAGCTGCTTTTCTATGATTCACAAGTGTTTGGATGTGGCAAAAAGCCACGCGTGATAAAAAGTACACGGAAGCAAAAAAAAAAAAGATTCAGATAATATTATTTCCCTTGGAATTATAATTTGAATTGTTGAATGTGTATGTCTTTTAGGCAAATGTAATTAGTGGTAAACAGAAGTAGATCTTTTTTCCTTCCCATTTAAACTAAAATCTATTTAAAAATAAAATTTGGTTTGACAATCTTTTTTAAAAAGTACATGGAAGCAAACGTACCTTGTGGCTGCCAGACACGATGATGGCACCATTGTAGGAAGGGTCGTCCGAGCCATTCCTATTTCTCGCATCATCTACTTCCAAAACTAGATCCTGACGCTTCAGGGACTGCACGACGTCTTCAATATCGGATCCTGAAGAGGCCCGTGAAGGAGGGCAGCATAAGAGCAGGAAAATCGGTGTCAAAGCTTTAGGAAACAGTTTCTTCTTCTGTGAAGGAGCGTACTCCTAACACGGTGGAGACCCTGGGTCACGCTCGGGAGGGAGGAAGGTCAGTCTGACGCTGGGACCTGCGACTCCAGCCGACCCTCCCGACCCTCTCCACAAACCGTTTATTTCTCTTGCGATTCTTAGTCATTTCCTGAGAGACCTGTGGTTCTCACAGAAATAAAACTTTTTACTAGTGAATTTCACAGCCTTCCCAGAACTCCGCAATGTCTGTAATTACAAACGATACACACAAAATCCCCACCTCACGACCCGGACGTGTTTGCTCCGGTGACACGAACAGTCCTGCTCGCCAGGGGGCCTCAGCACGACGCTTGCAGCCCTGGTGCCCGAGTCACGAGACCCGCACGGAATCAAGTGAGCCTGGTATTTCCATGCTTCCGTTATTTCTCTTGATTTGAAAACAAGCCCTTCGGTCTCCTCAGCCTGAAAATGAGGCAGGCTGGACAAGCACTGCTCTCGCCCCTCGTGTTGTTGTCAAGAGAGGCTTGTCTGCCTCTCAACTCTGCGCTCCTCAGAGTTGTTTGATAGTGACAATTGGACGAGGGGCTGCCTTGGCGGTCTCGTGGTTTGGACTCCACGCTTTCACGCTGAAGGCATGGGTTCAATCCCTAGTCAGGGAACTAAGATCCCACAAGCTGCATGGCATAGCCAAAAAAAAAAATTGAGACTACATCGAAGACCTATTTCTCACCTGTATTGTTGATGATCAATAGATTGGTCAGAGGAGTTTGAGGGAGCTGTTCCAGAGAAAGGAAGTACATTCCGGGTGAAAACTCCCAGCGATGATCACGAGAAAACACTGAAAACACTATCTTCTCGCAGACAGTGGGGATTAAAGCGATTCCAAACACCACTAACCTAAGTCAAGGGAAATGAAAACATGAATCTAAAACATGTTCCCTCTGCTTAAGTCACAGACATGCTCTTTAAAGGCCAACCTATGGAAATTGAGCACGCAGATATGCCATCTAGTTACACAAAATGAAACCTAGAGTGAGACCACTCTGAAAGTGGCCCCACAGTTTTACATGGTTCCTATTACGTTGCTAGGTGCCCGAGGGTGATGGAGGACCAGCGGAGAAGGTGAGGCCCAGAGGGTTCCTCCGTGGGCACTGGCTGACCGGGACACAGAGAGGATTCTGCGGGGCCTCGGAGAGCCCACCCAGGGAGGCCTTTAAAATATCTTTTCACCGTTGTCGCTTCATCCTTCTTCCATTTTTATTTTTTAAATTATAAAAGTGTGAGAACACATTTACAGGAGACTTGGAAAATACAAGGTTACATATAGTTCCACTATACATTACAATTATTTTTTAACTAGATAAATTAAGATTTTTAGTTGGGGTTTCAGTATTAAAACTCTCAAAAATTAACAGAATAGACGGCAAAGTAGGATATACTAACAGTAGGCCTGAAAAGCACTATGAACCAATTCAACACAATAAAGATTTATCCGATATAGAAAAGTGTGATGGACTCAGAGGGCCTGTCTCGGGCGTTCTGAAGGGCAAGAAGCCGTGTTTCACACTGTGGCTTCAAGCGTGCCACATGCACGATTTCAAGTAAAACTTGACCTTCTGTCCGCTGTTACTTTACATGTATCTTAACTTTGATGAAACCAGATGCAATACTGAATACACCAGCTTCAGATTCTAGCACTCACTCCACCAACCATGAGTAAAACACTTCCAAGCCACCTTTCTGTTTCGCTAGTAAGTATGTGCATCCACTCTTTTCAACAATCCCCTTCCTATCAGACCTCAGACTCTATCAGCCTCGCATCTCCTAGAGAAAGAACAATGAAGTCCACCAGAGAGAGTTTCCCTCCAGTCTTATCAACGACAAAGGAGACAGATCCAGGTTCGTGCCCGAGGTTCCATTCCACCCCTCTGTTATCACAGGCGCCGGCTCTGCTTGCGTCACAGCCTGGTCCTCTGTGCTCCTCTGGACCTGCTCCACGCCACTCCCGGAACCTCCCACACGTTCATCTTTCCTTCATCTTCCGTGATGCTCCTGCTACTGGCTCATCCCCATCATCACTGAAGCATGTTCTCTCTCTCTTCATAAAGAAATAGTGAAATTTCCTTCTGACTTCAGTCTCCCTTCAGCTACCGGTCATAGAAAGCACAGTAGAACTTCCCTCTGTGGTCAAGCACCTCACAAGCATTATCTACTTTCAGGCTTTCTCTTTGTAAAACCTGAAGGACTTCCCTTTTGCCAAATAAAATAGATGCTTTCTGGTCTGAGCTGTCGTTCTCCACCACTTGTCTGCTAATGCCTTCACGTTCTCTAATCTTGGGGGAAAGGTGACCATTTCAATGAGACCAACACTGACCCACCTGTTTAGAATGAACCCTAACTCCCTCCCCATCTTCTTGGTCTACTCTACTTTGTATAAACTATTACATAATGTATTTGGTTTTTATATTTATCATTTTTTGCCTTTCCCCCCAGTCAGAAGGTAAACACTACCAGAAGCACACAGATCTTACTCAGTCAAAGCATGCAGAACAATTGTAGAACAATTTACAGGCTTCAATAAAGATGTGTGTTCTACTGAGCAAACAACACGGTTATTGCGTGGTTACCTAATTGGTGCTTTTTTCCCCGACAGACTGTGCGTCTCAAGGCCTTTTCAGTGGTATTTACTACTGCAGGACATTACTGCAGGCACTCAAAAGAAACCTATTACATGAATGAAGAAATCAGTAGACTTATTTTCTTGACATTGGGACCTTTTTTGCATATATGGACTAACGAGACTTGAAGAGTCTGATAAGGACTTCCCTGGGGGTCCAGTGATTAAGAGCCAACGTTCCAATGCAGAGGGCGCAGGTTCAATCCCTGGTCGGGGAACTAAGATCCCACATGCCTTGGAGGAACTAAGCCCGAGCGCTACAGCTAGCGAGAAGCCAGCATGCCACGGGGAGAGACCGCGTGCTGCAACTAGGACCCCACACAGACGAAAAGAAGTAAGTAAATAAATATTTTAAAAATAACAAAACAAAACCATTTTTTAAAAAGTGTGATGCTCACAAGGACAGGAAAATCTTCCTCTCATTCCTCATCTTTAAGAAGCGGAGTCTCGCCACCGCACAGACTTGTCGTCTCCACAGAGCTGCGGAACTGACGGCTCCTTTCACTTCAGGAAGGGAACGAAGAGCCTGATGGACTTCAGCCTCGACTCCAGGGTCTGGGGCCACGCTGATTTCCGCCGGTCCCCCGGCACCGGGATCTGTAACCATGGGATAAACTTTTACAAGAGGTTACGTTGTTTACATATCCTCTTTAGAAATTTTGAGAAATGATGTTAGACTATTTGAAACAACGCTTCTAACACATCAACTGCTGGTAGACATAACTTTTACATTCAAATCTTTCCTTCAAACAAATGTAATGGATGCAGTTTCGGTGCGGGAGTGAGTCAGTTTGAGGGCATGGTTTAGGCGTCTAGAGAAGCATGACTTCATTTGTATCTGTAGCGAAAGCTCTTCCCTGAGGGAGTTTTGCAGAGTGTGTCTTACACAAAAATACCATGATAAATTTCTACAGCTGAATTTCCTAAAAATTCGCCTCCTTCGTCTCCTCCAGAGGATCAGTTTATCACTGATGGTTGACATTCAGTGATTTTTTTCAAGACACTGTGGTCTTAACTAAGAGAAAATCCACGAAGACCCCATTTGAATCCCGCCCTTGCCACACGTGAGCTGATGACTGCGGCTCATCGCGCAAATGTGTAAACCTCACTTTCTCACCTACATCACAATATAAATAAAATCATTTATGGTGATTAAGAGCGACAGAACCCTGGGTTTCCTGGGTGGTCCAGTGATTAAGAATCCGCCTTGGAATGCAGAGGACACAGGTTCAATCCCTGATCCGAGAAGATCCCACAAGCCTTGGGGCGACTGAGCCCGTGCGCCCTAGAGCCCGTGCGCTGCGTCAAGAGACGCCACCACAAGGAGAAGCCTGTGCCCCGCAGCGGGAGGGCGGCCCCTCTCGCCACAGCTAGAGAGAACCCACTCAGAGCAACAAAGACCCAGCGCAGCCACAGACAGATAAACGCTTTTAAAGAATAAAAATAGAATCAGGTTTTAAAAAGAAGACACGAGCAGAATCCAACAGTTGAGCACTACGGCTGGCACACAGTAGGCTTCTAAATTCTTCGAATTATTATCACTACAAAGTAAGGGAAGACAACATCTGATTTAATCATCTGCCATGAGTACATTGATTAGAATGTGTTGGTTAGCTAGGCAGGAGAACACTCTTACAGGGAATGGCAAGAAAGAGACAAAACCCGGATTTAGGATGTTAGCAGAGAGCTATCGAGGAGAGTGGTGGGCATTGCAGAGGGAAGAGTTAGAACCGACAGGGGAGGTGGCC
Organism: Okapia johnstoni; assembly: GCA_024291935.2. Taxonomy (NCBI): domain Eukaryota; kingdom Metazoa; phylum Chordata; class Mammalia; order Artiodactyla; family Giraffidae; genus Okapia; species Okapia johnstoni. The sequence continues at coordinate 1,916,183 of CM044306.1, forward strand.
AGCGTCACAAGGAGATGGGTCTGGTCCCAAGCCTGATGATGTTGCTACAAAACATTTACCATACCTTAAAAGGTGGATGGCCCCCTTTATGCCTAATTCACCTTCTAGTTAGAATTCCACAGAAAGATCTATAAATATGAATTAACACATGGTCATTTTCTTTTTCCTTAATTTACTGCTAGACACACATATTTATACCTGGCTCATCAATTGCTGATCTGCCTCTTAGGTTCAAGAATACTTCACTTAGAGTTGTCAAGGAAACACCAAAATTCATTACGCCTTGGTCAGAAGAGTTTTCAAGGTCTCTGCAAAGATCTAAAAAGCAGAGTAACAAAACAATGCAATTATTATTGGTAAAGAGTACACTAAAATACTAATTTCTAACAATTACTCAGGATAGATAAATCTGAAAATATTTTCACATTAGAGATGCCAGCAATTCAAGAAAAACATTCCCATAAGGTGTTGTCTTGTCCTTCAAATCATTTTTGTTATTGTACATCTCTATTAACAGTTTCACAAACTTTAATATCTCCTGCATTGCTATGGCCATGTATGTGTGTGTACCTGTATGTCTATTTAAAAACTCAAAAAAAGTCAAAATAAAAATTCAGGAGGCATGCAGTAAACTGAATTTTCTTCTTTGCACTTTCCAAATTTTTTTTTATAATCAGTACCTTACATTCATAATTAAAATTATAATTTACCAAGAAACTATAGACCTGCTTACAAATGTTTTAAAAATAAGGTTTATTGAGCCTCTATCTCAAACAGAAATGAAAAGTTTCTGCTGTTTCAGAAAAGATGTATGTCAAAGCTTTGTTTAATGCTTATGATTTCTCAGTGGACTACATTCAGGGAAACTTAGTTGCTCTCTCATCAAAACCATGTCTAAGTAACACACTCTGTTACATTAGAAATGGGAGGAAGAGCACTTATGAACACTTTCATGTAGAAGCTTTGGAGCACAACTTGGAGAACAGCGGAAAATGCCGTCGGCGTCATCATGGACCAGTGGCTGTATTCTACGAGTCACACAGTCTGTTACCTGGAAACTTGTCTGTTCTCTCCAGGGGCAGAGTATACACAAGTTTTTCTTCACTTTCTGCTGTTAACTTGGCGTCTGAGATGTGCTGTGTGATGAGGGATGTGATTCTCTCTGTATTGCACCTTTCATTCCTGTGTAAACTAAATTTTCAAAAGAGGCGTGAGCCCTTCAAGTTCTTCTCCAATATGACTGCTCACGAAAAGACAGTTTTTGGTTAAACAGTCTGTATACATTACAGGCATATTCTGCTAACATCAGTAACTGGTTCTGACATTCTAGGAAGTGGATTTGGAATACGATTTTAGACTTTGAGGACAAACTCTTTTATTAAAAATGATCGACTGTTTTTAGGGAGACACAACTGCAGATTTTTCCTATATAAATATTGTCAAAAATGTTGTATTGAAAGATACAGACATTTTTAGAAATTTGCATGCGTAAAACCAAGGTGTAACCAATAAGAAAATGTTAACGAGATATTTCGTAGTGTCTATTGTAAATCAATCCCCTCCCCAAATGAAGCTGACTTTTCTTACAGCTCTAAAAGATAACATGGAATTACAATATGATCAGCCCTCATGTGGATACAGTCTTATCAACAACAATGACCCCCAGAATGCATTACCTTAAATGATATCCAATACCCCATTTCCGCTTCAGAAACAAAGATGACCCCGCACATCTGAGCTTCCCATTAGACAGAAACACTTTCCTATCTGAATAGAAAGAGAGAAAGGAGAAATTTTGTAAACTCCCCATATAGAACATTCTCTACTCTGGAGACCAAAACTGGCTGGATCTTTGAGGATGAATGCAACCTTGGTACCACCGAGTTCCCAGATGCCATGACTTGACACTAGCCTCCAGCATGTGACTGCCAGTGGTGAGCTTGGCACACAGAGGCTTGAAATGGGCTGATGCGTTGGGTCTTGCACCTTCGAGGCTCAATCAATGCCATGAGAACCTGCCTGGGCCACGTCTCCTAGAAGATGGAATACACCTACAGGGGCCAATTTATCTCAGTTACCCTCACAAAGGAAATCAACCCTAAACAGTCATGAAAAGGACTGATATTAAAGATGAAGCTCCAAAACTCTGGCCTCCTGATGCGAAGAGCTGACTCATTGGAAAAGACCCTGATGCTGGGAAAGACTGAGGGCAGGAGGAGAAGGGGACGACAGAGGATGAGGTGGTTGGATGGCATCACTGACTCAGTGGACCTGAATATGAGCAAATTCCAGGAGACAGTGGAGGACGGAAGCCTGGCGTGCTGCAGTCCACGGGGTCGCAAAGAGCATGGCATGACTTAGTGACAACAACAAAAGCCAACGGCCATTCAGCCCCCAGCTGAACCGCCAACTCTCCGATACACGGATAAAGTAAACGCTCACTGACTTAAGGCACTGAGCTTCGATATGGCCTGGGACAGCGCGTCTGAGGTAGGAGATAGCTGACGCAAGAGGGGAAGTATATTTAACATTGGTTTCACGGAGGAAACCTCGGATACTCTTACAAGGCACATCAACAGCAAAAATTTCCCTCCCTTCCCTGAGACCTTTTCTGACCTCATTTTTCCCAGATTCCTTCTCTACAGGATCCCCTGCATCACTGAAACAAGCCCTCCCACCCGCCAGGATTTCCAAGGCAAAATGTTTGCTGTATCTCTAATTCTCCAATCTGCACACCCAACACCTCATTCAGTAAAGAAAGGATCTCCCTAGAAAGGCACCAAAGGACTGCAAACTTAAAAAAGAGTTTTTCCCAGCAAAATGTTCCTTTCTACTCAACAAAAAATATATATTTTTGTACGTGCATGTGCTAAGTCACTCCGGTGGGAAGCCACATATTTTTGTATGCCCATATATACAAACACACATACACAATACAGCTTCCCAGGCGGCACTAGTGGTAAAGAACCTGCCTGCCGATGCAGGAGACGTAACAGATGTGGATTTGATCCCTGGGTCGGGAAAATCCCCTGGAGGTGGGCATGGAAACCCACTCCAGTGTTCTTGCCTGGAGAATCCCATGGAGAGAGGAGCCTGGCTGCTACAGTCCATGGGGTCACAAAGAGTCGGACACGACTGAAGCTACTTAGCACGCACACACATACATAAAAAGTAACACTGGCATTTCAAATTTTTTAAAAACATGCACTTGTGATTAATATAAACAGTCCAGAAAGTTACAGACAGGAAGATCCATAAAGTGTGAGTCAGAACTCACGAGGGTCAGAAGGCCCCGGAGGCCAAGTGCAACTTTCGGATGCCCTCTCTCAAACGCATGGCAAATGCGATTCTCTTCTTTCCAACAGAAGTTAGAGAGAATCTCTCTCCTATTAAGCCCTTGAATACCGAGTCAGTATAAAGAAACCAAGACTCACCAGCCAGGATGTCAGCCTCGTCCATGAACTGGGTACTAAAAAGGATCGTGTGGTTAGTTTTCCGCTCCTTCAGGAAGCTCCACACGAGATGCCTTGATAAAGGATCCAGTCCGGCAGTTGGCTCGTCCAGAAGCAGAACCTGCAGTGGAGAGCATGCCAATGCGTCTTCTGTTTAGAGAGAGGCTCTTCAGAAAACAACATGGGACCCAGTGTGATGTCTGCATTCACAGTCCTTCATCAGATCCCTGACGGGCTTGCATGGCCCTTTGTTATAAATTTTCTCTCACGTTTGGCAACGAAAATGCAGTCTGGACTTTAATAATCGTTTTACATCCTTCAACCCGAATTAATCTCAAAGATATTTTTATCTCTTACCTGAGGATCTCCTAAAATGGCAATCCCAAATGTGAGTTTTCTCTTCTGTCCACCACTTAATTCTTCAGCAATGACATCTTGAATCTTGTGCATGTCTAATTCCATCATAACTCCTTTTACCTATCAAAAAAGCTACATTAATAGAAAATATTTTACCTGAAGCGGTCTTAATTTGCTAACAGTTAGAAGGAATTTATTCTAGAACTCCATTAATTCAGTTTTATTTATGAAAGAGTAAAGTAATAGTTGAACAAAAATATGATCAGGAGCAAACTAGGTTAATTATTTCCAAAGTCATCAACCCTAATACGTCATCTACCTCTTGTTCCACTTCTTTTGGTGGAATTCCTTTTATTTTAGCAAATAGCCTGAGGTTTTCTCTCACAGTAAGAAAATCGAAGTAGATATTAAATTGTGGACAAAATCCAGTGTAATTTCTGATTTCTTCCATGTTCATTATTTCAGACAGTTGGGTGTTGTAAATAGTGGCAGATCCTATAGATAAAAAAAATGTAGGTCTTTAACACCAGGATATTAACTCTATGCAGAGTGATAATATAGGATATTCATTGAAGAAACTCCCCTTTTATAGCTACATAATTAATACATTGAAAAGATGCAGGTTATTCTTGACATAAATACCATTGTCTGAAGCAATGCAAAGTATACATGGAATGGCAAATAATAGTGAAAAAGAGATACAAGCATTCTAATTTATATAAACATGAAATAAATACTTCCCATTTTAAATGGCTCAACTTTGCAAAAAGCCTCTTAAAGAGAAACATTTTTCTTTCACATAATCAGACTGAGGAAGCTGTTTTATCAGCCACCTTGGTTTGTAAAATTCTCTTCTCACCTTCGGTGCAAACAGACCAGCCGCCAAGGATGCTCAGCAATGACGATTTACCAGCTCCACTGTGTCCAAGAATTGCCGTCAGCTGGCCTTCATAGATGTCAAGACATATGCCTATTTCAGGATAAAATGTGAAAGTTAGACTTTGGATTATACTCCAACGAAGTGCGCCTTAAAAAAAAAAACTGAAAGAGTCAAGTGTACCTCAACACTTCATTGTATTTCACTGTATTTTAATATGACTTCTGTACAATTACACAGCTACTTGTGTCTACTTATGAAGACAAAGCATCACTTCCTCTGAATAAATTAGATCAAGACTGGAAATACAAATTTCCACTTTCCTCCCTACCACAAATACTTTGAATATCAAAGGATACATACAGTTAACATTAAAGAATAAAGCCAGAGATATGAGGATAAAAACAGAGGAAGCAGAGTATTTATTAATACCTACCGGACAAAGGCAAGTCTCTATTTCTATTAAGAAGCAGTCTCACTGAGGGTCCCAGAGCCAGACACAGAGGCAAAGGGGCAGTGTATGCTGTCTGCTCTATCTTAGGGAAGGGGGTGGGTAAGGACAGGGCGCCCCAGCTTCTGATCGACCACAAAAGTGTGGGCGTGGTCTCAGAGAGGGCCGGTGGGATCCAGCACGTGTCACGGGCATCTTCATACATGCATGCTTACGACTTGGCAGTGTTTTAACATTTGAAAAATTATCTAACTCCATTGGGAAACAGCAAAGAGTTCTATGAGCATCCCAGAATTTTTAAGAGACTCCCTGAAAATGTAAATCGTGGGGTTAAATTGTGAGAATCAAAAATAAAGCAAAACACAGCCCAAAAGAGTTGATGAAAAGCCCTATGAAAATATTAATACCAACAAAGCTGGTGATGCTCCAAGCTAGTGTCAAAGATTATACAGCAGCATGATTAGTACAATCCCATTACTTAAAATGTCTCATCCATACAGAGAAAAACATGTATTAGTGATTATGCCTCATAGTAGAAATTTAAAAAAAATTTCCCTTTTGTCTATATTCATTCTCTAATTTTCCATTATGACTATTTGTATTTTCAAGAAATGAAAAACATTTTAAACTAGAAACATCAAAACAATGACGCTGTTCTCTTTACCTTGCAATGCTTCTACTTTCTCGGGCTTTCCTTCATATTCTTTTTTAAGGTTTCTGATTCTGAAAGAAGATTAAGCGACTGTGAGGTGATTACAGTTTCTAGCGACACAGATGACGCTACCCGCCAGCACTACCGCTCCTGATTGACCTGAAACTTCCCCAAAGGAGGGATTTACTGTCCGAGTTCTCAGGAGCACGGTGGACACTGGCTGAGCCGGGGGCTGGAGGTGGGACTGGCTTCCAGCAAACTGTGAGAGGATCCTCCTTAACGGGAAGAGGAGGGCAAAAGCCCCTGCCAGGCCCAGAGCAGATTTCCACGGACACTCAGAATCTCACCTAGCTGGCATTTCATGCCTTCCAGCGGCGTTAGCAAATGAAGGGGAGCTATGCTGGAAGAAAGTCGGAAAGAAGCCAAGGAGTGGGCGCAGTGGAAAGAGGCTTCCTCTCTGGATCATTCGACCGTTCTTCTCTTCCTCCGGCACATTTATCAAAATAATAACAGTTTCTGCTCCCTGTTTCTTTCCCCCACCTTCGTTCACAGCCTGAGACTTGCTGCCTGGGGCCCCACCGTGACAGCCTGGGACCCCACCGTGACAGCCTGGGACCCCACCGTGACAGCCTGGGACCCACCGTGACAGCCTGGGACCCCACTGTGACAGCCTGAGACACACAGCCTAGGCCTGCACCGTGACAGCCTGGGACCCCACCGTGACAGCCTGAGACACGCAGCCTAGGCCTGCACCGTGACAGCCTGGGCCCCACCGTGACAGCCTGGGACCCCACCGTGACAGCCTGGGACCCACCGTGACAGCCTGGGACCCCACTGTGACAGCCTGAGACACACAGCCTAGGCCTGCACCGTGACAGCCTGGGACCCCACCGTGACAGCCTGAGACACGCAGCCTAGGCCTGCACCGTGACAGCCTGGGCCCCACCGTGACAGCCTGGGACCCCACTGTGACAGCCTGGGACCCACCGTGACAGCCTGGGACCCCACCGTGACAGCCTGAGACACGCAGCCTAGGCCTGCACCGTGACAGCCTGGGACCCCACCATGACAGCCTGGGCCTGCACCGTGACAGCCTGGGACCCCACTGTGACAGCCTGGGACCCCACCGTGACATCCTGGGACCCCACCGTGACAGCCTGGGACCCCACCGTGACAGCCTGGGACCCCACCATGCTGCTGAAGCCATTCTCAGTGAGGTTACCCATGGCGTCCCGATTAGCACATCCAGTGGACACTTTTCAGCCTTTGTTTCATAGACCTCACCACTGATTTGACAACTGCACACCCTTGTCTTCTTGTCCTCGGCTCTGTCCCTTTCTGGCTTCCACCTTGTTCTCAAAATTCCTTCTGGGCACACCTTATGGACTCCTTAAACTGGACTCTGTACTGACCAACTGCCTTTCTTATTCTCAGATCTTCGCCGTACAGTATCACCCCCTCTTCCTGCTTCCTCTCTTAACAAAATTCTCATTCTCAGATCTGTGTCCTTAGACCTTTCTCCAAAGCTTCAGATTTACGAACTCAGCCTTCTATTATATATCCGTACATGGATATCAAACCCGCATGGATAATAAACGGACACGTACACAGTTCCTCTTGCGTAACAGACATATTGCTTAATTATCTTACTGACTCAAGAAGAAGCCACCGTACTGTGGAATTACATCACACATTTCTTGGGAAGAAATGAGGCTTGGAGAGCTCGGAGTTTACCAGAAAGTCACGAAGCTACTAATTATGAAGAAGTCGTTCAGGATGAAAGCAAAAATACATGAAAGAAAGGAACTGTCAAAAACGCATCATCAACTAACGCTGATTTATGTTGGTGTACGGCAAAGCCCATCACAGTGCTGTACAGTAATCACACTCTAATCAAAAAAATTTAAAAGAATGAAAACACATCATCCAGAATGGGTAAGGAAGCTGTGGTCCACATACACAATGGACTATCACTCAGCTGTAAGGAATGCATTTGAGGCAGCTCTAATGAGGTGGACAAATCTAGGGCCTATTATACAAAGCGACGTAAGTCAGAAAGAGGAAGACAAATACCGCATGTTAAAGCATATATATGGACTCTAGAAGGACGGTACTGATGAGCCCATCTGCAGGACAGCAAGGGAGAACAGACTTGTGGCCTCACTGGGGGAAGGAAAGAGTGGGACAAATTGAGAAAGTGGCTCTGACACATACGCACGCTCCTGTGTCAAACAGCCAGTGGGGATTTGCTGCGCGACTCAGGGAGCTCAAGCCCGTGCTCTGGGACAACCTAGAGGGGTGGGGTGGGGTGGGGTGGGGGGTGGGAGGCTCAGGAGGGAAGGGATGTGTGTGTGCCTATGGCTGATTCACACTGATGCATGGCAGGAACCAACACAATACTGTACAGCAATTATCCTTCAATTAAATATAATAAATTAAAAAAAAACACATCACCCATGACATTGGACCTGTGGTTGTCCTTGTGGCAAGTTAATTTGTTACTCTTTTACCTAAATGTGTACATAGTCACATAAATTGTTACTCACCTTATGGCTTCTTTTCCGTGGAACTCTGGAGACACTGGCTCAAAAGAATCGTCGCAGGAGAGCTCAGAATCCATTTCATTCCCGAAGACTTCGCGGTGACTGTTTTTGTGTTGGGACCAAAAGGAAGACTTCAGGAAAAACAGTGGTGAGTGTCGCTGGCCATTTTCATCTGATCAATAAAGACATGATTCCACGTTGAATCGAGCAAACAGCATCAGTGAAGAACCACACCTGTCACAGTGTAGCTTGATGGCAATTTTTTCTACACATTAATGACTTCTATTCATTTTTTCCAGTTTTATTGAGAAATAATTGACATACATTAATTATATAAGTTTAGGGAGTACAGCATAATGGTTTGATTCACAAGTAGTGTGAAATGATGACCACAATAGGTTCAGCTAACATTCTTCATCTTATAGAGATAGGATGAAAAAAGGAAAAAAAAAATCTCCTTGTGATGAGAACTCAGGATTTATTCTCTTAACGGCTTTTCTATGTATCATACAGCATGTTAACTACAGCCATCATGTTTTGCATGGGTACTATTCATCCTGTAGCTGGAATTCTGTACTTCTTGACCGCCTTCCTTCAATTTTCCCTCCATATGCTTCCATTTTGCTATTTTTCTTGTTCAATCACTAAGTCGTGTCTAAGTCTTTATGACCCCATGGACCGTAGCCCAGCAGGCTCCTCTTTCCATGGGATTTCCCAGGTAAGAACACTGGAGTGGGACGCCATTTCCTGCTCCAGGGGATCGTCCTGACCCAGGGATCCAACCCTTTATGACCCCGTGGACCGTAGCCCAGCAGGCTCCTCTTTCCATGGGATTTCCCAGGTAAGAACACTGGAGTGGGACGCCATTTCCTGCTCCAGGGGATCGTCCTGACCCAGGGATCGAACCGGCATCTCCTGCGTGGGCAGGCGGATTCTTTACCACTGAGCCACCAGCGAAGTTCATACCTCCATATACTCCTGTATATGAACGGTAGAATCAATTAAAATACTTGACATTTAAATGAACTTATATTCTAATGATAAGAAGTGAGAATCTAGAGCAACAGCTACAAGAAAGGGCAGCTATGGGTCTAAAGCATCAGAGAAAATAAAATGAGATGGAACTTTAATGATACATCCACAAAACATGAATTTACTGGTGACGAGAAGAGGAAATTCAATAGACTTTTCCAGAGACTATAGGAGAACTAAAGCAACACAGAGTTTCTACGTGTCGTGTCGTCCTACAAGCCATCGCTGTAAGCAGATACAAAGGGATGAGCTTGAACAAGGGCCACGCCCAGAGAGGAACTGATGAGGGGGAGACACAACGGGGAACCGCCCATAGGAAAGAGAAAGACGCTGGGGACGTGGAGGAAAACGTAAGGGAGACACGGAACTGGGAAACTAGGGTCTTTGAAAAGAGAGACGAAAATAAGAGAGCGATGAGGCTTCACAAAGTGAATGTGGGCAGGAGGGGCTCAGGGATGAAGCCAAGCTGAGCACAGCTGGAGGTGAGCTGGCCAGAAAGGGAGGCTGCGCTGTGCAAAAGCAAACAAAAAAGCGGGGAACAAAACCTGAGAAACACACGGATCTTTATGTGTATTCATTTTATTTGGAAAAGAAAAAACATGCTAATTATGAACGCGTGGAGGACTTAATAAGAAAGAACAGAAATGCTACCTATTAACATAGGAATTAAATTCTAGATGGAAGTATTGGAGAAAAAATTTTTTCATATAGTTAAATTGTCTGCGCCACCAAGGGGCTTCCCTGGTGGCACAGGTGGCAAAGGATTGTCCTGCAATGCAGGAGACCTGGGTTCGATCCCCTGAGTTGGAAAGATTCCCCGGAGGAGGAAATGGCAACCCACTCCACTATTCTTGCCTGGGAAATCCTATGGACAGAGAAGCCTGGCGGGCTACAGCCCACAGGGTCACAAAACTGTCGGACATGACTTAGCAACTGAGCACACACACAAAAGGAAATACAGTCTATTAGCTCCTGGGATTATATGTGCAGGCTACACAGGGATTTTATAATAAGTATTTAAGAGCTGGCTGTAGAGTTTGTTCTATTATTTTATTTGTAGAACATTATATAAAGCATTCCCGTTAGACTGATTTTTTTCACAAAAGGGAGAAGAAATTATCCGTTAACTTTGCATTGTAAATGTTAATATTTTGAGATGCAGAAAAACAAGTTTACTAGAGCCAAATATTAGCAGGAATGATGTAATGAGCTATCTTATCTTACGGCTGTGAATTCAAGTGCTAAAAAGCAGTGTTCTCTGATGGTTGATTTCGGTGTCTCCTTTCCTCTGCCCAGTTAATACACACACACACACACACACACACACACACCTTACGTCTTGCTTTTATAAAAGATATAAACCAACAAAAATGCAAGTGGTTTTTCATTAAAATGTCTCAACAAAATAGTTCCATTCAGATCATTCAACAGTGAGATGAAAATGAGGAAATTCTACTGTTTTGGATGTTTCTCCTTTCCTCTGCAGTCAGAAATGCTTTTAAAATGACAAGTCAACAAAGAATTGGATACCTTTCAAGACACAGAATTACTTTAAATTCAACTCTAATCACATCACACTATTACTTACCAGGCAAAACATGCTCAAAATATAATGTTAATGTCAAATAGAGCAGAGTGTCAAATGCCAGAAGGAAGAAAATCACTATCATTGTGTATGACTCCCCAGAAGGATCAGGGAAAACAACACCACTCACATGATACTCTTGATGCGAAATCTGAGACCACAAAGAATAAAATACAGTCAAAGCTAGATAAACCTATAAAACTGGAGTTCTTTTAATGATGCTGCATAGGCAAATACAATTTTAATTTTCGTTTTCTTAAAAAATGCATGGTGAAGTTGTGAGCAGCAATGTTGCTTTTGACAAATAATATTATTGTCACTGAGTGGGAAATGCTCTAAGAGAAGGCAGGACAATTGAAGAACAGAAGCTTAACTGATTCATTAATCAGAAATCTTCAGGAAGGAGATTTAGAGAAGTGGGAAAGCAACCAAAAATAATATATTCTGGGAAGAGAAACCCAGAGAGGGCAGGGAAGTGAGACGCCTTTTGAAGGAAGTAAGAAAATCCCACGTGTTCATATGTTGCAGACATGTTAAAACATTAGATAAGTACTGAAGACTTGAAGAGGCTGATTTTAAGGGTAGTAAAGATAAAACAGATGACGAAGATCACAGCTAAGTTTCACACTGCGTTGTTCTAGCCTCATACATAAAGCACAGCACATTTACCCGTGAGCTCGATTCCAACATCCTGACTTTGCAACGTGAAACTCCAGGAGCCGGGTGACCGGCCCGAGGTGACCCAGCGGGAGATGGCAGAGCGAGCCTGACTCCTGGCGCCGGGCCCGCGCGCCCTCAGCTCGTGAGCAATTGTTTTTCTCATTTAAATTTCCTGAGAGTTTACAAATGATGTGTTTGATGACTCCGATAAGATCCTTTTTAAAGATTTTTTTGGATGTGGACCATTTTCTAAGTCTTTACTGAACTTGTTACAATATTCCTTTTGTTTTATGTTTTCTTTTTTTGCCCGAGAGGCCTGTGGGATCCTAGCTCCCCGACCAGGGATGGAACCTGTGCCCTCTGCGTTGGAAGGCGGAGTCTTAACCACTGGGTCCAAGTCCCGATGAGATTTTTTATTTAACTTTTCAATAGCATAATTTCTTAAAATGCAGGGTGATTGATCATTAAGCTTGATGAAGTACCAAACTGTCTCAATAATGCTGCGACTCTAATAAACAGTCACTAGAGGGTTGTGTTCTTACCCGAGCCACTCCAGCAGTGAAGGCAAAAGGGCTAAACAGACATAAAGCCCATTCCAGTGATGGCGGGAGTTGTCTGTACAGTGCAGTGAACCCCAGACAGCCCCAAAACACAGTGAAGAGCGACCCAACCAAGCCGGTTAGGATGGCTTCTCTTTATCAGCACGCAGAGGAGGAAAGCCAGTGCTATCTGAAGGAAGAAAGAAAAGTTCCAGGAGGTGTATTTTTTTTCCTCTGAGAATCATGAATAGCAATATTCACCCATTTATCACATGAACAGAAACTTTCTCAAAAACATACAGAAACCAGGATACAAAACTAGAAGCTCTACGCTACCAACATCCTGAAGAAATACGGTTACTGGCTCATGTATCCGAGACTTGAAGCAGGAGGAGAAATGCATGTTTTGCCAACTCACCAAAGACAGGCCATACAGGGTGAAAAGCGTGACTACCACCATGAAGCCAGTAAGGATAACCATTTGGAATAATTTTATGACCAGAGTCATAAAAATGGACACAATAAAGATGAAGCCGGCATACATCAACGCCCAGGAGAGCCTATGGTAGAAGCGAAGAGTTAATTCAGAATGTTGCGTGTACACAAACAAGTAAGAGGCGGTGTGCAAGAGTTCAGAGCACACGTTCTGAAAACGGACGGACCGGAGTCAAGTTTACTATGAAAGTGTGGCTCTGCGCGCTCTAGCTGTGTGATCAGGGGCAAGTTACTTTTCTCACTTTGTCTGTAAAATGGGATTAATTGTGTTAACTGTCTCATTTGGTTGTTTTGAGGATTCAATGAAATAATGCCCGTGAAGACTTCTGCCTAGCAATTATTAAAATTATCTTAACAAACACAAAATGAACGTTAAAATTAACGCTGCCGCTGCCGTTCAGTTGCTAAGTCGTGTCTGACTCTTTGCAACCGCATGGACTGCAGCGCGCCAGGCTCCCCTGCCCTCCACCACCTCTCGGAGTTTGCTCAGCCTCACGTCCTTTGAGTCAGCAATTCTATCGAAGCATCTCATCCTCTGCCACCCTCTCCTCCTTTTGCCTCAATCTTTCCCAGCATTAGGGTCCTTTCCAATGAGTTTCCCCAGGTATTAACGTGCGATACACAGGTAACTCACCAAAAGGCTGACTGTTGAAGACCCATCCCTGTCATCAGCTTCTTAAATTTTTTTCGTTCCTTTGTAATGTTTAATGATGCAACATACACAAAAGGGGAGAAATAAGCAATGCAAATAAAAATAAACCATTCGTTCATGATTTCTCCCTTGGTAATGAAAGGGGGTGTCCTCATATTTATTCCAATAACTGATGTCAACTCTTCCATCACAGAATGATTCGTTGTGACCTAAATTGGGATGTTAACAAACAAATGCATTAGGTCAACTATAGAAGAAATAGACTAGAAAAACACATTTAGGGTTTTCTTTTTCATATAGAAGAATTTATATATTTCCAGCAGCTTAAAATATGGTGAGATAGAGGTGGAGGGAGGACGACGAGGCTGGACACATAAATGACTCTCACAGTTCAGGCAAGAGATGACAATGACTTACACAGGCGCTGGTGGCAGAATTGAAGAGAGGTAAGTAGAGCTGAGCTGCATGGGAGACAAGATGTAACGGTGAAGCAGAGGAAGCGGTCTCTGATAACTCCCCAGTGAAGTGACTGGCTGTGGCATTCACTGGAGATAGAGAAAGGGCTCCCCAGGTGACTCAGTGGGTAAAGAATCTGCCTGCCAATGCAGCTTCAATCCCCGGGTCAGGAAGATGGCAACCCATTCTGGCCTGGAGAATCCCCATGAACAGGGGAGCCTGGTGGGCTACAGTCCACGGGGTCTCAAAGAGGTGGACACGACTGAGCATGCATGCATGAGATACAGAAAATTTTTTAAAGACTCGGTCACGTTTAGAGAAAAACACCCACATGCAGTTTTGAACATACAAATCTGAATTGTTTATGGGGCATCAAAGTAAGTAGTCAGCTACTCAGGACTGCAGTGGAGCAAACCTTCCCCGTTACCTGTGTTTGTAAATAGTTTTACTGCAATGTAATCATGTACATTGGTTTATGAGTGCTTCCACATTAAAAATGGAAAGTTGAGTATTTGCAACAGAAACTGTTTGGCCCCCAGACCGCAGAATACTTCCTCTCTGGTCCTCTAAAGGAAATGTTTACTGGTCAACAATTAAAGCAGGGTTCTTGCAGTTATCAGCATGTAAACTGTAAATAGATTTATGGTAAAGGAAGTATGGAGAAAACTGCCTTGGACAGAACCTCGTGCAACTACAGACTGAAAGAGCTGGGACTGTAACAATGGATAAGATTGCAAGAAGACTGGGAAGAACTGCTAGAAAAGTGAAGGAAAGCCAGGTGAACGCTGTGATATTTAGTTAAAAGACCAGGTAAGACAGGAAGGAAAGTGTCACGTCTTAATGGACATGAGCATCGTTACTGACCTCAGAAAAATCATTTTGGTGGCATGGCGGGAATAGAAATTTTATTGAGTTGAGTTGAGCTCAAAGGAAGCCAATGCTTTCAAGAAGCGAGGATGTTAAGGGGAAAAAGGGTGTTTGAGGACGAACCGTGGATGGGAGACGGTCTTGATAAGAAGGAAAGAAACTGATCATTTTAAGTACTGAAGAGAAGACTTTCATTGAAAAGGGGAAGCTGAAGAAAGAGGTTGTGGACGGGAAAACGCATTGTGCAACGTTCCTGACACTGTGGGCGAGGACCGTGTTTCCAGCCCCGGCACTGAGGAGGGGCAGGGAGGATGGGCGGGGCGGAGGAGAGGGCAGTGGAGGGGGCAGGTCTGTGGTTCCGTGTCGTTCGTGCTGGGAAGCGGGAGGCTGTGCGCTCCTAAGAGGGGAGGGTGGAGCAGGAGGCAGGGACGAAACGTGGGGGAGAAATACAAAAGGTTTAAAACAGGTCTTGGAGGCTGGGCACTTACTTCGATAACTGCAGCGTTAATTGCAGTTTGAAAAGCCACAAACCCGCTTTGCCAGTATATTGACAAGAGACAGAAAGCTTCATCACGGAGAGCCCAACAGTGGTCTTTAAAGAGGAAAAACACACACATCATTACGCAATGGAAATCAATGAACAAAATGAAAACATTAACCCTGGTTCTAAAGTGAGCTATCGGAGTGTCCGCTCAAAGTCCAGGACGACAAAATCCAGAGCATTTTTAAAGCAAAACTGCAACACAGGAGCACAGCATTAAACGGCTGACAAAACCGTGAGACTCATCCCGTAAGGAAACCATCCTGCAGTTCAGAAATGGAAAGGGCGTTGCTTCTTTTCTCGCCTTCATGAGCGTTTCCATCAGGCATTTCCCACAGAGGCGGCTGCAGTCAGTGCCCAGGCAGTTACCTGAGTACTGGAAGTGCTCTCTGACAATCGGCACTCTGTGTCCCCAGCGGAACTTCAGCCGGTATGAGAAAGTGTCGTTGAACACAATTCCCACCATCTCAGAGTCGTTTCCTGGACGTACTCTGTCCATGGCGTCTTCATTAGGGACCCCAAGGATTGTTCTTCCTGCCAGGTGTGAGAAATATGGCTGATTATATAAACTTTATTGCTAGAGGACACAGACCAAGCAGCATGCATTTAGGTTTCCCATCCAATGATTGGTGCTATGGGTGTGTGTGTGCTAAGCTGAGTCAGTCACCTCCAACTCTTTGTGACCCCACAGACTGTAGCCCTCCAGGCTCCTCTGTGCATGGGATCCTCCAGGCAAGAACACTGGAGAAGGTGGCCATGCCCTCCTCCAGGGCATCTTCCCAACCCAGGTCTCCCGCATTACCGTCTGAGCCACCGGGGTAGCCCACTGGGGCCATATATTATGTATGGCATCACCAAGTAGGTGCCTCTAAGTTAAGGGCCGAAAGTCTTTCCTACTGTTTAAGGCTGAATGTAAATACGTGAGAAGATGCGAACGATATGCCGCTGACTCTGAGCCCCAGAGGTTTGGGCTGCATGAGGCCCCTCATGTGTGCATTTCCCCCCAAGTAGATGCTGCCTGACTGCACTGTCCAGGCACTGGTGGACTGTGAGGTTGCAGAACCCTGAATGGAGGAAGCTCAGATGCTGAGGGAACAGATACAGGGGCCAACTAGGAATTACTTGGATTTTCAACTTCCTGAAGAGTAGGTTCCTCTAGCCCCGCAGAGGTTCAAGCGTCAACTATGATGTTTTTAAAAAGGCAGTTGTGTGTGTGTGTGCAGTTGTATCTGACTCTTTGAGACCCCACCAGGCTCCTTTGTCTATGGTGTTTTCCAAGCAAGAATTGTCCTGGCTTGCTACGGGGTTTGGGGATGTCTGGCAGCATCCACTTCGAGGCCCGTTTCTTTCGCGAAGGATTCACTTCCCTGACTTTACGGCCGGGAGGCTGCCTGCCTTAACTGTGCTGCTGCTCAGAGTATCCTCGAGGACTTGAACTTGGAGCAGAAACGAAACGGCACCTGGTCCTCAGTTACACAGAGCGAGGCCTTGGTTAGGGTCAAATTACTGAGCTCACGGAAGGGGAAAAAGCATCTGGCTTCTTTCATCTTAGCACCTTTAAATCTGAGAATGCTCGCTGAGGGCAAAGAGCCTAGAGTTAAGACCGCCTGGACACAGCTCCTCTGCCATTTATGAAAATCTTACCTGAGTGACTTCGAACTCTGGTTCCTCTATATGCAGAGTAGTTCCCAATAATTTAGCATAATCATAATCCCCATTGAAGTAAAGAAAAACTGAATTTGTGCGCCTATGTGCATACACGTCTACATATGTGACCGTGTGTGTGTGTGTGTGTGTGTATTATCCTAGAAAGATACACACAAGTTTTTAGAGGAGGAAACAGTGGCTTGAATGAAGGCAAAAGCTTTCACTGTTTGCTTCAGACAAGTTTGGGCTGCTTAACTTGTTTTAGGCTGGCTGTTACTTTGGCAATTAAAATAATCTTAAAATTAAAAATATTTTAAATAACCAGTAGAAATGCTTCAGAATCTGGTGGGGTTTTTCTCTGCCAAGATGATAAGCGGATTTCTATCATATGAAAATAGTATGCCGGAAGGAATAAACAGCACGCAAAGAATTGTAGTACAAAATCAGAGGCAAAGTTAGAACCCACCCAGGCTCTTTGGAGTCAACAACACTATCTTAAGAATTAAGCTCATACAACATTTATAATGAAAGAGTTTACCATATTAAGAAACAGAGATGTTACTTTGCCAACAAAGGTCCATATAGTCAAAGCTACGGTTTTTCTAGTAGTCATGTACAGATGTGAGAGCTGGACCATAAAGAAGGCTGAGCGCCAAAGAATTGATGCTTTCAAACTGTGGTGCTGGAGAAGACTCTTGAGAGTCCTTTGGACAGCAAGGAGATCAAACCGGTGAATCCAAAAGGAAGTCAACCCTGAAAATTCATGGGAAGGACTGATGCTGAAGCTGAAGCTCCAATACATTGGCCATTTGATGCGAAGAGCCAGCTCATTGGAAAAGACCCTGATGCTAAAAAAGATTCAAGGCAGGAGGAGAAGGGGACAACAGAGGATGAGATGGTCGGATGGCATCATGGACTCAATGGACATGAGTTTGAGCAAGCTCTGGGAGATGGTGAAGGACATGAAAGCCTGGTGTGCTGCAGTTCATGAGGTTGCAAAGAGTCACACATGACAGTGTCTGAACAAGAACAACAAAATCTATGTTCCTCTGAGACCTACCCTTACGTGGAGCTCCGCACCAAGCCCTCCACCCCATGTGAAATGAGGATCCTGCCCTAGTTGAAAACCACTGACCCACAGGCTGGATAAATAAACTCAGCTTGCAAAATCGACTTCAAATCAAATGCGTATAGGTTGCATAATAATGAAGCGTGGGCCCCTGAACAGCACACCTTTCATGAAGGACGCTGAAGCCGCCTTGTCCATGATGCTCTGGGTCACGTTAGTGACCGGGGTGTAGGCCACCAGCACCAGCTGGGAGTCATTAAACTCATCCACACGTCCCAGGACTTGAGGCGGCTGTTCCAGGAAATGAGTAGCTCTGAAGAATTCCGCAGAGAGGCAGAGGGCGAGCCCCGGGAGCAGCACCATCGTCCACTCCTCCGGCGCACAAAAGAGAAAGAGCCAAGTCACCTCGGGCTCTCAGCTGGTGGGGTGGGGGGGTAGGCGAGCATGCTTAAGACGGGAGCGCTGCCTCGACCACGGCTTCGCCTCCTGCACCCACGTTCTCCCTTTCCCAGCTAGTACCCGTCTGTTAAGGAGACCACCGTTTCACACGACAGACAGCCTGACTGCAGGAGCTCAGCCCGGGGCCCTGTGACATCCTAGAGGGGTGGGCTGGGGCGGGAGGGGACGCGTGTACCTCCAGCTGATTCATGTCGATGTGCGGCAGAAACCCAGACAGTACTGTAAAGCAATTATTCTTCAAATGAAAGCAAATTAAAAATAAAATAAAATAAGCCACAAGGATATATTGTACAACACGGGGAATATAGCAGGTATTTTATAACAAGTGGAGTATTACAACTGTGAATCGCTATATTGGACACCTGTAATAACATACGTAATATTGTACAGCACCTATACATCAACTAAAAAAAACCTTTTAATCTCCAAAAAAGCTTTGAGGCATATAGCAAATATGGGATGGATTTATCTCCAAATATAGCTTTGAGATAACACCAAGTATGTCCATTTATCTTAACCTAGAATCATAGCACCCCTAATATACTCCCGATTATTCACCCTTATATGGATAAAATATAAGTACACAGTATCCCATAAGAGATACTTTTGTCAAAGGGTTTAACCTGAAGTTAAAAATCTATTTTTTAATGTAAATACTGTTTACAAGAAATGCAGATGGCTGTAAATCAGTCATGTCTGACTCTTTGCAACCCCGTGGACTGTAGCTCGCCAGGCTCCTCTGTCCATGGGGATTCTCCAGGCAAGAATACTGGACTGGATTGCCATTCTCTTCTCTAGGGGATCTTCCCGACCCAGGGATCAAACCCGGGTCTCTTGCATCGCAGGCAAATTCTTTACCACTGAGCCACCAGGGAAGCCCTTATTGTAAATCAACTATACTTCAATAAAAGTTTTTTAATTAAAAAAGTTAAAAAATAAAAACAGGAATGTAGATGGTAGAGCAGTGAGTTAAATGACAGCATGAAGAAGCACCAGGCAAACACACCACATGGGCGTTCAACAGGAGGCCAGCTTTGGGCTCCCCGATTCCTGGTGCGAACAACCCAACGTCAAGAGGCATCCCGGGGAGTTCTCCGGGGCTCAGTGGCTGGGGCCGCGTGCTTCTCCTCAGGGGCCGGGCGCTAGGTCCCACTCTGATCCCAGAGGCCACACAGTCAAAAAAATATTTTAAGAGATATTTTAGAGGAAATTTTAGGAAACTGAATTTCGACATGGAATTAGATGACTGTATGCAATTATCGCAAGCTTTCTAAAGCGCCCTAGCGGTTACGAAGGAGACTGTCCTTAATTTTCGTGGATGCTAGCGGAAGCCTTCAGCCGTCGTGTCATGTATGTTGAGAGGAGCTGAGGGAGATGAAGAGATGAGGCCAAAATGGCAGATGTGAACAGGCTGTAGGTGAACCGGACAGGAAGTGAGTTCACTGGGCCAGTAATTCTACGTTTGAGATTTTAAACATTTTCGTAAGCTTTGTAAAAATTGACTTGGACGATCACTGTCAAGGTTACCCTTTATCAACACGGCAACTAAAATATTAGAACCGGATGCTTCAAGAGCTAAGAATGACCCATGTGCTTGAACAAAAAATAAAGAATTTAAATAAAAAATTAAAAAATAGAAAAAAAAGAACTGCTATTTTTCAACAGAACACAGCTTCTGTGTGGCCAAGGCAGCTCCAGGTGTATTTTGTGAGAACACAGAGCAAATGTCCTTGTTTTGACGGCCTTGACCTCATACCAGAAACTGAACAGAGGGCAAACATGCTGACAGTCGGTGACCTGCTCCCTGAACGACTCCAAGTTTGCAAAAGCATAACCTTCAAAAGAAATCCCCCAAAGTTCCCAAATTTTTGCTCAAAAACAATTTCCCCGGTCCTATGAATTAACAAGGGCCTCCCTGGTGGCACAGTGCTAAAGAATCTGCCTGCAGTGCAGGAGACACAGGAAACTCGGGTTCGATCCCTGGGTCGGGAAGATCCCCTGGAGGAGAGCCTGGCAACCCATTCCGGTATTCTTGCCCGGAGAACCCCAGGGACAGAGGAGCCTGGTGGGCCACAGTCCAGGGGGTTGCAAAGAGTCAGACAGGACTTCGTGATGAAACAAAAAGCTATGCACAGAATCTTGTCTAAACGTCCCCAGTAGAGTGCTATGGTTTACCCAATTAAAATCTGCTTCATTTTGCTTTTTCCCCCCTTTTTTCTTATGATAAACTTGGCCTGGGGTAAATCAGGATAACTCCACAAGATTCAGGTCGATTACTTACTTGGTGAATGACTAGTTATGTTCAACAAAAAGTTATCTGCTTTGCTTTTTAGGAGCAAACATATGCTCCTGCATCTTTTGCCATAAATATTATCCTATTGTGCAACATTTGGAAACATTATCTTGAGAACTCCAAATCAACTAGCCCATAGAATTTGTGAACATAAAAAGCAATAAAAATGGCATAATATGAAATGATGGATTTTCATTCACTAAATATGGAAAGATATATATTGTGAACCATACCAACAAGCTCTCTTTTTTCATCCTCCATTTTCTAAGAAAATTCTTGTGCAGAAGGGCCCGAGTTTGTTGACACACACTCCTCTCTTTTTTAATCATTTCGTCCTATTCATCGACAGAGAAGACAAAATCAATATTACACAGCAATAGCCAGTCAAGAAAAAGAGCAAAAAAAAAAAAAAAATAAAACAGTTAAAATAAAGCTCCTGAACACACAGTCCCAGGTGCCCTGTCCGAATGCCTCATTTGACATCACTGTTAACACACATGCAGTTTTTTTAAAGAGTCTAAAGTGGAAACAACTATAAAATGTCCTGCCAGCTGACCTTTCTCTGAAGGCTCGATGGTTATGAACAAGGTAAGGGCTGTGGTGGGGGAGGTCTTTTCCTTTTTGTCTCAAAATCAAATTTTCCTGCCACATCCTGACTTTGCAACAATCTAAAGCAAAGAGCCAGCACAACACTGTAGATCAAGGGGACTGCAGTAAAAATAAACTAAATCAGAGAGCAAGCTGCTAGCGATGTGAGACCCTGATGCCGGGAAGGATTGAGGGCAGGAGGAGAAGGGGGCGACAGAGGATGAGATGGCTGGATGGCATCACCAAATCAACGGACATGGGTTTGGGTAAACGGGAGTTGGTGATGGACAGGGAGGCCTGGTGTGCTGCAGTCCATGGGGTCGCAAAGAGTCAGACGTGACTCAGTGACTGAATAACAACAACGTTTAGAATCCAAAACACATTTGCCCTTGACTTAGTACTTTTTAAAAATGTATAACAGGAATAAAATCGCCTCCAGTTTTCTGTCCATTGGAGACCTGCACTTTGAAAGGCACGCTTTTGGAGGCTGATTTGATGACATCTAGTGGTAAAGACAGAGGATGAGATGCTGCATGGCATCCCCGACTCAATGCACATGAGTTTGAGTAAGCTCCGGGAGCTGGTGATGGACAGGGAGGCCCGGTGTGCTGCTGTCCATGGGGTCGCAAAGAGTTGGACACGACTGAACGATTGAACTGACCGACTGACTGAGTAAGTGGTAAAGAATCTGCCTGCAAACACAGAAGACATAAGAGGCATGGGTTTAGTCCCCAGGTGGGGAACAGTCCCCTAGAGGAGAAAAGGGCAACACTCCAGTGTCCCTGCCTGGAGAATCCATGGACAGAGGAGCCTGGCGGGCTACAGTCCGTGGGGTCACAGAGTCAGACAGGACTGAGCGCGCACACACACAGGAAACCAAGGGCTAACGGAGAGTGGAATCACTGTAAGTCCTTCTCAGGAGCCCAGAGCACATTTCTACTCTTGAAACTCCTGGGTTCCCCTTTAGGAACTAAGTCTGTCAGATACACAGACGGAAACCAAAAGCCTCGGCTAGCGAGTGCAACTCGAGTAACCGATGTGTGTAGATCACCACGTGTCAGAGGCATCTCCTGTGTTTTCAGTTTAAAATTCCAGAGATGATCATTTGGTATCACAGTTCTGGTGACTTAAATGCACTCGAATAAGTGCTGATGTTACAAACTGCAGTATTTATAGAACTTGCTGGATTTCCTTTTCCTGATAAAAGGAAAAGGTAAAGCTACCAAACACCAAAATAATCTTTAAATTCTAACTTGAGAAAGTTTCTAAGGGAAAACATTCATCTTCATGAAAAGAAAATAGAAAAAGCCACGAGGAGAAGCAACTTGTCCTGCTGCATACACAGTCCCAAGAAACAAAGCCGCAAATTCTCAGACGGCCAACCAGACAAGCGCAAATCTGACACGGAAAAAGAATAATATTCACACACGTTTCTGGATCGATCTTCCACTTTGCTATCACACTACACTACCATTTTACTGAGCTGAAAAAATGAAACTGCTCACTAGGTCTACCACATAAAACAGAATAATTTAGAGATATCACAGCTATACAATAATCTTAACCATGTCAATCAAGACGCTTGCCATTGATTCTGCCCTTTGTGCCTTATGACCTTATGTGGAATGAAAGGTAAAAACAAATTCAACTTACTGTCAGGAAAGTAAGAGGGAAGAACTAAGAAGCACCTTTGATGCCCTGCTTTCTTTCTGTCCAGAAGACTTTAAAGAATCCTTCAAGAGCTTTCCTTAAAGCTGTCTTCATTCAGTCTGGCTTCTGCCAACAGGGGGGCATGGTCTGTGTGGAGAGAGCCTGCCGGACACATTCTCTCCTTGGGAAGCTGCTTTCTTCCCGAGTCCTTCTTCTCGTCCAACTGTGCCACAGGGAGGGTGCGGCCACGGATCCATGCCTCAGCCTGTCACGTGGCGCTTGTTCATTGCTCTATCTTTCTGGCATAGGCAAAAGAGCAATCAGACTCCACAAGGGATTTTTAAAAACCCAGGCCTGCAAAAGAGCAATCAGACTCCACACGGGATTTTTAAAAACCCAGGCCTGCGTAAGTCTCTATTAACTTTGAATGATTAAAACCTCGAGAGCCAACACAGAAGAAAACAGATTTACAAGAAGGGAAGTTGAACGGAGGCCGCAAGAATGATCTCAGAAATGAGAGTAACTTACACAGGAAAAACGTGAGCAAAGACTTCCCTGCAGCTAAGTGGTGTTTGGTGCTGGCTGGTTCCTATGTGCCAGGAAGTATGCACGCATATGCAAGCGTGCTCAGTCGTGTCTGACTCTTTTCAACCCCACAGACTGCAGCCCACCAGGCTCCTCAGTCCATGGGATTCTCCAGGCAAGAAGAGTGGAGTGGGTCGCCATTTCCCCCTGCGGGGGATCTTCCTGACCCGGGGACTGCACCCTCATCTCCTATGTCTCCTGCACTGGCAGGTGGATTCTTTACCACTGCGTCTCCTGGGAAGCTGCCAGAAAGTATGCTGAGGGTTTACAAGGAACTATTTCATCTACACTTAGAGCAAACCTGTGAGGTGGGTAAGATATTTTTACACATTTCACAGATTAGAAACAGGAGACTCAAAGGTGACATTGTTTGCAGATGTTCAAATAAAGGCTAGACTCAGAAGCCCCCCCAAGCTTAACCACCACTGTGAAAACTATGCTAATAAAGACGATAGCTCACATCTGCTTCAATAATTTAACAGTTTAGACTAGACGGGCAGAATGGTTATTTTTCAAGCTACAAAAATACTGGATATTCTCAGAATTGTAAATAACCCCTGTTTATCAACCCTGAAAATCTCCTTTCACGATTTTAACTGTAATCAACACATTTCTTGGGGATGTTCCACAAGAACCACTCAGGAAAGTGGAGGAGAGAGAGGGTGGGGCGCTCAGACAACTCCAGCCGCTGCCGTTTTCATGAAGATCATGGAAATAAGGACTTCCCTGGTGGTCCAGTGGCTGAGACGCCACACCCTCAGTGCAGGAGGCCCGGGGTCAGTCCCTGGGCAGGGAACTAGGTCCTGCACGCCCCGACTAACATCTGGCAGAGTCAAACGACATTTTTTTTAAAAAAGAGAAGATGGAAATCAATCCTTTACTTGACTTGAATCGCATCCCCTCCCTGTTCTCAGTCACACTTCTCTTCTTTCCCCCACCAGCTCTTTGCTGGAAGTACAAGTCCGTGAACTAGAAAACACCAAATATTTAACCTGGTTCCAATCCCAGACATGAATGACAATATTTATTTTAATGGATGGGAAAAACAACGAAAATCGTATCATAATAAACACATGCTTTCTTAGCAACCTACATTGGAAGGGTAAGTCATCCGTCTCCATAATTTTAAGGACTGTAGTCTCCAACATGGTGCACGGAAGCGGTTGCAGGGTTAGGTGTCTGAGACCTGCATTTCAAACTGTCACTCCTAGGAGCTGGCCTCGGACAGATGACATTTATAAGAGGCTCTGAGTTTTTCTGTTCCAGCTTCTGTGCATTGATAACAGTGCAGCTCTACTACGGGGTCACAATTCTGAAATCCACCAAACTTGGGTTTACGGGTAATTGTGCTACGTGATGTCAACCCAGCCCTCATCACCCCACTTGTCATAGATCTATTTTTTCTATTTCTTTTTAAAATTGAAATATAGTTGATTCACAATATCATGTTAGTTTCAGGTATACAACAATGCGATTCGATCAGCTCTATTTTTTAAGATTCTTTTCCCTTATAGCTTATTACAGGACATTGAATAGAGTTCCTATGCTATACAGTAGCTTGTGTTTGTTTATTTCATATATAATAGTGTGCATCTGTTTATCCCATACTCCTAATTTATCCCTCCCCCATTCCCTCTCCCATTTGATAAACACAGGTTTGTTTTCTATGTCTGAGTCTGATTCTGTTTTGTATATGGATTCATGGGAATCATTTTTCGCATTCCACATATAAGTGTATAGAGGGAAACGGCAACCCACTCCAGTATTCTTGGCTGGAGAATCCCAGGGACATAGGAGCCTGGTGGGCTGCTGTCCATAGGGTTGCACAGAGTCGGACACGACTGAAGCGACTTAGCAGCAGCAGCAGCATGTAAGTGCCATCATGTAATATTTGTCTTTCTCTGACTTACTTCACCAAGTATAATTATCTCCAGGTTCATCCATGTTGCTGCAAATGGCAATATTTCATTCTTTTGATGGCTGAGTAACATTCCTACACACACGTGTCTATATACATACATATTTCCCATCTTCCTCAGCCATTTGTCTGTTGATGGCCGCCCAGGTTTTTCCAGCTCTTGACTCTTACGGAGCTGTAATGAACACTGTAAATAGAGCTGTAATGAACACGGGGTACGTGTGTCTCTTGAATTCCAGTTTTCTGCACTATACGCCCCTGGGCTTCCCAGGTGCCACGAGTGGTGGTCAAGAACCCGCGGCCAAGGCGGGAGAGGGAAGAGAGGCCGGTGGGGCCCCTGGGCGGGGCAGGGCCGCTGGGACAGGTGACCCAGGCCTGCATTCCTGCCTCGGAAGTCCGGCGGACAGAGGGCCCCAGCAGTCCACGGAGTCCGCAGAGCTGGACGCGACCGCGCGCACGCAGCAGGGCGGCCAGCGCTTCACCCTGCGCGGCTCCTGCACGCTGCCCCCCCGGCAGCTGCACCAGGGGACAGGCCCAGGCGGGAGGCTGCCTCTACTGATCTTTTTCCTCACCTTCTCCTCTGTCCTCCTCTCTCGGGCCCTGAGCGCTGCTCTGCAGCTCTGCTCTGGGGTGCACCCCAGGTCCCCTGGGAAGCGCCCCGCCCCGCCCCAGACTCAAGCCAGAGACCCGACCCCAGCAGGTCACTTCATGGCTCAAGCCTCGCTAACCGCCCGCTGAGCCCTCAGGGCTGAGAACCTCCGAGAACCAGCAAGTGCTGGGCAGGGACGCGCAGGCGGATGCTGCGAGGCCGGGCGCTGTCACACCCACCTGAGTTTGCAAAAAAGCAAACGCAGCTTCTGCCAAGCGCAGTAAAGCGAGGGCCACGTGGCTGGAGTCGTTGCTTGTTCACGACCTCCCAAGTCCCAGGTGGAACCGGACGGGCCGGACCCAAACCCGGGGGCAGGAAGGAGGCGGCCCACCCCCTGCCAGGGATGGGGCGGGGAAGGTTCTCGAAGCGGGACTCATGCACCAGGCGGGTCCGCGGCCTGGGGCGCTGAAGAGCATCTTCTGAGTTCATGGAGACGCCTCAACCGGGTTTGGTCACAGGTCAGTCCCACGGGCTCGGCAGACCCAACAGCCCTCAGGAGGCAGCGCCCTGGGAACCGGCTCCCGGGTGGGTAAGGGTGGGACCCTGCGGCAGGGGCGGGGCCCTGCGATTGCTGGAGCCTGCTCTGGGGCCAACCAGCGGTCACCTCCTCCTGATGAACCACATACCCACCCTGCTACCAAGAGCTGATGTTTGCATTTATAACAATTTTAGGAGAATTTACTTCTTTATCATATTAAATGTGCCCTCTCCTAATATGATGAAACTCTGTTTTGAGGTCGCTTTTATGTCTTTCAATAAAATGCATATGCTTTACCCTAAAATTCTTCCCTTTTCCAAGATGTATTGGTACATAGAGTAGACTTTCCATTACTAACATGATAGGATCTTTTTTTTTTTAAACCTTTTCTAATTACCTACTGCTTCCCTGGTGGCTCAGAGGTAAAGAATCCGCCTGCACTGCAGGAGACGTGTTTGATCCCTGGATCAGGAAGATTCCCTGGAGAAGGAAATGGCAACCCAGTCCAGTATTCTGGCCTGGAGAATCCCATGGACAGAGGAGCCTGGCGGGCTACAGTCCACAGGGTCCCAAGAGTTGGGCAGGACCGAGTGACTAAAATTAATTGCTGCTTGTCTAGAGGAGCAGGATTAATTTTGCATGTTACTTTGAATTTTGCTGAGCTCTTTTATTTATTATAATTGGAGGTTTTTTTAAATTTTCTAAACAATATGTTCATCTGTGTAGACTCAGTTTTACGATTTCTGGTTTCTAATAATCCTTAACAATTCTCTGAATTTGAAACCTGGGATAAAGTGGACTTGTTCATGATGTAGGTCTCATCCTCTGATTCTTCGTTTGTTTTTTTTTTTAAATAATCCCCCGTTTCCTTTCATGGCTCTGTATTAATTACATCTTTTATCCTTGATATTCCCTTCCTCAGTCTCCCCTTACCTCAAATTGCCTTTTCTTCCCCCCGTTTGATTGTTAACTTTAAAAGCATACAGCTAAGCTCTGCTGGAATTTCTGACCTATAGAAACTGTGAACTGGTTAATCTTTATTGTTTTAAGATGATACATTTTGGGGTGATTTCTTATGCAAAAGTAGATCACAGGACCCTTGGTGGTCCAGCAGCTACAACTGTACACTCCCAAAACTGGGGGCCCAGGTTGGATCCTTGGTTGGGAACTAGCACCCTCCTGCTGCAGCTGAAGATCCCAGATCCCGAGTGCTGCAGCTAAGGCCAAATAATTTTTTTAAACAATCAAAGAAAATATTCCAATAAAGTGACACTTCTGACTCATCTTGATGCTTTCTCCCATCTGAAAATTATCATGGACATCCCTAAGTCCTCGTTTATATGGGGAAAAAAATACCCTGAGTTTTCTCAAGTATGTATCACTAGTTTTACCATTTGAAGTGGTAAAAATCAGACCATGATCATATCTTTATCACCAATGACTCCCCCAGAACTCATTCCCTGGAGGTTTCGTTTTAGGGTCTGTGCCCATCTGCCTCCCAGTTACCCCAGTTATCGATAAAATTCACTTTTGGGATAAGAGACAATGATAGAGGATTCCCCGCAGGGCTTCCTGGTGACTCAGACATAAAGAATCTGCTGGCAATGCGGGAGACTCCAGTTCGATCCCTGGGTCGGAAAGATCCCCTGGAGAAAGAAATGGCAACCCACTCCAGTGTTCTTGCCTGGAGAATCCCAGGGACAGAGGAGCCTGGCTGCTACAGTCCAGGGGGTTGCAGAGTTGGACACGACCGGGGTGTCTAACACAGCACCGGTTGTCTTGCCCAGAGGACCTGGAAGGTTGGATTTTGCAGCTCCTTAGAGAAAAGCATGGCGCCCCACTCCAGTACTCCTGCCGGAAAATCCCATGGATGGAGGAGCCTGGTGGGCTACACTCCATGGGTCGCTAAGAGTCGGACATGACTGAGCAACTTCACTTTCACTTTTCCCTTTCATGCACTGGAGAAGGAAATGGCAACCTACTCCAGTGTTCTTGCCTGGAGAATCCTAGGGACAGTGGAGCCTGGAGGGTTGCCATCTGTGGGGTCGCACAGGGTCGGACACGACTGAAGCAACTTGGCGGCAGCAGCAGCAGCAGAGAAAAGCTAAGGAGGGGAGTCAACGCTGATGACGTAACTGAAGCCCGGCCTCGAGCTGGGCCGTAGGCGAGTGGGGTCCTTTCCGCCTTCGGCTGTGCGCCCCTTCCCTCTGACCAACGCCTGGGGCACCTTCCGGCTCCCTCGCGTTTCTTGTCCTTTGTTCGGACGCTCTGAACCCTGCTGTCGCCTCTCTCCCAAGTGAACTAGCGTAAGGGTGACCCTTGCACTCTGCGGGATGCAGCCTCCCACTTCCAGGCTGGCTTGCTGGCTCCAGCTTGGGCTGTTCCTGGGCCCCCACCTTAGTTAGTGTCAGTGGCTCAGTCGTGTCCCTGCACGCGTGCGTGCTAAGTCCCTTCAGTAGTGTCCGGCTCTGTGACCCCGTGGGCTGGAGCCCGCTGGGCCCCTCTGTCCATGGATTCTCCAGGCGAGAGTACTGGAGGGGCTCTTCCTCCGCAGGGATGGAACCCGGGCGTCCTGCGTCGCAGGCAGACCCTCCGCCCTGTGAGCTCTTAGGGCAGCGGGGCCACGGCCTCCACCCGCTCAGAGGACGCGGGCTGCGGCACGGCGTGCTGGGGCCACCTGGTGGCCGAAAGCGCTCCCGTCTCGCTGGCTCTCCCCCGGCGCCCAGGGCCTGGAAACCGGAGGGGGTTGGAAGCTGCACGCCTCAGGCTCTCCCGAGGGCTTCCCTGGTGACTCAGCGGTAAAGCGCCCACCTGCCAATGCAGGAGACCCGGGTTCCGTCCCTGGGTGGAAGGTGCCCTCCAGTACTCTTGCCTGGAAAGTTCCATGGACACTGCAAATCTAATTATTCAGATTCATTTTATGCAGCATAAAAACACAACATACACAAAACTACATGATTAGAAGTCTTGCTGCCCCTCTTGCATAAATGCAGACTTCCAAAGAATATCAGTACAACAACCTAATTGTTTCCCCCATATCTACGCATGGACCTTGCCAGGGTCATCTGCTGCTGCTGCTGCTAAGTCGCTTCAGTCATGTCCGACTCTGTGCGACCCCATAGACGGCAGCCCACCAGGCTCCCCCATCCCATCTCCAGGCAAGAACACTGGAGTGGGTTGCCATTTCCTTCTCCAGTGCACACAAGTGAAAAGTGAAAGTGATTAATTAGAGTTGTATAGCCTGGAGGGCTATACAGCCCACGGGGTCACAGAGTCGGACACGACTGAGCGACTGAACAGCAAAAGCCCAAAAGATCCAAGCACGAACATAAAACACAGTCCCCGCGACAGGCGCCAGCCTACTCTCTAAGGTGAGACCGGGTTTCATGCTTCTCACCCTTGGGAAGCTCCGATCCTTACCCGAGCAGCCTCACCTGCATTATCCGTCTGAGGTCTCTGTCTCAGGTTATCGAGAGGTGGAATTCAGTGACCTTAGATGGCCCTTTAATTACCAAATGCCATGACCCTGGCACGGAGAAGGCAGTGGCACCCCACTCCAGTACTCTTGCCTGGAAAATCCCACGGACAGAGGAGCCTGGTGGGCTGCAGTCCATGGGGTCGCTAAGAGTCGGACATGACTGAGCAACTTCACTTTCAGTTTTCACTTGCGTGCACTGGAGAAGGAAATGGCAACCCACTCCAATGTTCTTGCCTGGAGAATCCCAGGGATGGGGGAGCCTGGTGGGCTGCCATCTATGGGGTCGCACAGAGTCGGACACGACTGAAGCGACTTAGCAGCAGCAGCAGCAGATGACCCTGGCAAGGTCCATGCGTAGATATGGGGGAAATAATTAGGTTGTTGTATTGATATTCTTTGGAAGTCTGCATTTATGCAAGAGGGGCAGCAAGACTTCTAATCATGTAGTTTTGTGTATGTTGTCTGTTTTTATGCTGCATAAAATTAATCTGATTAATTAGATTTGCAAGAGCTGTTTAGGTGCTTGAGAAACATTGGTCATTAAATTACAAATCTTATCTAAGTGTTGAATCAATTTTTAAAAATATTCTAAGGAAAATGATAAATATGTTTTAACTATTTGGAAATAATTTAATCTGTTAAATGTAATAAAATATAAGCAAAAATGATTGCTTTATATTTTTACAAAATAGATTTGAGATAAAAAAGATCTATAAGAATGTCTAGTTTAAGTTTAAAATATGAATGTGAACTAGAACACAGGTAACTGTCAGTGCCGGGCTGGATGAAGCACAAGCTGGAATCAAGATTGCTGGAGAACTATCAACAACCTCAGATATGCAGATGATACGGCTCTAATGACAGAAAATGAAGAGGAACTAAAGAGTTTCTTGATGAGGGTGAAAGAGGAGAGTGAAAAAGTTGGCTTAAAACTCAACATTAAAAAAAGCAAGATTATGGGATCCGGTCCCATCACTTCATGGCAAATAGATGGGGGAAAAGGGGCAACTGTGACAGATTTTATTTTCTTGGGCTCCGACGTCACTGCGGACGGTGACTCCAGCCATGAAATTAAGACACTTGCTCCTTGGAAGAAAAGCTATGACCAACCTAAACATTGTACTAAAAAGCAGAGACATCACTTTGTCAACAAAGGTCCACAGTCAAAGCTGTGGTTTTTCCAGTAGTTATGTACAGATGAGAGAGTTAGACCATAAAGAAGGCTGAGTGCCAAAGAGCTGATTCTTTTCAAATTGTGGTGCTGGAGAAGACCCTTGAGAATCCCTTGGACTGCAAGGAAATCAAACCAGTCAATCCTAAAGGAGATCAACCCTGCATGTTCTTTAGAAGGACTGATGCTAAAACTGAGGCTCCAGTACTCTGGCCACCTGATGTGGAGAGCTGACTCACTGGAAAAGACCCTGGCGCTGGGAAAGGCTGAGGGCAGGAGAAGCAGGTGACAGAGGGTGAGATGGTTGGATGGCATCAGCAACTCAATGGACATGAGTTTGAGCAAGCTCAGGGAGAGAGTAAAGGACAGGGAAGTCTGGTGTGCTACAGTCCATGAGGATGCAAAGAGTCCGACACGACAGCAACTGAGTAATAATAGCTATTAATGTTCCTTCTTGAACATTCTTGAAAACACTGAGCAGATACTAAAAATAAATTACTAACAATTTCAGTGCCAGGTTTTCCCTTCATTTTTAATATACACTAAGTAACAAAGTATCCATTTTGTACAAAGTGAAAAGTTGTGTTAAATTTTCAGTTATTAAAGCTTATTACTAATACTATAATCATATTTACTTTTCTTAAATGGGTGCATTGAGAATTACTTACATGTAACGCATTATGAATAAAAAATAAGTAAACTGTTACCTTATAAGAATAACTGATATAAAAATTCTTCACCTGAGAATAGATTTCTTCATTTTATGTAACATGTTCTTTCAGGAAAGAAAATGAAAAATCACTTAGCAATATTACAAATACATTAGAGAGAGGCATTTCTATTTTTAAAAGATGAAGATCTGTTAATGCATCACATAAAAATACAGCATAATGTTTCGTCAGATTCCTAGTACAATCAGAAGAAAATGTGTAGCCAACAGAATAATAAAAGCAGGACAACACTAACCCTCAGCAGAACTGTGCCCCAATAAAATATTGTTTGTACAGCCAGCAAAGCATCATCATATTTTATTAGAGTTAGGCAGCTAAGTATCTGGGGGCCTCTCTGGGGGCTCAGTGGTGAAGAACAGGCCTACCTCTGCTGGAGACGCAGGTTCCATCCCTGGGTCGGGAAGGTCCCCTGGAGAGGGAAACGGCAACTGACTCCAGTGTTCTTGCCTGGGAAGAACCATAGACAGAGGAGCCTGGTGGGCTGCGGTTCATGGGGTCGCAGTCGGACACGGCTGAGCGCTAAGAACCCAAGTTCCTGACGCCCTCCCACTACACTGCAGGGTCTTACAAGGCCCAAGTGGAGAGTTACTAGTTTTATCCAAAGACCCACCGCTTGAAACGTGATCACTAAAATGTCAGTGAAATCAAATTACTCTAAAAACATTTTAATGATAAAAATATTGATTTTAGGTAGTTTGGGGAAATTCAAAGGAAAGAAGGCTTTAAGGAAAACCTGCAGCCTTTTACTGAGAACAAACTGGCCAGAAAGACAAAGAGGCTCAGGAAGGGACAGTGTGAAGTCTGCTCATCTCGGCTCTTCCCGTCTCGCTCCTGAGGCTGCAGACGGATGTTCGCCTTGTTGGTCACTGACCACTGCCACTCCGTGAGGTCCAGGCTTTACTGTTAAAATCTGACTGTGGGTGGAAAACAGAAGCCAGGGGCTGTGGTTTTTCTAGCTTCTTCCTAATATATATATATTTGTATTTATTTGCACTGATACAAAAAAAAGCTTTGAGGTTATAAATTAAGACATTTGAACTGTATAGTCAGTAAAGATAAACTTCGTATTTGACTTGCTGTGTCCTTTCCTTCTTACTCCACTCAGCCTGGTTTTCCTAAGTAGTAGTTAAACCATACTTCTGATTAGGAAAAATCCTCTTACTGTGAAAAAATGGGAACAGAACATTCCTACGAATAATTTAATTCATGACCAAGATATAGCCACTCAAAGTATGTAAAAACTTAAAAAAAAAAAGCCTTTAAAAAACTGCTTACAAGAGCACAGTAACAGTAAAATAACTGAGTGAACTTGATAGATGCGAACGTAATTATGATGGGTGAGCACAACTGCAAAATCGTATCCCTAAAGAGAAGTCCTGGGTGTTACATTAATATTAGACACTAAAAGATAGCTCTTTAAATTTACAGCAACCCATTTGCCATGACTTGCTTAGGAAGTACAGTGTGTTGCTTATTCGTTCATCTATAAAGAGAAGATGTCCTCTCAAATGTTTCCGGACTTGTGTTCATCATGCAGGGCTACAGTTCAAAACTTACAGCTTTTACTAAAGATGCTAAGAGTGAGATTCTCAGGTGAAGAACCAAAGGTTAGTTGCAGGAGGCGTGTGCCTTGATAACAAGATTAGACCCGAGTGCCACCTGAGCCCTACGAGGAGAAGTAACTTGGATGCGGGTTGCAGATGCCAGCGTAGGCCCTAAGACAGCTCGCTCAGTTAGAAGGGAGACCGGAGACACCAGGCAAGGTACCTGGATCGTTAGGAATGCGACCAGAACAGCAGACGGAAATGCCAGCCGTGCACCTTGTCCTGAGGCTGAGAAAGGTGCACTGCTGTGTCGTCAGCTGCACGGCCTGACTCACAGCCATCTCGCCAACCAGGACAGTGAAAAGTTCAAGTTCACCACGTGAGTTAACAGCCTCATCAAAGGGTTTGCATCTTTAGAGAAATCCGGTACCAAACCCTTCTGTTGTGACTGCTGTTCTCTAAGACTCTCTGTCACACAATATAATCATACCCCTAATATATTTGTTTTCCCAAAGTTGGTAATGTTCACTCATCTGGTTAAGATATAATGTCAACGGGGGCTTCCCAGGAGGCACAGTGGTAAGGAACCCGCCTGCCAATGCAGGAAGACACAAGAGAGGCAGTTTCGGTTCCTGGGTCGGGAAGCTCCCCTGGAGGAGGGCATGGCAACCCACTCCAGTATTCTTGCCTGGAGAATCCCGTGGACAGAGGAGACTGGCAGGCAACAGTCCAGGGGCTCGCAGAGAGTTGGACACGACTGAGCGACTGAGCTCCCAGCACAGTATGATTTATGTTATCCCTACAGTCCACACATGGGGTCTACACAGAAGTATTTGTACGGATACTTTAACCAAAATCTCACTTGAACTCTGTCACAGAAGGAAATTGGCTTCTTACTAAAGAGAATTGTGTAGAATTTACTTTTCCTTAATTTAATGACCACAAGTTTATCTATGTTCCACCATGTTCCAAAGTGAATCCGAGGTGAGTAACTAAATAAATCCACAGTGATACATTTAAAACTCTACAAAGGAGAGATATTCAAATGATAAAGTTCATTTATGGAATAAACCATATTCTTTGTAGTGAAGAGGACAGAAGATTTCTATTCTCCGTTGGGGTGGGGGAACGTATGGATGAACTCTTGCAGCCCTGTAGATGTCTGTCATCCTAGCACCAAACAACCGAAGAGCAACACTGTCACATCATAAGGTTCTAGACGTGGGCTCCACAGTCCCTGAGACGTCTCTGAACTTCACCATCAGCACAAGAACTGTGCCTGAGTTACTTACGTCTAAAATCACCCCCAGAACAAGGTCTGCTTCTGGTTCTTTCAGCTAATGCGTCTCACCCAGTGAAGGCCACGGCCTGCAGACCTCTCTCTGCAAGGAGCCTGTCCAGGGCTTAGCTTTTCAGGAGGCCAACTCCCACTCAGTTTCTTTTAGAAATTAAAAAGGAGAAGCGGACTTTTGCTTTATGTCTCTGTTCTATGTGTTTGTCGTCTTATTTAGATTGGGACATTACACTCTTGTAACTAGATGGTATAAACTTACAGACAGCTGCTCAAAATAAAATGATTCTATCACTATGTCTTCAAATCATAAATTCACAAGCACTGCTTCTGAAAAGTGAACAAGGACATAGTCAACTTCACATACAGACTACAGCACGACATATTGCAGATGCAAACGTGCAGGTTCGCGTTGCTGTACGCAAGTTTTATTTGAAGAACAGCGAAACACACAACTGATGGCGTTTCAATGCGGGGAGTCAGGAAAATCCCAAGTGCTTTCTCGGCTCTTTGATTACTGTTCAAGCAATAAACTGCTAAACCAAAACTAAATCGTAAAAGAAAGAAACGCGGGAAGCGGGGCGAGCAACATGAATTCAAAACACGACTCTGTCCTCCTGCGCTCTTTCCCACCAGAGTGCGCTGCTGAAGGCGCCGCGGCTGTTCTCTTCCTCCTCCTGTTCTTTCGCGAGCTCCACAAAAACCTGCATGGAGATAAATGAGTACAGTGTTCTGCACTGCAGTTATCCTAGGGACATTTTAACCAAAGCAGCAGGGGCGTGAGGCTGTTCCTAAATACACGGACCACTCAAGTATCAAGAGATACACGTAATATTATTTAAAGAGGATGATCTCCACTAATCCCATATACAGATGAATGTCATTTTAGGGGATTAATAGCTCATTTGTGTTTTGACTGATAAAGTAGCACTGTGGTAAAGGATAATTTATAAATATTTAGGCAATGTAATTTCAGATGTGCGAATATGAATGCCATCCATCATGTCTCATTTTCTTGAAACTAAAAAAAAAAAAAAAAGAGCTATTCAAAATAAAGTAAGCAGATGGAGGACCTCAAGTTGTTTAAAATTCACACAGTTGAGGAACACTCCCCAGTAACCGGTCTCTGGCTCACAATCTCCTTCCCTCTCCAAAATAAACCTAAACACTTAGACACTGGACCCTTTCTTCTGCAGAAGAACTTCTAACAGTTAACTTTGTGGTACCTGTTCCAACGTTGCTTGAGAAAAGCTGTACTCTTCAATGGCGAATGTATGTTTAGCTATGAAAACATAAAAAATAGTATTTCACTTAGTAATATTTTTGAATAATCAAATCGCAATACCTACTGAGTGGCTAACCACCTGTGCTTTTCTCATCTCTCTGGTCGACCCACTCAGCTGTGGTGTCAGTGACGCCACCCCCTACCTGCCTCCCCTCCACCGCTGCGGCCGCCCCACAGCCTTGGGTGCGGGCTCACGGGGCGCGCGGGCTCACAGCCGCGTCCCGCGGCCCCTTCTCCCAGCAGCTCCTCGCCTCCCCCCACCTCAGCTTCTGCCTCATTACTCCTTTTGGTTCATGCTTCTGTTGATCCCTGCTCTCTACCTCCCACCCCCAAAATTCCAGCACAGTCTGCCCCGGACTTCTGCCACTAGATTCCGGATATCAGTCCTGTGTCCATATACTTCTTTATATTTATTCTTGATCCTTTTGCAATCTAATCCAATATCAAAGTTCTGGTTTTCTATTCATTCCTTTAATTCTCCCGCACTACTTCTAATGTCCCCTTTAACCATAAAGCAAGCACCAGGAAACACAGGCTGCTTCATGGTTTTCAAATGCTTTTTTATAAAATGACTTGGACCTGAACACACGCCTGGTCCAGAAGATGCCTCTCTCTCCTGGGGAGGTGTCTGCATCCCACCTAACATTCATTTTTAGAACACTGAGATCCCACAAACGGCTCTACAGGTTGGGTCCGGAAGGCTCACCCTTCTGCACTGCGAACTCTCCTCTCCTTTCTCCTGCTGCCCTTGGAGTCTTGCTCCCATGGCTCCTAATACAAAGTGAGGACTCAACAAATCCAGTGCTCTGGCTTCTGGACTGAACTAGTGGGGGCTAATTAAACTGAACTTTCGCAGATGCAACGTTAAAAACCAAGGTGACGTCCACTCAAGAGGGTGAAAGGCTTACACAGCAACACAGCTGATTGACAAAATCCCAGGCTGTATTTTCCTATAGCTTAGATTCAATTAACAGAAGGTCATCTTCGTACTCACTGTAGTTTCTGCAGTAAACTGAGGCCCAATTTCTAAACTTTTTCATAAAATTCCCTCATAATTTGAAAGCCACCTCACAGTATTTTTCAAATTATTACTCACCTTCTTCCAGCTTAGAAAAAGATTGTGAAAGGGACTGAACGTCTTCCTTAGGAATTTTGTAAGCCAGAATAGTAGAAAAACTGAAAGCAAAGATGAAGGAAAATTCAGAAGTGACTACTACTGTGTCTTCTAAAGCCAAAATTCAACCCTTTAAAACTTCAAAATAAAACTCCCATAATTTATTTTGACACTTATTTAGATAAAAATCATTTGAAATCTTAAAATATTTCCATGCACGATAAAATAACTCTCTTTCTTACTAACAAATAAAAGCTGTCAAAACTTTTAAGTACTATCACATATTGAAAGATCTAACATTAAAAATAAGTTAGACATGAAGGCCATTCATCAAACTACATTAGTCCAATTATGATAGCATTTTTTCCCCCAATCCTTAATACAGTAACCGATTTTCACGATTACTGCTCTACAGAGGGAGAAGGCAATGGCACCCCACTCCAGTCCTCTTGCCTGGAAAATCCCATGGACGGAGGAGCCTGGTAGGCTGCAGTCCATGGGGTCACTATAAGAGTCGGACACGACTGAGCGACTTCACTTTCACTTTTCACTTTCATGCATTGGAGAAGGAAATGGCAACCCACTCTAGTGTTCTTGCCTGGAGAATCCTAGGGACGGAGGAGCCTGGTGGGCTGCCGTCTATGGGGTCACACGGAGTTGGACACGACTGAAGCGACTTAGCAGAAGCAGCAGCAGCTCTACAGAGAAATGCAACTACATTTTTAACAACTTTACCTTTCCTGACGGCTTGCGTTTGGGAAAATACACTGAATTTCTCTTTGAAGACGGTCTACTTCCAGGTCTTCTATCCAATCCTTTAATTTGATTTCCAAAAAGTATCCTTTTCCAAATTTACTCTTCAGATGCTGGACTGTCCCAATACACCTGTAGTGAATTTTAGAAGAACGTATAGATATGAAAGAACCTGACAGTTTCAAAGGTAATTTCTCACTTGGATAATTTAGGACTTCCGTGGTGGTCCGGTGGTTAGTCTGCCAGTCAATGCCAGGGACATGAGCTCAGTCGGTAGTCTTGTTCCAACTAAGCGCTTCCATGGCCACAGCGAGCCTGTCTGCCTCCACCAGAGAAGCCACCGCAGGGAGAAGCCCACACCCGCCATCAAGAGTAGCCCCCTCATCACAACTAGAGGAAGCCTGCTCACAGCAACAGATCCAGCGCAACCAAAAATAAAGTACATTACAGAGAAAAGAATGGCTGAGTAAAATGCTTATGCCGGAGTCCTTGGCCAATTTGTGTACAAGTTACAAAGGTAAGAGATAACACAGAGTCTCCACAGGCTCCATTGGCCACAGTCTGGCCGATTTTGGGGAGCAAGTAATACATTTCCAAGCAATTCTATGGAAAGCTGATTAAATATTCAAGCAAGGAAGCATTTCTCAACACTTAAACTGATACCTATTATGAGACCTCTCTGAAATGACGCCGCTGCACCCCACACCCCCGCCCCCCACGCGGCTGACGCCCACCTCAGCCGCCCGGACACCATGATGGCCACCCGGTCGCAGACGGCCTCCGCCTCCTCCATGTAGTGAGTGGTCAGGATAGCGGCACGCTTCCTGTTTTTGAATGCGGTTCTAATTGCTCTCCTACAAAATACAAGTGAAACGAACAGAAGGGAAGATGGCACCTGAACGTTAATCCAGCTCTTTGGTTAACAGATTTACCAAATATCAACTGCTACACTTATTACAACCTGCCCAACTATCATTCCTCTATCCTAATTAATTTACGTTATTTCTGAAACGTTGTCAAGTGGAAAGAAAAGTTCATGATTTCAAGTGTCCCTATGGGTTGAAAGTGTGTTAATCAACCAATTATACAAGCTGAAGGCTTTTCATGTTAGAACATAAACAGCCACAGATTCACAGGGAAATCCTAACATGTGTCTGACCCAAACCTCACATTTCATAGACGTGGAAACCTAGGCTCAAAGAGTCTGTCAACTACTTAGCAGAGAGTTTCAATGTACACAATGTACATGCTAGACAGTACGGTTATGAGATGTTCACTTATGTGTGTTACTTTAGACGAGAAGAAAACCATTAAAAACACTATTCAGACAACAGTATTCTCATTTTGGTCCCAGAATACACAATATCTTGTTAACACTTCATGAAAAATACGATTAAGTTTAAGGGGATCTCTAGAAATCCTTAATTACAATTTTTCCTTCTGTGCAGGACTTTGAAGAGTATGTATATGTAACTAACAGGAAACCCTGAGTGATGACGGCACAGCGCCGGGGTCTCACGTGTCCCCGCCTCATACTCACCACATGTGCTGTTTGGCTTTGGGATCCATACCTGTGGACGGCTCGTCCAGCAGCGTGACCGGGGGGTTCCCCAGCATGCTCAGGGCGAAGCACAGCTGGGCGGACGACAAACACAGGGGGCTGTAAGACACTCGGCCGGCACGGTGCCAGGCGCTGGGCTGCACATGCGCGCGCGCTCTGACAAACGCACCTTTCGCTTGATTCCTGCAGGGAGTTTCTTTACAGGTTTCTGGAGGTGTTCTTTTAGATCAAGTGCATTTGTTATTCTGCAAAAGAGATGGTATGAAATGAGCATGCCATGATACCCACAGATACAATCAGTAATACAGGTTGTGATCCCCGACGCTGTTTTTTTTCCTAGAACAGTTAAATTGGTGGAAGCTCATTTTAAATAAATCAACATCTTGACTAAAAGGTTCACTTTAAATTAAAATAGGTTTCATGGCAATTCATAAGTACATTTATTCTGTATTTAGAAACAGAAGTGTTTTCATTTTCATAGCTGTCATAATTTGGTAAAAGAATATATGGGAAAGTACTGATCTTTTTCCATGAAAGCTATGATCCAGGGAAATGCCTGTTGTGAAATTTTACAACTGTGTATCGTGACCTTCTCCGGGTGACAGGGGTGCTGAAGGCAGGGCCTTACCGATCCGTGACGTCCTGCACGTCACTGGCTCTCATCCCCTTCACGGCTCCGTAGATCTGGAGGTGCTCCTGCAGGGTGATGTCGGGCCACAGCGGGTTGATCTGGGGACAGTAGCCCATACACCTCACGGAGTCGTCGTCTTCGGCTGGGTGTGAAGAGTAGTCTCCTAGGAAGACCTGCAGAAAGACAAACGGAGCGTAAGGACTGCTTTTGCTTCACTTAACATCGTAAAGGAAGTGGCAGGTGGATTAATTCAAACTCCTTCCCAGAGTCACGATAACGTTAGGTCAGACTCTCACTCCTTTCTGAGGAAGACAGGACCTCCATTGCTGAGCTCTAGGTGAGTGACCTGGTCAGAAACGGGGACCAGGGATGCAGGGCTGGGGGGGAAGGGAGGCTCAGATTTAACCGCGAGGATCAGGGCTGATTTTATGTGTCCATTTATTTGAATATTTACTTCCGGCGGCGCTGGGTCTTTGTTGCTGCAGTGGCTTTTGTCCAGCGGTGGCGAGCAGGCTTCTCACCGCAGTGGCCCCTCTTGCTACAGGGCACCGGCTCGAGGGCACGTGGCCCTCGGTAACGTGGCTCCCAGGCTCTCAAACACACGCTCAGGTGTGGCTCATGGGCTTAGTTGCTCAGTGGCAAGTGGGATCTTCACAGATCAGGGATCAAACCTGTGTCTCCTGCATTGACAGGCGGATTCTTTACCACTGAGCCACCAGGGAAACCCCTGAAAGGTGCTATTTGGGCCAAGGAAATAAGTGAACTCGATCATCTGGTTTTCTACGGGGTAAGGAACAGCCAACATAAGCAACACCCAAGGCAACAGAAAGAGAGTAAAGTGTGCTGGGCGTTTTCTGGGAAAGCAATGAGCCAGAGCAGCTGGCGTGAAGTAGGCGAGAGGTGGGATCAGGGCAGTTGTGCAAAGTTCCCACAAAGAGCTTGAGAGACGCGCCCGTCACCAAAGGCTGGCTGAGGGCAGGCTCAGATCAGCTCCTCCACTTCCTGAGGTCAACACAGGGGTGACTGTTAAGTCAGGGGACGAGTCACCTGGGCTTGTAGTCACCACAAAACAGGAACACTGTACACGTGTGTGCTCTGCATGTATGCACGGAAGTTTCACTATGTACAGTATTCTCACAAAGAGAGCATAATTTTATCAAGCTCTCCTAAAAAATTAACACCAAAAACATAAAATTTGAGCATTGAAATCCCATTTGTCACTGCTGTTATTGTTGTTCTGTTACTGAGTCGTGTCTGTTTCTTTTTGACTCCATGGACAGCAGCTCGCCAGCCTCCTCTGTCCTTCACCATCTCCCAGAGTTTGCTCATATTCACGTCCATTGAGTTGGTGATACCATCCAACCATCTCATCCTCTGTCATCCTCTTTTCATCCTGCCCTCCACCTTTCCCAACATCAAGCTTTTTTCCATTGAGTCAGCTCTTCTGATCAGGTGGCCAGAGTATTGGAGCTTCAGCTTCAGCATCAGTAGTTCCAATGAATATTCAGG
The DNA here is from genome assembly GCA_024291935.2 of Okapia johnstoni. NCBI lineage: Eukaryota > Metazoa > Chordata > Mammalia > Artiodactyla > Giraffidae > Okapia > Okapia johnstoni. The sequence goes on from CM044306.1 coordinate 1,957,746, forward strand.
ACTGATTTCCTTTGGGATGGACTGGTTTGATCTCCTTGCTGTTCAAGGGACTCTCAATAGTCTTTTCCAGCACCAATTCGAAAGCATCAATTCTTTGATGCTCAGCGTATTTTATAGTCCAACTCTCACATTCATACATGACTACTAGGAAAAAACGCAAAACGTATTCAATATAGGCCACACCCTAGACCATACCTGGCCTGAAGTCGGCTCAATGTCACCAACCAGGATATTAATAATCGTGCTTTTGCCTGCGCCATTTGGACCCAACAGTCCCAAGATCTCTCCTGAGGGAATGAGAAGAAAAGTCATCAAATGCAAATCAAACTGAAAAACGAGAATTCTTCTTCTGGGAAAGTTATTTAAGAAAAAAATAATTAAATACCAGCCTTTTTTCACACAGAAGGAGACATATTTATTTGCCACTTTCTTTACTTTTCTTGTAGGAAGAAAATCTTTCTTGTCTTCATATTCTTTATGCAGATTATTGACCATAATGGCTGGTTTCTAATAAGGAAAATAGGATTTTAAAAGAGAGTTATACATCAAATATCTATCACTAAATATCTATACACCTCATGTCCGTGTCATAAGAACTATATTTCCTAATGAGGGATACTGTACAAATAAGTATCCCATTTATGGCTGAAATAATGGCTTACTCAAAAGTAAGTGGACAAAAATAGTTTTCTAAAGACAGGAATTTTTCCAGATTGACTCATATAAGGACTATTTTCCAAGCTAATCCCTGTGTACGAGGAGCTGACCACTGCTGACCGCTGCAGACGACCCACCAGTCAAGACGAATTCACCTGCTCACAACACTGACAGCTCCTCAGCTCTTTGACCTTCAGCCTTTCAGCTCTGACATCTTCATCTTCATCCTCATTGTCGGGTGGTTCTGAGAACTTTCTGTGTTTGGACTTTGTCGAAAGAGTCCTAAAAGTATAAACAGATTTTCAGGTAATAGCAGGAAATTCAAGCACTAAGTACAGAAAAGGCCGGGAAAAAAAAACACATCAACCTGAGCTCTGATATTAGAGAGAGCTCTGTCAACCAGGTAAGGAAACTGGAGTGGGTTGCCATTTCCTCCTCCAGTGGCTCTTCCCAACCCAGGGATTGAACCTGCATCTCTTGTGTCTCCTGCATTCTTTACTGCTGAGCCTCCTGGGAAGTCTCTACAAGGTAGTATCACTTGGCAAAAACAAACAAACAGGTAACGAGGTCCTGCCACCTGTTTCAGCATGGGTGAGCTTTCAGGACATTATGTTAAGTACAAGAAGCCAAACAAGAAAAGGCCATGTCTTGCGTAATTCCATTTATATGACTGTGAAATTGGCAGATGTATACACAGGAAGCAGATTAGTGCTTATAGAGGGCTGAGAGGAAGCTGAGGGGGGAAAGGAAGTGACCACTAACGTGTACAAGGTTTCTTTTGGGGGGGTGACGGAAATGAGAAAGTGACGTGAAAGTCGCTCAGTCGTGTCCGACTCTTTGCAACCCCACAGAATATACAGTCCATGGAATTCTCCAGGCCAGAATACTGGAGTGGGTACCCTTTCCCTTCTCCAGAGGATCTTCCCAACCCAGGGATCAAACCCAGGTCTCTCTCACATTGCAGGCAGATTCTTTACCAGCTGAGCCACTAGGGAAGCCCAAGAAAACTGGAGTGGGTAGCCTATCCCTTCTCCAGCAGATCTTCCTGACTCAGGAATTGAAGCAGGGTCTCCTGCATTGCAGGCAGATTCCTTACCAACTGAGCTATCAGGGAATTAGATGATGGTGTGGTTGCACAACTCTGTCAATATACTGAAAAAAACCATGAAAATTAAAAACGGACCTGAAAAAGGGATCCTTCCTTAGCGATCTGCCACCGTATTTTTTCTCGCAGTGCTGCAGGAGAAAAACCCACAGGACACAGTGCAGGTAAGGCTGAAAGAAAAACAGCTCATGACTGGACCATTTTTGGTTATTGTTTCCCCTGCCTGCACCAACAAAACCAAAAAATCACTATCAATACATCAGGTTCCTTACCATCACTGAAAAAATTCATCACCTTTTTTTTTTTGCATGTCATACAATGAGGTAAAAATAAATGTTAATACAAACCAAGACAGATTTTTAGGAATGATCTCTGCATATTTTTCTACTGCTGTAAAGTTCGTTTGTTGTCAGCTTCGTAAATTATATAATTTTTTTAAAAAAGCTTTGTTTTTTGCTTCTATGGAAGCCAGAATTATTGTTAAATAGAATTAGTGACATGTCAAAAAGCCCAGGATGTTAAAATGGATGTATGCAATATGCAAAACACATATTAGGTAGCAGTAACTAACACACCTGACTTCTCATGTGCCTTTGTTTTTACACAATGGGATAACAACTAAGCAGAGGGTTAAAACCTCTTGACCAAACTATGGTCAAGCAACTTCTTACCGATATAACAGCCACCAGAAGGCTATCCCGTGGGTCATGGGTGTCCTCATTTCTCTGAAGATTCTTCCAAGTAATCTGAGACAAGAATGTTTGGACATTTGTATGCAGCTGTAACACTGTGATACAATGCTATTTGGTCTCTGTCCACAGCTCCTGGCACAAAACTTCTAAAGCCCTTGGGATTTCCCGAGTGACGGGTGAGGGGACCAGCCCCCTCCAGCTCGCTGAGTCTCTGTCCTGACGGGACCCTCCGGGGACGCAGGCTGACGCCAGAGGAGCCAGGCGGACCAGAGAGCTGGGACTGCCGGTCCGGGGTCACTGCCCCGGAGGGGAGGAGGGCCTGGAGACTCCTCACCGTGCCCTCGCCAAGGGGCAGAGCCGAGGGTTCTGACACAGGGCTCAGGGAGCACCCCAGGCGGGGGGACGGCTGACCACGAACGGCACGGGGGCAGCAGCTCTGCCCTGCGGCCCTCGGTCCCTGGTGTCTACTGGAGGCCCACTGTGACACGCTGGGATGGGGAGTCCAGTGCTCCCTCGAGTTCTGGGGGCTGCTGGGGCAAATCACTGAACCTCCGAGAAGGGGGTCCAAGTCAGACAGAAGGTGAGTGATCGGGGCACCCACGACCTGCGTCTGGAATCTGAAGTGGGGGGCAGCCTGCAGGACTGACCCCTCGACCCCGAGTCTGCACTAACTCTGCTCAGTGTCAGAACTGCAGCATGCGAGGGAAAAGCCCATGTTTGGTGTCAGAAGCGCTGTGAGTAGAGGAGACCATTTTCTTTGCTGCAATGTGTAGAAATAGTTGGATTAAAATTTTTTTTAAATGTATTTAATAGCAAACATGTCTCCTCCATAAACTAGCTAGCTATTCATATTAATAGCCATGTTTTGTAGTTAGATTAAAATGTTTCTCACCTCAAAATGTGCCTGTCAGGCAGGTATAAATTAAACCTATAAACTGAAGCTAAAGAAGGGGAGGGAAGCAGATACATGGGCAGAATTAATCAGCAATTGTCCTAAACTGAGAACTCATCACTTAATTTTTTTCTAATCACATAGCAATTGTATTCAATTAACTAGGTTTAATAAAATTTTTATATATTTTTCCTCGAGAAAAATTCTCTCTCACCCCTTTAATACAATGTTTAATCTTTGAAAAACTCCCCCTAAACAAATACTGACTGCAGTCAGATCATCATTCTAATTCAGGTACATTGTGTGGGGCATGAAAGATGTCATAATGAATACAATCCTTCTCCTTTGAGAATTGACAGCTTAAATACATGCTTGAAAAGATTCCAGTCATTTTAAACTGCTGGATTAATAACATGTAAATCAAGTAGTAGCCGCTAACTTGATTTTTTTTTTTTTTTATTATTTCAGTACAAGAATTAAGATCCCAAAGATTTAGGCAGTATTTATTTATGCTTTTCTAAAAATATTCAAACATCTAAGAGACCTACCTTTATGAAACCAATCAGGCAACCTAGAAGTGGATAGATCGGAATGGTAATGCAAAAGATATAATGAAGAATAACTGTAGCTGTGTTTCCCATGAAGTAAGTTATTTCGGTGACTGCAATGCAAGCCAACGCTGTCTAGAGAGAATGCGAGAACAGGTGAACAGACGTTTAGAAATTTCATACAAACTTCCTGTGCGCCTCAGCATTAACTGAGCCTTTACTCCTCAAATAAAACAAGAAGCTGCAGTAGATGCTTAGCCAGGAAGCACCATTAGCTGCTACCAGCTGTTTGTGGCTGGCACCTCGGCCATACTGCTGTTGTTGTTCAACTGCTAAGTCTGTCCTGTTGACCCTCTGTGACCCATGGACGGCAGCGCACCAGGCTCCCCTGTCCTGCACTGCCTCCCGGAGTTTGCTCAGATTCATGGCCATTGAGTCGGTGATGCCATCTAACCATCTCATCCTCTGCCACCCCCTTCCCCTTTTGCTGTCAATCTTTACCAGCGTCAGTGTCTTTTCTAATGAGTCAGCTCTTCACATCGGGTGACCCTGGGTATGCTAGCTACTGAATGCAACAAAATACCATCCTGTCTTGGAATGGATGTGGCTGAAGACAAAGAGATACACAGACAGACAGTGCCAGCTAGCTATCTAAGTTCTGTGCTTGGAAGAGACCCGGTCACCTTTATGAGTATAATCACAAAAAGGAAACGAGTTGTGACTCTCAAATTATGTGCTATGAAAAGCTGAGACAAAATCGTATAAAATGTGACTCACCACAGAATAGACAAATGACCAAAATCCTTTGGTATTCACAATTTTTTTAAAGGTGAAGGAAGTAATGTAGGTAAACAGAATAACGGATGGAACATAACCAACAAGGCAAAAAGCCTGGAAAACAGAAATTCGTATTTATATTTAAAAATGAGTAGCTAACCAGACATATGATGTAAAGTCCCAGCACATTAAAATATCAAGGAATAATTATTTTTCAAGTTTCACTGCTCTACAAATCACTCCAAAAACTGAAATTGTGGTAACCTAAGGTGTTACCATCCACCCATCCACATTTCTCCTAAATCAATAAACCTCATGTGGTCAACTGTTCACACAACCTTGAATAAGTCATTTAAAACTAAATACTATTTGTAGTTCTTTTTTATGCCATGTAAAATACTATTTCATCATTTTATTATAAAAAGCAACCATAATGAGTTACAAGTTAATTAATCTCAAATAAACTATTGGCTTCTACTTTAATGTACAGCACTTAGTGCATTTTATAAATTTGTAAGAAAAACATTTATTAATTTATAAGGTAGAAATTAACATGCAAAGTCAGTACGCTCTCTGGTTAAAGCTGCCGTGTTTATTTTCAGTAAATCTAACCTGCCAACCTCTGTCTTCCCTTTTTCCTAATATAATTCACAGGAAACTATCCAGTATCAGTCATTCACTGACATACAAATATGAATCCAAGGCATTCTCTTCCTTAGTATTTTAAGCCATATTTTAAATTATGGAATAACAGAGCTTCCTCTTCATGAAATTATTCTCAGGCACAGAGACAAAGGAGACATTTAAAGAAAAAACTGTTTACGTATTCCTGATGACACACTAGCAGGCCCTCTACATGAAGGATCACCTCAGCTTCAAGGAATTATTTTATAACGGTGAAATCACTGTTTTCAAAAGCCACTTAGAGCAGTACGGCCTGCACTAGTTATAGGCACCATATACGATAATCAAACAGACACTGGTTCTGTTTTCTGGGACATCATAATTACTTCATCAGACGACTGTCACATTTATAAACATTTAGCTTTTTAAGATAACTTTTTATTTATAAATAGCATGAGCACAACTGATGTTAACTTACCACAGAAAGGAACTTGACAGCATAAAAATATAACCCATAATGAAATGCAAACAAACTGCTTAACATCAAAGTAAGGAGCACAAAGAATAAGGGGGCGTCAACAGCAGCCTGTCCGAGCCAATACGCAGAAGGCAGGAGACCGGAGAGTTTCAGCTGAGTATAAGCTTTGATCTAAAAAAAAGGAAAAATTGATTACAATTTTAAACATACTACAAACAAAAATCTCTAGCAAATGATTGCAGAACTCCTAATTTTACATCAACAAGAAGGGTCACATTCCATCAACAGGTAATAAAAGCCCTCTAACAGCTAAATATAAATTCCATTTAGCCTTTAATCTGGTTCATTATTTCTGAGGCATAACAATTTCAACATTATTTTTCAGGATCAGAACACGGCAATGCTGCTAAGAAACACAAAACTAGAATAAAGTGAAAGGGCCATGGGGGTTACAGTTGTGCAAACGGTAAGCTGCCAAAATGTAACTGTTTTTGAAATTCTGTGAAATAGAAAAAGGATGCTTAGGAAAAAGGATGCTTATTTTTAAAGACTGACCTTTCATGAAAACACTAATAAATGGCCAAGTATCATCTGACTTACACAGGGCCTTCAGCTTAAGTGTGAAACTTATACTTGGATGCATTTGAAAATATCTTATGCATTCGTGTGTAGAACAAGAGTGTTGATTGTGATTATTACCACAAGGCAATACCATTTTCACCTGTATGAACAGTAGATTTAAACAATCATTGTTTTCCTAACATTCTCATTATATAATTTGAAATTTTAAGATCTCCCATAAATGCAAATACCTAACAATCTTATTCAGGTGATTTTTGTCATCTATAAAAACATCTACTCATAATAAAAAAACAAATCTGCTCCTAGTAATTCGATGTCTGATATGAAAGAGCTGGCCACAGAGGAAGAAAGAGGGCTATAAAGATTAGTTAAGAAGAAGAGATGATTTTATAAGTGGACAACGCTTGTGATCAATGAGCACAAGAACAATAATATCAGTTCCAATACCCATACAGAAACAGAGCGGGTCAAACACAATCATGTTTCGAAAATGCATCTTATTGCCACTCATACACGGCTGGTGCGAATGTGAAAGGGTTTTATCCACCCTGACAAACAGATCAACAATATCTTATAAAACTGAACATGCAGCCACCATACGACACAGCAAGTGTACTCATGGGCGTTTATGCCAGAGGAAAGAAAACTTACGTTCACACAGAAACCTGCAGCTTAATTCATAACAGCCAAAGCTGAAAGAATTCAGATCCGCACCATGGAGCACTTTTAAAGTGCACGACAAGCACTCAAATAGTAAGGGACAGTTGTTACTCTGTAATAAATATGTTTATGCTCCATTTACTGACTCTTGAAATAACAGCTGCACGTAAGTCTTGCGCTCACACAGAAAAGCTCAGTTTCTTGTCTCAGAATTCTTCACAGTCAACTGCACCTGTGATTTTTAACTGAGTCATTACCTTGTGATTCTCTGCATTTTCCATGGCGAAGTAAGGAGGCATTGCAGTAACAATAACCCCAAGTAAAGCTGCTTGGAAGTACAGCTCAATTTTGAACACGATGTCCGTGATTTCCTGAAAGACAACCTTAAAGTGAGAAGCAGAATGGAGGCTCACTTTGTATCAAGTCACTAAATGCTCTCTAACAGCCCACAGAGCTGCAGGGCGCCGGCCCTGGACAGCGTCTCTGTGAAGAGACAGGTGCAGAGGCGCTAACATGCAGTGGCTACAGTGCCAAGCTGTCGCTGATTAAACAGCTGTGTGATCCTGGGCAAACTACTGTCCTTTTGTGTTCTTACAGATGTACACAGGATAATACGGCATATTAATTAACATTCACCGTTTACTTAAAAATGATACTGCACATGGAAATGCAGTTAACCCGTGCACGAGTGGTTCGAGCAATGAACGTGACTCTAGAAAGATCTTGATGCCTTCACTGATGTCTGGACGATAAGCCAGCAGGCATCTTGGAGACTCCTCTTCTCCACTAGGACAAGTCATGCCCAAGCTCAGCTACCTATGGAGCCAGGAGCTTCTTATTCCCAGCAGGGTGGCTTATAGCTCCCTTGGGCCCATGGAGCCAGGTGCAAACAGCAGATGCTTCAGACAACCTGGTAACCAGCTGGTGCCCCAAACAAACTACCCAGAACCACTCTCAGCAAGGCCGTCTTCCGACCTGAGCTGGTCCTGCAGCAGACCCTAGACCCAGGACATGAACCATCCCCAACTCAAGTTTTAAGAAGAGGAGACATCACAAGATGAACGTCTATAGGTTTCATCTGTTATTATCATTGGCTTTTAATAGTTATTCTATACACACACACACACACACACACACACACACACACACACACACACACTTCCAAGTTTGCTTACCTGGAAGAATGGGGTATTCCAGACCTGGATGCTTTCAGTGACGTTTGAATGATACAGATAGTAGTTACTAATGATATTCATCAACACGGGTAAAGAGTAAACCATAGTACTGTTGAAAACAGCAGTAAAAACATAGTCCTACAATTCAAAAAAAGAGAGTTACTATACATAGTATATATGCAAATGAACATAGGACTGCTATGTACAAGCATATGAATATATGATTACTTTTCTCACCAACTAATTCTAACTATATTGAAAACTGATGCAACACATCATATAAATAATACTTAATAGATAAAAATAATCTAGTTTGGAATCTAGATATTTTGATATTTTAAACAAAAAAATACGATATAAGTATAATTACATTCCTCATAGCTTTATATATTGGGTTTCCATCATGGCATAAAATATATAACAAGTAAACACAGCAAACTATTTCCAAAAGTAAATTTTAATTTCCAACTCATAAGGTCAATCAGCAAACGATTAATTTTAGAGGAAAGACTTCAATCACATGCATTGCTCTCACCCTTTCTGACCGCACCACGTTCAGAGCTGCGCTGTGGGGCGCGGCAGACATGTAGTCACTGTCATTAAACATCGTCACCATTATGTTCTGATTTGTGAAAAAGCTAAGAAGGTCACTGATATCCGAGTCTGGTATCAGGGAAGAAGCAAATGATAAACAATTAGCTTAAATGAGAAACAGACATGGGCTTTCAATGATGTTGAAAAGCGCTCTCTTTCTGAAAACATTTCTCCTCAGTTAGCTAGGACATGAGGAAGAGCACAGGCTCTGCAGCCGGTGTGGCTGAACTCAAACCCCCATCAGTGCACACAGACCTCAGAGCAGCTGACACAGCAACTGTGCCACGCTCAGCTGCTGCCACGACTCACTGAGAGTGCCCATCATACAAGAAATCCGGCTGAAGATTCCTCCAACCAGACTTTTGTGAGAACAAAAGTCCACCTGGCAATTTATGTAATGAGATAACCTGCCAGGCTCAGAGATGCAGAAGCTAGGGGCTGGGTTAGGTAATATCACGCCTGGAAGGCTGCTGTGTTCTGAACAGACAGGCTGTATGGAGGTCAACTGCCTTCAAACAGTGAAACACAGATGCAGGTCTCTATCTACAGTCTTCAGGATGCCGAGAGCCAAAGGGAGATGCTGAGTCCTGCCTGAAGCCTAGCTCTGTACCATAGCACCTGTGGAGTGGGAACAGCTTTCTGTCCATCACTGGAAAGGCCAGGATTCAAGGAAAATGAGTGTGAATTTCAGAGGAACCAAAACCAAACAAAGGAAAACTCTATGGGTGACTTGAGCACTACGGCCAGTGGCTCATCAACACGCATTTTAGTGTCACGGGCGCTTCCAGTGACACCGTCTCTAGTCCTAATCCAGTGCGTTAACAACACGTGCTTCAGTGTCACGGAGACGGGGGCTTCCAGTGACACCGTCTCTACTCCTAATCCAGTGAGTTAACAACACGCATTTCAGTGTCACAGAGACGGGCGCTTCCAGTGACACGGTCTCTACTCCTGCTTCAGTGCGTTAACAACACGCGTTTCAGTGTCACAGAGACGGGCGCTTCCAGTGACACGGTCTCTACTCCTAATCCAGTGCGTTAACAACACGTGCTTCAGTGTCACGGAGACGGGCACTTCCAGTGACATGGTCTCTACTCCTGCTTCAGTGCGTTAACAACACGCGTTTCGGTGTCACGGAGACGGGCGCTTCCAGTGACACGGTCTCTACTCCTAATCCAGTGCGTTAACAACACGCGTTTCGGTGTCACGGAGACGGGCGCTTCCAGTGACATGGTCTCTACTCCTGCTTCAGTGCGTTAACAACATGCGTTTCAGTGTCACGGAGACGGGCGCTTCCAGTGATACGTCTCTACTCCTAATCCAATGCGTTAACAACACGCGTTTCGGTGTCACGGAGACGGGCGCTTCCAGTGACATGGTCTCTACTCCTGCTTCAGTGCGTTAACAACATGCGTTTCAGTGTCACGGAGACGGGCGCTTCCAGTGATACGTCTCTACTCCTAATCCAGTGCGTTAACAACACACGTTTCGGTGTCACGGAGACGGGCGCTTCCAGTGACACGGTCTCTACTCCTAATCCAGTGCGTTAACACACATTTCAGTGTCATGGAGACGGGCGCTTCCAGTGATACGTCTCTACTCCTAATCCAGTGCGTTAACAACACGCGTTTCGGTGTCACGGAGACGGGCGCTTCCAGTGACACGGTCTCTACTCCTAATCCAGTGCGTTAACACACATTTCAGTGTCATGGAGACGGGCGCTTCCAGTGATACGTCTCTACTCCTGCTCCAGTGCGTTAACAACACGCGTTTCGGTGTCACGGAGACGGGCGCTTCCAGTGATACGTCTCTACTCCTAATCCAGTGCGTTAACAACACGTGCTTCAGTGTCACGGAGACGGGCACTTCCAGTGACACGGTCTCTATTCCTAATCCAGTGCGTTAACACACATTTCAGTGTCATGGAGACGGGCGCTTCCAGTGATACGTCTATACTCCTGCTTCAATGCGTTAACAACACGCATTTCGGTGTCATGGAGACGGGCACTTCCAGTGACGCATCTCTACTCGAATCCTGTGTGTTAACCACCTCCCATCTCCGAATGCTCGAGTGGTTCTGCCTTCTCGAGACAGCACTGCATCACCTGTGACACAGAAAGCCTCGCCAGGAGGGTAGGGTACCCCCCAGTATACAGACTCAGAGGCCAGTGATTCCTAGGACCAATGGCAAGGCCTGGGAGATATGAGATAGACAGATAGATAGATAGACTGATAGATAGATGGCTGGGTGGATGGACAGATACATGGATAGATAGATAGAGAGACAGACTGATAAGACGGGTGTAAGTATTCTAGATATACTTAAAAATATCAAATGGGACAAAACGTTGAAAATACTATAATTTTTGGAGATCAGTGAGAGTGAAATCCAGGCAGAAATACTTGAGATGACACACAATTCCTCAAATACCAAAAAACAGTCACAATGTCAGAGTGTAGAGCTCGACGTGGCCCTGCATTTCAGCAATGTGAAATGGATATTAAAACCAAAATGAGAATTCTAATGGACAAAATAAAAAACATAACGCTTTCTATTCAAGTGTGGTTTCTATCACTACGTACCTTCTTCCTCCAAAAGTAGAGGGGTTACATCATAAACTGAGAGCTAGAATTTAGGAGTGATGATTTTAACAGTCGTCTGTAATCATCCCAAACTGTGATTATAATGCAGGGCACAGTGAATCAAAAAGGAAAGATATTAAAGTATAGGTGAAAGCAGGGCAGTGTTAAACCACAGAGAATTTGTGAGTGCAGCAGGGGCACAAGAAATGCAACTCTGCAACGTGTTTCAGCGAGACAAGCAAACGCGGCTGCTCGTGTTTTACTGAAACTTTGTACTGTTGGCTCACTTTAACTTCCTCCGCAAGAGCCCTGGGGCCATAAACCACCTACACAGAGAGGAGATATTGTAGAAACATCGAATTCATGTCAAATTCTGAATTAGGTTTTAACATTTTGAAAATCAAAGTCTTGTATCAGGTTTTTAAAATTTTATTCTGAGCTTTGCTCAAAGCCATGGGTTTTAACATTTCTTTCATATTTTATACTTACGTGATAAAAATAATTAATAACAAATCCAAAAATATACACTAGAAATTTAATGCATTTGATTATAGAGATTTCCACGACAACTGTCCTTTATTCTAATTTTTCAGATAGTCCTTAAAAACTGTTTAAACACTTCTTTGTAGATATGTAACTGCATTAAATATTATATGCTGTAACTCTTTCTAAAGAGTTTTCAACTTCTGAAGTTTGTTTTGTTCATTGTAAACTTTTGAGATGCATTACTCTGCTCTGAGAATAATGCCACTACTCTTAAAAAAAGAAATTTTATGAGTATAAACAATATAAAATACTTTAAAAAGTGTTATCTACACTTAAACCAAAATTTCATGAATCTATTACTCAGCATCAATGAGGGATTTTATCTAAAGTAGGTTTGTGCAGACAGACCATGCCTTTATCTTAAGGTATATTTCTCCAATCCAAACCTCCGACCTATGTCTACCCCTCACCCCGGGCCCGACAAGCACACGCTCACAAACCTTCACACACTCTCACCAGTGGAGTTCTGCAGGAGCAGGCTGGTTCTGTATTTATCGGGTTGATCTCCGGGTCTGAGGAAGTATAGGTCTGGAACCAGTCTGATGGGAACCACAGCGTTTTTCAAAGAGTGATGCAACAAAAACATGAAAATCTGAACCGTGAAGAAAATTAAAAGCAGAAGCAACCTGGAAGGAAAAACAATACAGCTGAAGGCGTATTGACCTGTAAACCTGCAAAATGATCTTCCTTCCCGTGACGGTTAAAAGGCACTCATTTAAAACATAACTTCTCAGCAGCTCTCTGTCTCCCACGAGTGCGTGACATCGGGGCTGCTCTCTCCCCTCGCCGCCCCCATCTCCACAGGACTGTCCTCTGCATCTGTCTCTACCCCTTCCTGTGAGAAGGCTCATCTGTGCCGTTGTCTAGACTCCACACACATGTGTGAACAGTTATCTGCTTTCCTCTTTCTGACCTGCTTCGCTCTGCAGGTTCGTCCCCCTCACAGAAGGGACGCCGTGTGTTCTGTCCCACGGCTGATGCAGGAGGCGTGGAAGGAAGCGGGAGTGGGGACCTATGTATACGTATGGCTGACTCGGGCGGTTGTACAGCAGAAACCAATACAACACTGTAAAGCAATTTTCCTCCAATTAAAAAAGAAAAAAGAAAAAGAAAGAAACATTTTAAATTGAAAACAAAAACCCCAGCTCTCCGGGCAGGAGCGTGACTGTGCTTACACAGATCTCAGGGACTTGCTTTCGCGTCTCAAGTTGAGGAAGTGGAACCTGGCCATGGTGAACGCCTGCTGCCTCCAGAGGCCCTTGGCGCTCACCAGGGCGGCCCTGGTCTCGGAGAGAATAAGCAAGCTCTGCTCCATCTCGTCAAGGGATTTTGAATCCAACTCTTCTTCCTGCGGCTGCTGAGAAAACACGCTGTAATCTACGTGCCGAAACAGAATGATGGAAAGTTACGTTATCATCCTTAGAAAGATGGAAACCTTCCTGAAGCCTGTAAACTTCAAAGCCACACAGGCCTGGCGGGCAGGGACGTGGGACGGACGGGCAGTCGCTGACTTTGGCGACATTATCGAAACTCATGACCCAGGATGCGCTCTCTCTGGTAGGAGCCCAACAGAATCAGGTGCAGAGGGTCACGGAGACACACAGACAAGAACATCCATGGCTAGTGCCCTGTCCGGCAGCCACACGTGGGACAGAACCCAAATGTCCAGCAACAGGTGAGAGAATAAAAAGTCATGAAGTTTACCTGTAACACAACAGTGTAAAGCTACGAAAGTGAACAAACTATTGTATAACTATAATAGCTTGATCTTACAAGCATTATATTAAGTAAAAGAAACCAGAATATATAAGTAACAGACATGTTATATGGTTGATGCCAATAGACTGAAACCAGGTGAAACGTCTTGGTAGGGATAAAAGTCAAGATATGCAATTTTCTAAAGAGTGATGCAACTTAAAAGAGGTGAGAAGTAATAAAAGGAGATGAAAACTGGCTTCTGCATGAAGGACTTAAAGGCGCTGTAGAAAAAGCCAGTGATACCTAACGGAGCGCAGTCCTCTCCTCTTCATCCCGCTACACTGACGCTCTCTGGCAACTGCGTCGGGTCCCTCAAGGTGTTGAGCACCACACACGAGCACCTTCCACGTCACGTTCTCTGTCACGCTCAGGATCATGCACGCTTGCCGACAACGCACCGCATCCCGACGCCAGACTCCCTCAGTCTCCTCTGCTCCCACACCTGTGTCTCCACCCAACTCCATCAAACTGACAAATGCCCGCACCTCTCCAATGGTCCGAGATCTAGACACTTCCTGTGAGCTTTCCTTCTCTAATCACAATCTAATATAAAGAATGGACTTACAGACACTGTGCACCCTCAGGCGGCCCCTCTACTCGCGTCTAAGGGGCCGCACCGACCCCCCAGGGTCGTCTACACATGAGCGACCGCAGAGTATGTGTCTTCAGTCCTAGCTTCCTCTCTTGGCTCTAAGTACATGCATCGCAGCACACGGGCATCTCCATGGGCATGTCTACCAAGCGTCTCAAACAACATAACAGGAATCACACCTGGAATCCTTCTTTCCAGGAACTGGCTGTTCCCCTTTGGTCAGGAAACGGCGATTCCATTTCCAGTTCTCAGGCTGAAAGCTTAGACACCTTCCTGACTCCGCCCTTCCCCAACCCCAGACAGGAGCCCAGCAACAGGTCACCACCAGTGCCTCTAACACGACCCAAATCTGTTCGTTATTTCCCAGTTTTCACAGCCATCCAAGTTCAAACAAGGATCAGTGGTAACAGCTTCCTGACCGCTCTTCCTACTTCCAGACTTCCTTCACAATCCATCTGTCATCCAACAGCCAGAACGCACTTGTTGAAAATGTATATCAGATCATGTTACCCCTTTGCTCTAGAACTCTCTGCAAGCTTCACATTACACAGTGCAGAGACAAACGGAGTGCCCCTGCAGGCCTCTGGAGACACACATGCCTTCCCTGGCCTGCGCCTCCAGCTCCTCACGGCCATGCTCTCCATGGCTCACAGGCAGCCTTTCTCTGTCACCAGAAATATCCAACCCAGTCCTCAGTCCACATCGCTATGGCAGCAACTCCCTCTACCTGGGAGACTGCAAAAAAACCTTATCTTTCCTGCCTCTGGATCTCACTTTAAATATCATCTCCTCATGTTCCCCTGAGATACAATCTAAGTCACTTGCCTCCCAGACCACCCCACTGTTTCCTTCACAGCGCCCACCACCATCCGTAAATATCCGAGCTACCTGTTTACCTGTTTACTCCTACCCTTTCTTTCCCCAAATACACATTCCGCATGCTTACACAATCACTGTCTGGATCACTACCTGTCTGGTTCACTGCCTAAAATGTTTTGTTTCTTTTCTTTTTACCTGCTTGGTCAATTTCCGCTTCAACTTCTAGCTTTAAGAATACATCTTCCAAAGTCGTCATGGAGACACCATAAGAAATAACACCTAAGTCTGAATGAGTGTCTAGAGCAGAAAATAATCCTAAAAGGAAAAAAAATAAAAGAACTTTGTGTAGCCAAGCATACTGTCACGAATGATTCTAAAATGCCCTTTAAAAGTAGAAAACAACTGAATTCACTGTGCTGCCACCGCGGTTCTCAAACTTGCTGGTCTCTGAACCCCTTCAATGTTCCTAGAAATTGCTGAGGATGCTTGTTTAGGGACGTGTACCTATTAGATGTGAACCGTGACATAAACGAAAACTAAGGAATGTTCTACAGACAGAATGATAGGCAGAGAGCACTAAGCCGACATGTATACTTCAGTTAATGAGTGATTCCTTTTCTTCAAACTAATTCAACTAACAGAGAAAATTTCTACTTATAGGAATGCTATGGGATTTCTGTATAACTTTATCTTTGCAGTAATATCTTTATGGTTATTAAGAGATCCCTCAACAGATCAAGGAGACTGAGCTTGAGTTCCTCATCAGAATGCAGAAAATTAAAGCTACAAGATAATTCAAGGGTTTACTGTATAAGAATGTAATTCATTATGAAATCATGAAACTGGAAAGATGCTTGAGGGCTTACACAACCATATATGTGTGTGTGTTGTGTGTATATGTGTACACATTTGTGTGTATGTGTGTATGTGTGTGTGTGTACATATTTGTGTGCATGTGTGTATATGTGTGTATACATTTGTGTGTGTACATATTTGTGTGCATGTGTGTATGTATGTGTGTACACATTTGTGTGCATGTGTGTGTAGTGTGTATACACCTGTGTGCACGTGTGTGTGTACATATTTGTGGGCATGTGTGTATGTGTGTGTGTGTTGTGTGTATATGTGTACACATTTGTGTGCATGTGTGTATATGTGTGTGTCCACATTTGTGTGCATGTGTGTATGTGTGTATACACTTGTGTGCATTTGTGTGCATGTATGTATATATGTGTGTGTTGTGTGTATATGTGTACACATTTGTGTGTATGTGTGTATATGTGTGTGTCCACATTTGTGTGCATGTGTGTGTGTGTATACACTTGTGTGCATTTGTGTGCATGTGTGTATGTATATATGTGTGTTGTGTGTATATGTGTACACATTTGTGTGCATGTGTGTATATGTGTGTGTCCACATTTGTGTGCATGCGTGTATGTGTGTATACACTTGTGTGCATGTGTGTATGTATATATGTGTGTGTTGTGTGTATATGTGTACACATTTGTGTGCATGTGTGTATATGTGTGTGTCCACATTTGTGTGCATGTGTGTATGTGTGTATACACTTGTGTGCATGTGTGTATGTATATATGTGTGTGTATTTATACTCTTATTCCCAGGGGACCTACTAACAAAGGGAGCATTTCTTTCCTGACAATGCAAGCGATTATTTACATAAGTAACATACTAGTCAGGAATTTCTTGCAGAACATTTATAAAAAAGAGAAACGCTGGCTTACAGCATTTCTGGTTTCCAAAAGTAAAATAAAGCAGAAATGGAATATTAACTCTGGGTACCTGGGAGCGTGTAAATATTACACAGAAAAATAAACCAGGTAAAAAACCAAGTAAATTAAGAGAACTGGTCCCCAAGGTGGGATCTTAGTTTAGCATTCATGAAACCAGAAGTAGGGAATACCTGAAAATTTGTCCATGTCCTTGAAAGGCAAGCTGTACACAAGTTGCTGCTCATTCTGTTGTAACAAAGTGGCCGCAGGTATGTGTTGTTTAACCAGAGAAGAAAGAGATTCCGTGGCACAGTATCTGTCTATGTACATGCTGCAGAAAACCCAAAACCATGATTTCTTATGATGACTCTGTGAACAGCCCAAAGTAAATTCTGAATGCTTTAAGCAAAAGTCAGTGCCATAGGCCTTCTCTGCTGGCTCAGTGGTAAAGAATCCACCTGCCAAAGCAGAAGACATGAGTTTGATCCCTGATCCAAGAAGATCCCACCTGCCCTGGAGCAACTATGCCGTGTGGGTCACAGCTACTGAAGCCCGAGCTCCAGAGGCTGGGAGCCACGGCTACTGAGGCCCGAGCTCCAGAGGCTGGGAGCCACGGCTACTGAGGCCCGCGCTCCAGAGGCTGGGAGCCACGGCTACTGAGGGCCCGCGCTCCAGAGGCTGGGAGCCACGGCTACTGAGGCCCGCGCTCCAGAGGCTGGGAGCCACGGCTACTGAGGCCCCGCGCTCCAGAGGCTGGGAGCCACGGCTACTGAGGCCCGCGCTCCAGAGGCTGGGAGCCACGGCTACTGAGGCCCGCGCTCCAGAGGCTGGGAGCCACGGCTACTGAGGCCCGCGCTCCAGAGGCTGGGAGCCACGGCTACTGAGGCCCGCGCTCCAGAGGCTGGGAGCCACGGCTACTGAGGCCCGCGCTCCAGAGGCTGGGAGCCACGGCTACTGAGGCCCGCGCTCCAGAGGCTGGGAGCCACGGCTACTGAGGCCCGAGCGCCCTAGAGCCTGTGCTCTGCAACAAGAGAGGCCGCTGCAATGAGAAGCCCGCACACCGCAGTGAAGAGCAGCCTCTGCTTGCTGCAAACAGGGAAAGGCCGCACAGCAGTGAAGACCCTGCAGCCAAAGAATTAAATAAACAAATAAAAATAATCCAAAACAAAACCACGGTACCTCAGCCGGTAGCCAATTCCCCATTTGCTTTTGAGAAAAAGTGAAGAACCAACGCATTTTAACATTCCTTGTGATATGACAGCCTTCCTATCTGCAAAGAGAGATTGCCGTTTCAATTTTACCATCTATGACAGCATTAATAACTAGTGTTTACATTTTCTGGATTATCCTGTGAGACATCAATGTTAATACAGTAAATTATCATATTAATTATCATTACATTATTACAACAACTTTCCACATGTGGGAACAACCGACTGCATCCTGGGCGATTCCACGGGAAGGGCCCCCTGGAAGCGTGTCTGGTTCCCACGCAGGGTCAGCAAAGCCTCTGCTCTTGCCGACCCTGCCCTGCACCCTGTCCGCTTCACTGTAGTAACTCAAGCCAGGAGAGGGACTGCGCTGGGTCCTATGAGCTTTCGTGGCAGATTACCGAACCTGGAGGGTCAGGGGCTCACCTCCAACACAAAAACATGTGATTTTAAAAGCACTATAGTAATACCTTTTAGGTGAAGAATGCACAATTTATTTACTCCTCAGAATTTAGCATTTCTATGTCTAATTCTCATTTGGCCCCAAGACCTCATCCTTTAAAAAATCAAGTAAAATATCTCACCAGCAAGAATGTCGGCTTCATCCATGAAGTGAGTACTAAACACCGTCACCCGGTTTGCTTTTCTGTATTTCAGAAGATTCCAGACAATGTGACGAGAACATGGGTCCATTCCAGCTGTTGGCTCGTCCAACAACAGTACCTGCACGCAAAGGGGTGGGGGAGCTCAGGAGAGCGAAAGCATGTAAAATCTGTGTGGGCCCTGAAAAGCCTCCCCATTTAAAGTTACTGTATTAAAATGTATTAGATCTGAGTTTTTCACTCATATGTGAGTTAGCATCAATTTAAAAAGTGATCAGTTTGGCACGTGAATCCTTTCTTTGGTTTTAATTTTAAAAGACTGGTGTCCGTTAATATATAAGCCATAAGTATTACAACAATCAGATAAATAAACTGAGAAACAAAACACTGAAAAATAAACTGAAAAACAACACTGAGTGTATCGCTTTTGGCTAAACAGTTAAATTCTGTACATGTTACAACTGCTCATTAGAGAATTATGTTCTATATTAGCTCAAGGAAAGCTGTTTAAGACTATTTTTCATTTCAGAAAGATGGTGGTGGGGACTGGGAGGAAGAGGGACTGCAATAAGCTGGGACCCTGGGTCCCCCCGGCCACAGCAGCGGGGTAAGCGGGATAGAGTGGGGGACCCCGGGGCTCCTGGCTGCAGGCGAGCACCTGGCAGCCCTCTGACACAGGGCAGAGCCCTGCTCAGCGTCCACAGGACTGAGGGCAGCACAGAACAGACACAGACACAGGCAGGCCAACAGGGCAGTGAACGACAGCGATGCCTCTGATTCTGTCCTTATTATGAGATTATTACCATAACCTTGACAAATGCACAGAAAACTGCAGAGTGATAGAACAGTACTTTTATAGCCACCACTGAAATGTTAACAAATGTTAGTTTACTTCAGATCTTTTTTCAGAGAAAGATAAAACACCGCAGACATAACTGAAGTCCATCTGACCCCTTCCCCTTCTGAGAGATGACCGCTGTCTTCAAGAGGTTGTGTATGTTTCTGACTTCAGTTGTAAAACTTTATTATTATAAATACATCCATAATACATATAGTATTTTATGTATGTTTCATATACTGTGTCTATGTATATATTTCTACAACTTGCTTTTTTATTCAAATTAATTTAAAACTGTCTCATCGACAACACTATTATCTGCTTACCTTTGGGTTCCCGAGAACAGCGATTCCTAAAGACAGTTTTCTTTTTTGGCCACCACTTAACTTTTTAGCCTGATTATCTTTGATAGCCTGCATGTCTAAATCCAGTAAGACTCTCTGCACCTATGAAAGGACGGTGTGAATAAACATTTTTTAAATCTCATCATTTACACAATTACCAACACTAGTTCTAAATGTTCCAATTTAATATCAGCCTTTAAAATGTCGTTTAGTCACCAAGTCACATCTGACTGCAATCCCGTGGACAGAGGAGCCTGGGGGGCTACAGTCCATGGGATTCTCCAGGCAAGAACACGGAATGGGTTGCCATTTTCTCCTCCAGGGGATCTTCTCAACCCAGGGATGGAACCCTTGTCTCCCACATTGGCAGGCAGATTCTTTACTGCTGAGCCACCAGGAGAAGCCCAATTCTGACACATACCCACCAATAATTTTGAAATAACAAAAAGATTCCCGATGCGAGGGCCTCTTTACTTCTGTGACCCCTGGCTGGCAGGGGAAGGGGGTCAGTGCAAAGGCTCCGCGTGTTTGCGTTCGTTTGGCAGGGGAAGCGGGTGGAAGTGAAAAAACAAGAAACGCCCCCACTGAGAGACGCAGTCCTCCAGACGGGATGAGGACTTTTTCTATGTCTTTTTCTATGCGCTACAACTTTTGCTCCAAGTTCCATCTGATTCTTTATGATGACTTTCTGCTCACTGGCTCAGAAGAGGTTTTTATATTTAGATTTTCAAGCACATTTTCATTACACAGGTTACTGCAAAAGGTTACTAATTTATAGTGAAAAAGAGTAAAGGTTTCTACATAGAAACATACTTCCTGTATGACATCATTGGCTGGTATTCCTTTGATTGATGCCAAAATGGACAAGTTTTCCTCTACTGTCAGAACATCAAAGTGTATGTCTAGCTGTGGACAAATGCCAATCATTTTCCTGGCTTCAAACATTTCATCTATTTCTGAGACTCTGTGTCCATATATGGATGCGAACCCTAAAAAGCAAAATATACATTTACATTAAATATATTAAATATCAATAAGTATGTGTGTTTTAAAGTATACTAATAATTTAGTTATTTGTATGTATTAATAACAGACATAAAGAGTTAGTATACATCTGGAAGACACAACACACCCTACTTTCTATACAAATGGTGATCTGCTTTCACTTACATTCCAGCTTCATTAATACTCCACCCTTCATTCTCAGGGCATATTACAGAGCAGAGAGAGCAAGGAATCAGAGGTTTAACACTAAGTATAATTATCCACTGATGCATGAATTACACTGTTAATAATATTCCAGCAACAATTGTCCCTCATTTCTTGGCACTATGCAATGGCAAAGAGAACAAAGAAGTTAAAATTTACCCCTGACCAGCTGTGTGACTTTGGGAAAACCACTTGATCTAAATTCGAGCCTTCCTATCCTATAAGCTGAATATTAATACATCTCACTTTACTTCAGTTCAGTTCAGTCGCTCAGTCGTGTCCGACTCTTTGCGACCCCATGAATTGCAGCACGCCAGGCCTCCCTGTCCATCACCAACTCCCAGAGTTCACCCAAACCCATGTCCATCGAGTCGGTGATGCCATCCAACCATCTCACCCTCTGTCGTCCCCTTCTCCTCCCGCCCCCAGTCCTACCCAGCATTAGGGTCTTTTCCAATGAGTCAACCCCTCGCATAAGGTGGCCAAAGTATTGGAGCTTCAGCTTCAACATCAGTCCTTCCAATGAACACCCAGGATTGATCTCCTTTAGGATGGATTGATTGGATCTCCTTGCAGTCCAAGGGACTCTCAAGAGTCTTCTCCAACACCACAGTTCAAAAGCATCAATTCTTCAGCGCTCACTTTACTTAAGAACTATTAAATCAATGTGATAGTGTGGAAAATTGTACCAAAAATAATAAATCCTTACATGAATGAAAGGTATTATAAATACCATCAAAGAGTGACACAGAGATAAGCGACAAAGTCAAACTAATTTTAAGAGTTAAACCCCTGTTGACGTTTGGCAGAGGCCAACACAACACTGTAAAGCAGTTATCCTCCAATGAAAAAACAAAAGTTAAACCACATCTAAAAGGATGCAGATTCGATACACGGAAACCCGGCCCTTTCTTACAGTGAGATATTTCTTGCCTGCAGCTCTACGTGGTTGTGGAAAACCGGAGCTGCTGTACTAGATTCTCAGCTACAGGGCAACCACATACAGCAGTTACACGCTTGAGGCATTGCGATCAAAATTCTAAGGAGACTGTACTGACATCTGTCATTCTTTCCTTCTGAACTTAACTGGTGCTCACTTAGAAATCTTCATTTTCTCAACCAAAATGTCTATAGGCCTCATTTAATTTCCAACGAATTGGTTTATCCTTCCCTGAAAATGAACAATAAACATAAACATGGGTAAAATACCTGATAACATAGGTACAGAATCAGGTCATTTTTACTTAAATGTGACTGAATCACCTTTATTTTCTGCTGAAGAACAAATACTAAAGGAGAAAAAATATCTATGAACACAGAAGCTGATGCCAAATCACTGACAAAAATCAAACAGTGCGTATCTCAAGGATAAGTAAATGACCACGGTACCTTAGTTACTAACCCTAATAAAACAAATTAACAGGTTCCTCAGTCAGGAAGCTCTTACCGTCCGAGGGCGGGCACAGGCCGCACAGGATATTCATCAGCGTGCTCTTCCCTGTCCCGCTATGGCCGAGCAGGGCGGTGATCTGGCCCTCGTATACGTCAAAGGATAAACCTCGGGCAGGAGAAAGAACACTCAAATGTGATTTTATTTGCTGAGTCTTGCACAATAAGATAAATCATAATACTTGAGCAATCTTAAAATAAGTCAGTAGATTTAAAGACAGAAGTTACCAGCATATTTAATAATGTAAGATTTAATATTGTAACACAACAATAATTCTTTCTGATAGTCAATAGTATGAACAGTAAGAAAAGGTAACACAAAATAAACTTTTATTTTTTTGTTACACTGACAGAGTTAGAGGGGGCACAAAATATTGGGAGGGGAGTTTCTATGTACCCTCTTTTGGGAACTCCCGAGGGTATTAAGAAATCCCACGGACCGAAGGAGCCTAGTGGGCTAGTCCATAGGGTCATAGAAGAGTCAGACACGACTAAGCAACTAAACAACAAAGGGAATTAAAACAAAGAGAAGAACAAAAGTTTGTTTCCAAAGGTATTTAGAGGCATGTTAAAAAATACCGGCAAAAAATTATAAGTTAACCAACAGCATTTTGTTGTTGGACTCACTAAGTCGAGTCTGACTCTGCGACCCCATGGAGGGTAGCCCACCAGGCTCCTCTGTCCATGGGATTCTCCTGGCAAGAATACTGGAGTGGGTTGCCACGCCCTCCTCCAGGGGATCTTCCCGACCCAGGGATCGAACCTGAGTCTCTTATGCCTCCTGCATTGGCAGGCGGGTTCTATACCACTAGCGCCACCTGGGAAGCCCTGTACACACATGCATGACAATAAAATTAAAAAGGACACAGATTTGTTTTAAGAATTGACAACTTTTCATTTTAGTAGATATTACTTTTTTCTTTTACTACTTTGACGTTGTTAACTTTTATTCTGAACGTTAATCACATAAAGAAAGTATCTCTAGAGGAAAGATAGAAAATTGTGGTAAAGGAGTTTAAATTTCCCATCTGTACCTTAATCCTACAGACTGAACAATAGGAGAGTTACTCACTTCTCAAAGCCTCCACATTTTCACCTTTCTTTCTGTGGGTCTTCTGAATACCACTGATTCTGAAAAACACCATTTACTACTGTAAGTATTTAAAGCGATCTCCAAGTGTCTGTCTCTGTGCATGATATTTTTGATCAAAGCTGTCATATTTAATGGGAATAAAGTATCTTCCTACTAAAACAATAAACCAAAGAAACCTGGCAACAATAATAAAAGTATTTTAAAGAAACTACAAGAAAAGAGTACACTATTTCTCCCCATTTTAGGCGTAATTCATTCATTTTTCATGACAAGCCAACCTCTAAAAACAAACTGAAAACATTTGACTCAAGCAATTTACAGATTTCTTATTTCATATTTGATTCTTTTCCACTTGTAATTAATTAATACTTGTCATATCAGTTAAGGGAGATTAAAAATCAGATGCTATTCCACATCGGTACACGTTTTAAACTGTCTTGAAGTGATTCTCTCCTTGCACTTTAAATGTTTTACATAAGTTTTTAAAGAATTAACGGTCTTGCTCATTAGTTTAACTTTTACTCTTAAGAAGGCCGACCACCAGTCCACTGATTGCATCTTAAATACCTAATTCTCCTTTGCATTTGTATGTTTTTCTTAAATTAAAAAAACACAAAGTATACTCCACTTTTTCTTTCACTTTTCTCTCTTTTCTCTTTCTCCTTATTTTTTTAAATTTGGTTTTGACTGAACTAGTAAGGAATAGTTATGAATTTCTCTAGTTCTCTGAAATTAAGCTGGTGTGACAAGTTAATTATGTCAGTTTCTAAAGGTCTATCAAATCAACAGCACAATTTAATATCTGGCACGTCTCAGACAATGTAGCTCGAATAAAAATAGAAAACTAGTATCTTTTGCTTTAATTTACACGGTTTTAGTAGCTAAGTAGTGTCCAACTCTTGCGACCCCATGGACTGTAGCCCACCAGGCTCCTCTATCCATAGCATTTTCCAGGCAAGCATATTGGAGTGGGTTGCCATTTCCTTCTCCAGGGGATCTTTTCAACCCAGGAATTGAACCCAGGTCTCCTGCATTGCAGGCAGATTCTTTACCAACTGAGCTATGAGGGAATCCCTCTTAATTTACATAATGAAGAAATTTTTAAATGGCTTAATTTTATAAATATTAGATTTTATTACTTAAAAAATTTTCTATTCAAACGTAAAATGTCAAACCTAGCAGCAAATTTATTCAAAACGGTTACAAAGAAAATAGAAACTTAAAACAGAATTAGCCCTTGATACTGTTTTTTAAAAATCACAAAATGTGTACCAAATCTAAGATACCATGCTTACACACATTCCATAAAAGACAGGACTTACACATGGCACATCCCATGAGCAGTTCTTAAGACCTAAACCACCAGAGATTAAATCATACCTGATGGCTTCTTTTCCTATAAATTCTGAAGAGACAGGCTCAACAATTTCACTAAAATTGACATTCCCATTCACGTTGCCCTCCGATAACTCCTTGTAATTCCTTTTGCTCTTTGACCAA
The DNA here is from genome assembly GCA_024291935.2 of Okapia johnstoni. Taxonomy (NCBI): domain Eukaryota; kingdom Metazoa; phylum Chordata; class Mammalia; order Artiodactyla; family Giraffidae; genus Okapia; species Okapia johnstoni. The sequence continues at coordinate 1,982,804 of CM044306.1, forward strand.
TATGATGGCTTCAGAAAATAAAATGATGATCTCCGTAAGCCAAATTCTCCTGAAAAATAGAGAGAAAAAAAAAAAACTGAGTTATCCTAACAAATTATTTCTGAAAACTAGTGTTTAAATCAGAAAGGCAGTCTGTAAAACCTAAGACAACCCAAAGTTTAGACATAAATTACTAAGTCAACAGTGTGGGAAAAATAGAAGTCTTACTGACAGATAATTCTTGTCCATAAAGAGTTTCAGGGTTGCTGCGAGTCCATGGAATGTAAAAGGTAAGCAAAGCACATTTTCCGCCCTAAAGAGACTTCCATCATTACATGGACACGCACATACTTAATAGCTAACACACAGCGTACAACATGAGGCATACGTGCTAACAACAGTGCAGGAGGTGAAGAGTGTACATCGGGGTATTTTGAAGGCTTGAGTCAGCATCACCTTAGTCTTCTGAGAGCAGACAGTATTCGGAAAGGCTGCTGCAGCTCACCGAGAGGACTTTTTAGAAGCAGGAAAGTAACAGGGCAGGACCCGAGACTCTGGTCTGGCCGCCCACAGCACCGACGGACTTTCTCCCTTTTTCCCCAAGGAACCAACATTCCCCATCCTTTCTGACAACCCCCACCCCGATGCCCACGTTTCAGAGGGATCTGCTCCCAACTAGAGAGAACCCAGTGGACCGGATGGGCGCCGTGCAGGCTCTAGTGACCCCTCTGCTTCAGCCACGCGCAGGTACCAACTAGAGAGATGCGCAGGGCTTGCTGGGCACAAGTACCCCGTCTCTCTCCCTCTGGATGTGAACGAAGAAGCACAACCCCATGCGGGCACCAGGAGATAAACCCACCAGACTCCAAGACAGGAGCAGCCGCATGAAGAAGGGGGGAGCCTGGTGACACAGCCAAGCAAGGCGGCCAACCGGGAGCCCACCCTCACTCTGGACTCTGAATGAAGCCACTGACTTCCTTCTTGTTGAAGACAATTAAAAAAGGTCCTCTGTTACATGAGTAACCAAACATAATCTAACTGATACACTGGAGATGCATTTAAACAAACAGGATTGAATGGATGGATATAAACTACACTAAGGAGATGGGAGCAGTGGTAACAAGGGACCAGACGTATAAAGGCACAGTGCAGGCCATCGACTCTCGACAGGTTTCTATGTGATTCACCAGGATGTGTGCAGCGAGGCTTCTGAGCAGGTGATCAGCTTGACTAAAGGCAACGGCAAGGTTCTTAGACAGACTCGAGGTAGGTAATTAGATGAGAGCTACTGCAATGGTCCAGAATACTGCAGCCAAACAGGACTCTGCAGCAATGGACAAGCCCTCATCTGCGCTCTAACTAGTGACCGGGCACAGCTCCTGATCACTCGGCAGGTGCTTGTGCTGCTTCCTGGTGGCTCAGATGGTAAAGAATCTGCCGGCAACGCAGGAGACCCGGGTTCAACCGCTGGGTCAGGAAGACCCCCTGGAGGAGGGCATGGCTGTCCACTCCAGTATTCTGGCCTGGAGAATCCTGTGGACAGAGGAGCCTGGCGGGCTACAGTGCGTGGGGTCACAGAGAGTGGTGCATGACTGAGCGACCGACACAGCACTCGCCCTGCTGAGGAAGGAACTGCTCGTCTGCTCAATTCTAAGTGATTAACACTGAAAACCACGTGTCTTGCCATGTTAGACTGCGGATCCAGAGCACAGACAGAATGGACGAGGACTCAAGGGGGGAAGGAAGGGCGCAGTGGTCATTTAACGATAGCTTGAATCTGCACGGGTTTGCTGTAGGTGCAGGATAACAGGCACGGGAATGGGAGAGGTGACAAGGTTGCTCCATTGTCTCGGACCTTAGAGGGTATAATAGCGAAGCGCTTCAGCCAAAAGATGGACATAGGAAAGGACTGACTTAAGAAGTCCAATTAGGGATTTAAGGCTTTCAAAGCAAACTGTTCTCTTTTTACCCAGTCTCCTTACATTGACTAGAAGTTAAGGTATAAGGTACAAACTACAATTACAATTAAATTAAAAGCTGTTAACAGTGAATACAACTTAGAGTACTCAGCTAGAAAAAAAGTTAAAATTAAATTAACTCACACGGAGCTCAACCTGGTGCTCTGTGACAACCTAGAGGGGTGGGTGGGAGGGAGGCTCAAAAGGGAGGGGACGTATGTATACATGTGGCTGATTCACGCTGATGTATGGCAGAAACCAACACTATATTGTAAAGCAATTATCCCGCAATTAAAAATAAATGAATATTTCAAAAAGAATATTAAAAAAATAAAAAACAATAAACCATTAATCTTGTAAGAAAAAAAAATTAAGGTAACTTTATGTGGACAAAAACCTGAAAAATCTTTCAAGTAAAATTCAATAACTATCTGCATACCTGGAATGACTTGATCAAGATAAACAGCCAAGAGGACGTAGAAGATGCTGTTAAGTATCAGCATCATAATAGTAATAATTAGAGGATACGGGCCTTCAGTCAAATTAGAAAATAAAGCACCTTCATCAACATCTTCTAAATGCATGACCTGAAAAACAGAAATGTCCACCTGATAATACAAAAATGGTCAAAAATAAGCAAAAGCTACCATTATGTCCAGAGTCAAGAAACTGGGCCGCTTAGGAGATTAAATGGTCTACCCAAATGAGTAATATGAACTTATAAAGAAAACAATAAAAACTTGACCAAAATATGAGTTTATCACGACAACCCTTTCTGATCATGTTTTTAAAGCTGTGTGTTGGTTCTTGCAGCATGTCTTTTGAAAGCTATGGCTATCAAATGAAGTGAAAACTGATGCTAGCAAAAGGGTTTACGGTCCAGAGAAGTCAAACAAGTTATCAGAGGATAAACTGATGGTCAGCACCTTTCAACCCTGAAAAGGGAGAAGGTGCTGTAACTAATTAACACCACTATTAAATTACTCATAGCAGATGTACTGACAGAGCGGGAGGAAGGACAGCCGTGGCGGGGGTCTCTCCCAGGTTTCAGGCCCGCCGTGAAGTGGACAGATTTAACTGCACTGCGGAGGGTCTCAGCATCCCCACGGGTGAAACGAAGGTGGATTACACGCACTGGAAGTCCCTCCCACTCAACACAAACCCGTGAATCTATAATCCTGTCCTCCTCAGTGAAGGGGGACGCAGTGGACACTCAGCTGTTAGGTCTCAAATAATTCACATCTGTTAGACTTGATATTCACAAGCAATTCAAGTCCTGCAAATGAGAAGTCTATCCAGCCAGTGTGAATAATCTCTTATATGAAGTCATCACATTTTTTCTTCTTTACACATTAACTAAATATATGTTTGAATATATAAAGCAGTTTCTTGTAAGAATTTCCCTCTTATAACCTCACTGCTCTTAAAAACTAAGAAAAATCACATTATAAACACCAATGAAAGAGAAGTTGCTCAGTCGTGTCCGACTCTTTGTGACCCCATGGACCATACAGTCCATGGAATTCTCCAGGCCAGAATACTGGAGTGGGTAACCTTTCCTTTCTCCATGGGATCTTTCCAATCCAAGGATCAAACCCAGGTCTCTGGCATTGCAGGCAGATTCTTTACCAGCTGAGGCACAAGGGAAGTTCATAAACACCAATACTATTCAGGCAAAGACAATCCCCTGAGTCCTGGACTTATAAAATCCACCAGGGTTTCCCTGGTGGCTCAGTGGTAAAGAACATGCCTGCCAATGCAGGAGACCAGGGTTCAATCCCTGGGTCAGGAAGATCCCCTGGAGGAGGAAATGGCAACCCACTCCAGTATTCTTGCCTGGAGAATCCCATGGACAGAAGAGCCTAGTGGGCTACAGTCCATGGGGTTGCAAAAGAGTCAGACATGACTTAGTACCTAGACAACCACAATTCTTAACTCGCCTACTACGGTCATGAAAAATTTGTTCTGCTTCACACAGCTTTCTTCCAGGCATATATCTGAGATAAATTTACAACAAGGAGCAGTAAAGTTCCCTGATGCTTAAACCAATGACTAGATTATTGTTGTTGTCCAGTCGCTCAGTCGTGTCTGACTCTTTGCAACCCCATGGACTGTAGCCTGCCAGGCTCTTCTGTCCATGGGATTTCCCAGGCAAGAATACTGGGTGGAGGAGGGTTGCCATTTCCTCCTCCAGGGGATCTTTCCAACGCAGGGGTCAAAGCTGTGTCTCCTGCATTGGCAGGTGAATTCTGTACAACTGAGCCAGCTGGTGCTTTAACCAGTGGCTTCTAACAAGCCGAGTTGTCCCAGTGAAACAGACTACTGAGTCTCATTAAAGCAAACGGCGGAGAACTCGCTGATAGAAGGGTCACGCAAGTGAGCAGCATAGAAACGGAGAGAATGTAAATGAGGCCGGTGTAAAAGGCGCTCTGGTTTCCAAACAACACCCTCTCTCATGTCGATTGTGGAATAGCTTCTGCAGACCAAAGGCAGGGTTCATGGTAGTAAACATGCTGCACGGAAGTGGGGGGAAAGAAAGCGTCTGAGGAAAGCAAGATAAACACTTCACGTACCTGTGCAATGCCGACCAGGAAAGTGCACTGACAGAAGGGACTGAGAAGCCACACTAACGATCTGGGGAAACTTTCCACGAGGACTATCATGAGGCCAACAAACCCAAAGGCCACCGTGACTAAAAATTCAACCATTCCCACATGCTTTGATTTTTTAAAAAGAGGCGTCAGCATCAAAGCAAAAAATACCTGTAAGATACAAATGTTAATGTTAATGCATTGTCCATATACTCTGATGTGAAAACAAGATTAAATTTTTGCTTGTGAAAGAACAAGCTATTTTCATTAGAAACTACATTCACTAAAATTCAATTAATTTCTAATTAATTCTTTGGTGGCTCAGTGGTAAAGAATCTGCCTGCCAATGCAGGAGACACAGGTTTGATCTCTGGGTTGGGAAGATCCCCTGGAGGAGGACGTGGCCACCCACTCCAGTATTCTTGCCCAGGAAATACCAAGGACAAAGGAGCCTGGTGAGCTATAGTCCCTGGGGTCCCAAAGAGTTGGACACACATGTCTTAGCAACTGAAAAACAACAAATTTCTAAAGGTCATGCTGAGATATTTAATTTTCATACAAACAGTGCTACACGTTAACAATATAAACTGACAAATATTTAAAACTGCTCTTTACCTATGTAATAGGCAAACATGATCATCTCAACCCCACAGAAACCAAAAACTACCAGGTTTTCTGCAGTTTGATATGTTCGATTATGAACAAAACAATAACTCAACAAGCTTTTAAATACAAACCCTATCTTTTAATGTGTTGATAAGAAACAGAGTCAGTTAAAAACCAGGCAACGTCATAGAGAAGCACACACGTTATTTGAGGCAGGCTTCCCTGGTGGCTCAGCTGGTAAAGAATCTGCCCACAATGCGGGAGGCCTGGGTTCAGCCCCTGGGTTGGGAAGATCCCCTGCAGAAGGGAAAGGCTACCTACTCCAGGCTTCTGGCCTGGAGAATTTCATGGACTGTATAGTCCATGGGGTCACAAAGAGTCGGACTAGACTGAGCAACATTCACTTTCACATACAAGTTATTTTAAAGTATCATGTTAAAGAGTAGAGATGATAGTCAAAATATTTCACAACTGAGACAGCACGGGCACGCAAGCCAATCAGAATGGGAACTAGGACCACGGAAAACAAAGGCTGGGGGCTTCCCTGGTGGTCCAGTGGCTAAGACTCCACGCTCCCAGTGCAAGGGGCCCAGGTTCGACCCCTGGTCAGGGAACTAGACCCTACAGGCTGCAACTAAGGGTTCACATGCTGCAACCAAGACCCGGCTCAGTCAAATACACATTTAAAGACAACAAACAAAGGCTGGTCGTGAGCAACGAGCCTTCAACCAAACACCCAATGCGCGCCAACGCTGTCAGAGCTAACTTTACAAAGACGAGCCTTTACACAGCATCATCCTGTAACACATATTACCTTGAAACATTTAGGATTTCACAAAAACAGAAAAAACAGAGTCTAGTACAAGACCACCTTAATGGTGTATAAGCACAGTTATATGAAGATCATAAAAGACAGACTCAGAGGAAATATGTGTGGAATACATCATGTGAAAACCAGTTAAATTTAAACTTGAGAATATTTTGCAACTTTCCTAAAAATGAGGAGGTACAATGATACAACTCATTCATCAGAATTAACCAAGGAACAATCTTGTCTTTCATGGGAAGTCGACTGCCAGTAAACCAAAAAATAAGACTTTACTGTATTAATCAAATATTTTGACAGTTCTTTATTCCCATTTCAAGTGAAAGTACTTACAGATGATAAGCCATAGAGGAAAAAAAGGAGAAATATCACAAAGCAGCTACTCTGAGGGAATAAGGAAGACGCTGTGGCGATGACTGCCATGAGAAGGGACATGAGAAAAATCAAACTTGCGTAGAGAAGAACCCAGGAAAGCCTAAAAGGGGAACACGAAACAGTTATGGCTAAATACACAGGTCTTAACAATTAAAAAAATCATTTTAAACAAAACTTCAGCTTTCTTTTAGCCATTTCGTTCTTAAAATTAAGCCAGTCGCTTCATTTCTATGTATGCTCATGTACTGAAAATTAAAGCTCTTGTACATAATGAAAAACATAGTACTGGTTAAGCTGTAGATAAAATTATCAAGTTGTCATCTCATATAGAGATAAAATGGTGATTATCTTTCCAGGAGTCAAAAAAAAACCTTACAGATTTATAGCAAATCACAATTCATTTAAATCTAGTACTTTCAGAAGTTCAACAATGCACAATTCTGATTTTCTTAAAATACGAAAGAGTTTAATGACTGACAATTTTCTTTATTGTACACGTGACAATTAAATTCTGATGGCTTTTGGTACTTTAGATAGTTGTAAAGGCCACCTTGCTAAGCAACAATGTTATTACTACGGAGCTCAACGTGAGACCAAGACCAACAGCAGACTCATCACAGGACCCAACATTTCTCCTCAAATCGGACGGAGCTCAGAATTGCCCCACAGTATATTCCTTTGTTTTTATTTTTCAAGTTAGCAGGTAACTGAATGTACAGCATCATAAAAACCACCAAAATAGGGCTAAAAGATACCTAAACTACCCAAATTAAATCCATCATTTTAAAGAGGCAGAAATGAGGCACCGAGAAACTGATCTGCCTAAGTTCTTCCAGCTACTCTCTCCTCACAAAATATTTAATATTCCAGTGTGTCTCAGAGATGGACCACTAGTAAACCCACTGGAGTAAGAAATGAGCAAAGATGATGTCACACGGAATAACCCCGTTATGTAAAATGGTTTAGCTGCTGCATTGAGCTAAATGGAAATAATTATTTGCATATTTTCATCCTAAGAAAATTCACAAAAGTAACTTTTCCCAGGGGAAAAAAAGCCCATATACACAAACTTCAGTTTGTGTATATGAACATAACAACGTGAACATGCTGTGATATTTGAGGACTGTAACAGGAGATTAATTTCTAACTTTCCACAATCTCCTGTTTTTCTATACACTGAAATACACGGAGCATGCCTCATCAATTCAAATAAAATACGAAATAAAACTTAAAATATATAATACTGACATGAGCTTCCCAAATCCAACCACCCTTATGTTTGAACAAGCCAATCAACTGCTGGAACTTTATGATGAGCCTCAAACTCCATGACAAAGGCGAGAACTGCAAGAAAAGAGGTTCAGGACCTTGGCCAAGTCTGGTGAGTAACACAACTGCAGTACTGAAGATTTGTAGAACTTACACAATGACTAACCACCCTAAATAGCAAAGTTTCAGTAACATACCAAAAGGCCGTGTCACGAAGTCCCATTATCTTTAAAAACTCTTTTAACTTCTTCTCTTTTTCTGCTACGATATGAATTGCCAAAAAGTATCCAAAAGGTGAAAATGCTATAACTAGGTATATTAAAATTACTCCTCGGGGAAAGGTGTCTATTTCTACAACAGCCGTTTCTCCCATAAGAACAGCTTTAGTTGACTCCAGCTCTTTCCAAAAAGAAACATTGGTCTTCATCTACAATCAGAAAATGTAAACACATTCAGTTAACTTAGTTCTGAGAGCAGCCCCTGAAATAATGAGACAATTACATCCCCAAAGTTAGTCCATAATCTACTGCAAATACAACCCTCAAACACGACACACCAGAAGTAAAGTGCCCAACCCCAGTATCATGGTACTGCAGAGAACATTGCTTTCACTGGTTCTGGAAGCATGTCAGAAAGTTTCAAGTTTGAAGTTGGGAATGTTTTTATTTAATAATTTGTCAAAGAAAATAAAACTGCACAATAACCATCTTTAATGACAGCTATAAGCATCTTAATAAAAATATGCATTTATAAAATTGAGGAGCTAAAGGATGATGACAAGTGCCATGAGAGAATAACTCTCTTTTTTAAAAATGTTCTTTCAGGTAGTAAGTTCTCCTATTGTTTAAAAAAAAATATACACATGCAGCATGCATAGAGACAGGATAACAGAACTATTTATGCCATATGACACACTTCTACCTAATGTTCACGTGAATGGCTACAAGGAGCTCTGCTCCATCTGATCATGTGGTGTGGTCTGGGCTGTGGACAGCTAAGGTCTTTGGCCAAAACACAAATGGGTACTTCAGCACCATCAACGCAATACACCCTATATTTATTTCACCGTCATTAGCCTGAGCTTGTGTGTTACTGAACACTGTATCTACAAGACGTTTATACCATGCTGTGAGAGCTTGTAGGACACTTCTGTGTATCGTCTCATGTGGTTCTAACTACGAGAGACACTGGGTCAGGTCTTTAGAATGTAAATACAACATTTATACACAGTGTTAGTGGCAGTATGCCACTAAAACACAGAAATTAGAGCCCAAAAGCCACGGTCTGAATTAGCTCTGCCACTAATCACTGAGGTTTGGGAAGTCACTTCATCTTGCCATGTTTCAAGGGCATAAATAAAATGCAGACAACAGCACCAGCCTCACAGAGGGGTCAAGATTAAATGGGCTGATACTAGTACACAACGTAGAAACAATGTTTTGCAGACAAGTGATAAATATCTGTTAAAAAATAAAATCGACCACTATCATTAAGATAATAAAGGTAACTTCTTTAAACTAAGTTATTCTTATTCAAGGGGAAAAGTCTGCAAATATAGATCTTTCATAAGTATTACCTATGGACAGAACAGATAGGATAATACAGGTATACAGAGTGCTGAATAGCATGCTTGGAGACCATGAAATAGAAGTGGGTTTCAAAAAAAATTACATCAGAAAATATGACTTCTTCCTTCTCTTTTTTTGTAAAGGAGCTGTACTGAGTGATGTAATTCAGTACATGTGACAGCAGTGAAATAAAGTCCGATGGTAAAGACTTGGGGCACGGTATGCACCCTTGCCTTCCTTCATCACCTCTACCTGTATGATGGCTGCATCTATTGAGGCCTGCAGAACCGTGAACCCTGAGGACCAGAACTGGACAGCGTCACATGATGAGGAACAGCCAGCTACGGAGGAAAAAACAGGAGGGGTAAGATTCAGCCCGACACACCAGCACTTTCCTCAGAGACAGCACACAGAGGGTTACCAAGGTGACACAGCTGATCCATCTCTAACAGAAGCAGAGAAAATAAGCAACTGCCCTCCCAAGGCGAACAAAGTCTATCCCACCCCTTACTGTTTATTTGAAATGTCTGAAATCAGAGTTACGTGTGTTAGGATACTGAGCAGTAAATGCACACAAATGGAAGCAAAGGAATTAGTGGTTGCTGTCCAGCCGCCTTGTCGTGTCTGAGCATAGCGAGCCCGTGGACTGCAGCCCGCCAGGCTCCCCTGCCCTCCACTGTCTCCCGGAGCTTGCTCAAACGCGCGTCCATCGAGTCGGCGATGCCGTCCAGCCATCGCATGCTCTGCTGCCCCCTTCGCCTTTTGCCCTCCATCTTTCCCAGCATCAGGGTCTTTTCCAATGAGGTTTTTTTAAAACAAGTCACTTTTCTGGCTTAAGGTAAGTCATTCTACAACGAATTATCAGCTTTAAAAGCTTTCCAGACGCAAAGGCAGGTCCAAATGAAGAGCACAGAAAAAAAGAAAAATTATCTGAAGGCATTTTGGAATCAAGTCACAAATATAATACTTAATATAGTGACTTTAACATTGTTTCAATAAATGTTTTTGGTTGATAATTATTTTTTAGAGGCTTAGGCACTGAAGGCTGTTTTCCATGTTTCAAACACAGAATTAATACAGTTTATTGGTGGAAGAACTTGAGATTTTAAAACATGTACCACACCATGTACAAAAACAGCTATGTGGAGAAAAGAACATAGATTTAGAAAGTCATATAACTCAAGATAAAATTGTTTAATATAAATTATGTGTGCATGACTGCTAAGTCGCTTCACTAGTACCAGGCTCTTTGCAACCCCATAGACTATAGCCTGCCAGGCTCCTCTGTCCGCGGTATAATCCAGACAAGAATACTGGAGTGGGTTGCCATTCCCTTCTCCAGAGGCTCTTCCCAATCCAGGGATCGAACTGCAGGTGGATTCTTAACCACTGAGCCACTGGGAAGCACAGTATAAACTATACCTCAGATTATATATGTAGCTGTGCATAGACAGATATACACACATGTTCTTATGCTATAGTTGACAGTCTTCTGATATGAATAATTATGGTTGAAAATGTCAATGTAGGACTCCATCAAATTTTGCATTTGAACTAAGAGCAATAAAAACTTGCATTTAACTGATTTTCATTGACTATTCAGGGCTACTTGCCTCTTGAATCCATATAAATAGAAAATGCTGGAATCGTATCAGGGAAAAACCGGAGCTCGTAGGACATGAGGTCTTTGAACACAACGCCTACAAAGGTGCTGGGCTTGGAAAGACTGGATGTTACCAATTCTTTTTCATCTGCATATTCTTCGATAGTTACAACTATAAAATATTACAACAAAATTAGCTCAAATACATGAATAGTTTATTATAATACAACAGATCTAATTTACCATTATACTTGATGAATGTAGTATTTTATAAGAATTTGTTGAATGCTCTAACTTCTTAGAAAATGAATATAGCTCTTCTAAAAACCAAACTAAAAAGTAACAGATATTACAGTAGTGCAATTTTACAGACACTATTTCTTAGCTGTCATTTGACTGTACATAAGTTATGTGTCAGTGTAACACATAAGCTATTAACATGATAAATCAGAGCACATACTTTACCTATAATAGACGTAGTTCATTTACCTATCTCAAACTGAAACCATGAAATAACTCCTTGATAAATGAATGGATATTTTATTTGCAAATATTCCTTCTTAGGAAGAAAGTTCCACAATCCTTCTCAGAAACTAAATACGTACTTTAGTAACTATGACACAACTCTTCTTTGAATAAAAACTGACATTTAAACCCAATAGTGCTTCTTTTATTGTATACAAATATGCTTGCTTTATAAATGGCCCATGAATTAAATAAAAAATATTAAAACATAAAGTATGCTATAAACAAAAGTTTCACAAGAAACATAAGGCCAGCAGAATCAAATGATGTTAACATTTTTATAAACCTCTGTTACGGTGAAAGGATATATACCTAAATGTTAAAACGGTATTTACTCAATAAAGCAAAGAGCACACCACAGAAGAGGCTGCTGTAACACACAGGACCCACGCCAGCTCACAGTACCGTCAAGAAGGTGATCCATGGACGCTTTCTGCATGATGTTCCTCGTGATATTAGTCACGGGCGTGAATCCAAGAACAACGTCGGTGAGGACGGACGCGTCCAGGGCACTGAGTTCTACATCAGGCACTTCTTCATATTTCTTATTTGGATGCATCATGCTAATTAATATTAACCAAAACAAAAAAAACAGTGGAAAAAGAATTTCCTGCAACAAAGGAACCAAAATGATTACAAAGCATAACAAAGGCAGAAAAAATCATCAAGCTTTCTATGAATATAACTAGTACTAAGAAAAAGCATGAAGAACTTGGGTCTCCTTTCTTAAGCACAAAAAGTAAAAGCAATTCTATCCTAAAAGAAATATTGTGCTGAACCAAACCCAACAGCAATAATTTTTCCTTTACATTCAATTTCACTAAAATATTTTAAAATTCAAGTTACCATAATATATTTAAGTGACATAAAGGTTAATATTTAAACATCTGAGATTACTAATATAAAATATAATAATAAATGTATTTGTATAAAACTTTAAAGTAACTTACCAATTTATCTGTAACTCAAAGACACCATAACAATGTCTTTGAGTCTGAATTAAAACTAATGTTTAATTATACCTAAATTTCTACTCCTAAAACTATACTCAATTATATTCAATAGTTGACATTAATGGGAATGAACTATTTACTGTTTCATCTTGCTGTTTAATTGTTTTGCTGGTTTCAAAAGAATAATACTATTCCCTCCTTTAAAATCATTATTGACTGGTCAGCCAGAGTTCTTACTTCCTTTTATCTCTTAGACCAGTGTATGCTAAACAAATAAATATAGAATCAAGTGATGCATGCTTGTGGGGACAGATACGTGCCGTAACTGTAGTAATCCTGGCCAATTCAACCCAGAGTCCGAAAGATGGGAGGCCATGGGGAGGAAATGTAGAATAATGTTCCAGGAAGTTATTTGCAGAATTGATTTTTCACCTCATGAAACAGGAAATACATGCCTTGAGGTTCAAAATCAAGCATTGATATGAAAAAATAACTAAATTTGGAAACTTATCAACATTTTTGACATTTCGAAAACGTTGGATAATTTAGGTATTTTTTCCTGAGGCTAACACAAGAAGTTTTCACTTCGCAAGCAAAATTATAATAAGAATGCATCCAGCAGAACAAATCATCTCTCAAAGGTGGAGCATTTTAACGGACACGCCCTGCGGCAGCGCATGGCGGCCGCGCGGCCCACCTGGACGCTGCTCTTCCTGGTCCTGCACTTCACCAGGTAGTTCTTGAGGAGCAGTGTTCTCGTCTGCCTCCAGACCCCGTCTTCCCGAGCTGTAGTCGCCATGTTTGCTAGGTTCGTTTACTAGAGAAGGGAGAGCAGAGAAAAAAAACACCTGGAACCACACAGTCAAGTCTAGGCCATTTTAATGTTAAAAACAGACAGACAGATGTTTGAGTCACAGATCAGATAGTTAAGCATACTCCACACAGTCTCTCCTACCCGGACAGGATGCACTGAACAGAAATGAGAAGATTCTGAAAGGTAAACAGCAGCACATGAAACCAGCGAGGGGCCCGCCGGGAATCTGAAAGCAGCAGGGAGGGCAAGCGGGCAGAAGAGCTCAGGGGAACAGCGTGGGGCCGCTGTTCACTGACCCCTGGACACTGACACGCAGACCGCTGCCCAGATGCAGACGGGTGGCTGGGTGGCACACGTGGGCAGATCCAAGTTGCACTGCAGAGGCTTCTGAAAACTAAACTGAAATTAGACCCGCAGCTCACAGAATGTGGGTAGAAACTTAAGACCCGAACCTAACCAGGTGGACAGCATGTTCGAAGAAGACACCAATGCTCTCTGCAGGATGAAAACAAAACTCGAGGTCCCACACCACCCAAAATCATTCCACTCATGAGGCGTGTGGAAAATACCAACTCTGTTAGGAGAAGAAAACCCACAGATGCCAATACCAAAGTGACACAGATTTTGAAATGATCTGACAAAAACCCTAAAGCAGCTGTTTAAAAGGTGCTCCAGCAAACAATGGTAAGAAGACAATGAAAGAAAACACTCATTTCACTCTCGAAAACAACCCAAGTGTCAGCAAAGAAACAACACTTTTAAAGCAGCACCAAATAGTAATTTAAGAACAGGAAAACACAGTAACAAAGAAAAACCACAGAACGGGCTCAACAGCAGAATGGAGACAAGAGGAAACCAGTCAGAAAACCTGACATAACAAGAGAAGCTATTCAATCTCAAAAATAAAACAGAGAGAAAAAGTTGTTGTTTTTTTAAAACAATTAACAGTGTCTCAGAGAACTGAGACAGTAACAGCCTAACATTCAAACGGCCAGAGAGACAGAAGTGTATTAATTCTGGACAAACACTTAAAGAATTAATGGCTGAAAACTTCCCCGATTTGGCCAGAGATGAAAAGCCTAACAGTTTCAAGAAGCTTGACGAAGCCCATACAGGATAAACCAAAGGAAATCCACACTGAGACACATCATAACCCAACTGCTAAAAGTGAAAGACAGAGAAATCCTGAAAGCAGTCAGAGATTAACCATGTGCTTTCCTACAGGGCAGTAATGCACCGAATGAGAGCAAATTTCTCAGAAGAAACTCCGGGGCTAATGGTCGGGGTCGGGGAGGGCGGGAATGCTCATACAGAGCTGGCGGGACTGCAGAGAGGTTCAGCTGTGAGGCAAACACTGCGGCTGGTCCCCAAGGTGAAACCAGAATTCCCGTGTGACTCCAGTACTCCACTTGTAGGTATTCACCCAAAAGAACTGGAAACAGGGACACAGATAAATGCGTGTGCACGCAGGATCAGAACTGCCAAGACACGGAAACAGCCTGAATGTCTATCAACAGAGGGAGGGGCAAACAAAGGTGGTGGACATACACAGTGACTCACTGTTCAGCCACAAAGAGGAATGAGGTGCTAACACATGCTACAACATGGATGAGTCTCCAAAACACTATAGTGAGCATTTAAGAAGCCAGACATAAAAGGTCAAATGTGAGTCCATCTACATGACATTTCCAGAATACCTAAATCCATAGAAATGGAATGTGGACAGCTGGCTGCTGGAGCAGAAGGGGAGAAAGTGCTTAATGAGTCAGGGGTTTCACTTTGGAGTGATGGAAACAGACCTCACCTCTTTTTTTTTGAGCTGTATGACCTAAACCACCGCATCACAGGCCCAGTATCCCTCTCCCAGGGAAAGCTGACCCTCTGGGGGCCCTTCTGGGAGCGGACCTCTGTTGGCACTCTCTCCGCTCTTCAAAGAGGCCATGTGAAAGTAGCAATCAGAGTAGCCGGGGTCCCACCAGCACCCTCCGGGGGCCCTATTCCAATCTGCTTGCCCCAGTAACCCAGAATGCCTGCAAACCCAAAGGCACTGAGCAGGCAGCTCAGAGGAGACGCCAAAACGGTTCTGCTAAGTCTTCTCCCGGGGTAGAATCCATTGCCTTGTTTTATATAAATGCGTCTGATGGGAGCCACTGGGGTGGCCCGCCCGCCCACAACAAGCAACATCTATTCCAGGCTGGCTGGCCATCTCCTCCTAGATGAAAAAGCAGGCGACTTTTTAGAGGCAGCTTGTCTTAACCCCCAGAAGTCAATATACATAACTAAAGTTGGGATCAAATAAACATCCTCTTTACAGGTACAGAAGAAAGACAAAAGGGTTACTTTTTTAATTTAACGACTGGATTACAGACAACTTAGTGCTTTTTTCTATTTTCCCATCAATATGTATTCTTTAGACAGTGGGGAAAAAAACTAATTACACAATTAGACATACTATAAAAATATGAAATGAGTAAATTAAAAAAAGCAAAAATTAAAGCAGTCAGGAAAGGAAGATACACTAAAAATAAATTCTTCTAACAGCCTCGTGGATGTTATATCAGATTCTGTAAAGAACTGGTAATCTTCTCGAGGCTGATGTAAGAAAGGAAGAAAGGAAGGAGGGGGCTGGGAGGGAGACAGGCAGATGGATCTCACTTGTTCAAGGATGACTTCCTACAAAACCAACATAAAAACACTAACCAGTGGAGCAGCAAGAACGGCCTCAAGTTCTCTGCAAAGCACACTGATTTAGCATAGTGGGTGCCACTGAATTATTCATTCGAATTGAACGCTGCATGCTTAGTTCTTCGTTTTCAGAGAACAGGCCCCTCGTAAGGCAGCCGATAGACTCCCAGTATTTTCCCTCCTTTGAGACATGCTCCCTGTACTCAATTAGAGTTGATGGCCTTGCCTGAAGTCCAGGAACCTTTGCACCTGCCCACCACAGTCAGGGCTTCTTAAACCATCATCATCACCCCTATTGCCACTGAGCTGTACCAATGAAATCTTCTTTTGGCAGCATGAAGTTTTACCCAAGAGACGCAGGGCTTGGGGGTCGTGGAAACAGAGTAACAGGAGCATCTCAGAGAACTCATACGTTCTTGGCACTAAGTCTTCTCCTAAGGTTGGTACCTACTGTGCCCAAAACTTGATTCTTCTTCCTTGGAGTATGTGACATGCCCTGATACCCACCCAAAGTATTTCATTTTCCCTGAAGGCAGCCAGACCAGAAAGTTCCTGTCTCTGGTATCAATGGACTTAACCAGTGTAACAGTATAATGTCCTAACTCCGTGGTTAGGACGCTCCTGAGGGTAACCGAGACTGTCCAAGTGAAGCATGGCAGGAACCCAGCGAGACGCTCCACGCCTGCCCACCTCCCCACCCACGAAGGGCAGGGTCCCCTGGGTACTGACAGGCATGAGAGCGCAGGGCGGCAGAAAGCTGAGGACTGCTGATGCAAAGGTTTTCAAGTGGCCTAAAAAGTAAGATTAACAGGGAAGCGTCTCTGCAGAAGACGACACAGGACGACTAAGCAAAGAAGTCACGCTGGTGTCCGTTCAGCCTATTTCCTCCTTTCTTCCAAACCACAAAGTCCAGGACTTCCCAGGCGGTCGGGTGGCTAAGACCGTGTGCTCACAATGCAGGGGGCCCGGGTTCGCTCCCTGGTTGGGGAACAAGATCCTGCATGCCACAACTAAGACCTGATGCAGCCAAAAACACACACACAGACACACAGAGACACACACACACACAGAGTCCTGCTGCACGCACACACACACAGACACAGACACACACAGAGTCCTGCTGCACGCACACACACACAGACACACACAAACACAGACACACACAGAGTCCTGCTGCACGCACACACACACATGCACAGAAACACACACACACAGAGACACACACACACAGACACACACACACACACAGACACACACACAGAGTCCTGCTGCACGTGCACACACACCAACACACACACAGACACACACAGACACACACACACACACAGTCCCTTCTTCAGCAGAAGGTGCTTTCATCCTGTTTTTCTTCTGCCCGAGCTCCATTCCAGGTGGACTTTCCCTCCTCCTCATTCTTCCTCAGCCAGAATGCCCGCCCTTCGCTGCTTTGTGCTGCTCGGGTCTCTCAGGGAGCGAGACTTCCCAGGGAGCTCAGTGGTAAAGAATCTGCCTGCAGTGCAGGAGCCTTGGCTTTGAAAGGGCCTGGGTCAGGAAGATGCCCTGGAGAAGGGAAAGGTTACCCACTCCAGTATTCTTGTCTGGGAAATCCCACGGACAGAGGAACCTGGTGGGCTGAAGTCCACGGGGTCGCAGAGAGTCGGACATGACTTAGTGACTGAAGAACAACAAGAAAAAACTCATGGTTCTCATATTCTAAAACTCTAATTGAGTGAAAAATGTTAAATGTCAATACTTTGACCTTCTTCTACTCAAGTTATTAAAATGAAACATCTTTTTTTATTGTTTTTGGTTGTTTATAAACCAGCTGACATTACTTTCTTTGTAGCAGCCTGAAAAAAGACACTACTCTGAGAATGAAAACAAAACGCCTTAAA
Organism: Okapia johnstoni; assembly: GCA_024291935.2. Classification (NCBI taxonomy): domain Eukaryota; kingdom Metazoa; phylum Chordata; class Mammalia; order Artiodactyla; family Giraffidae; genus Okapia; species Okapia johnstoni. The sequence goes on from CM044306.1 coordinate 2,000,448, forward strand.
GGAGGAAAATCAACTGTCTGCCTGTTTTCTTTGCGATATGAAATGCCTGGCGGGGCTGTTTGAAAACTCAAAAGAAACATTCTTAATGTTGATTAACTTTTCATGTACATCTAACTGGGAACTTCAGAGCCGGAGTCGGGTTTTTGTGAGCTGACACAATTCTGCTCTTACCTGCCCACTCCTGTTCCCACGCACAAGGCCACACAGGTCTAATCAGGTGCACCGTGAAACAGGGCCAGGGGCGATCAACCCAGGAGGGCGGCCCTGCATCGGGATGGGAAGCACCAAGGACCACGAGAGCCACCCGCACGCCACAGGTGCCAGGGAGAGCCCGTGCCACTTCTTCAAGTGTGAGGACCACTCGGTCTCTGGGGGTTTCCTTCTGTCACGAGGACTGCAGGAAAAACAACAAAAGAGGGCAGCCTGCACCAGCCTGGCAAGATGATCGCCAGCCCCCTGGGCTCCCCCTCGGCCCCACTGTTTAGCAGGGGTGGGAACGAGCGTTCGGAGTGGGGGTGGGGGTGGGAAGGCAGTGCTGTCTGTCTACACGAAGATCTGGGCCAAAGATAGAGACCTGTCTGAGCCGAAACCAAGCCCTACAGGTGGGCGGGGCAGGGAGGTTTCCTGAAAGCTGGGGTCCTCCCCGCAGAGAGGACAGGAAAGTGGTTCTTCTGACAGGAGGGCACCGCTGGAAAGGGGGCCAGCGAGGGGATGTCTGTAAAAGCTTTAAAACTTGCGCTGCGCCTGTTCTTGGTCCCAAAGAAAACCTGTGTTTAGCATCAAGTTCTAAGTTCCTTCTCTTTCTACACTGTGATGCACCTTGATTATTCAAAAGTTATAGCCTACGTGTGTGACAGTGTGTGTGTGTGTGTGTGTACTCAGCCATGTCCGACTCATTTGCAACCCCATGGACTGCAGCCCGCCAGGCTCCTCTGTCCATAGGATTCTCCAGGCAAGAATACTGGAGTGGGTGCCATTCTCCAGGAACCTGAGTCTCCTGCATTGGTAGGAGGATTCCTTATCGCTGAGCCACCCTGGAAGCCCACAGTCTATGCGGTGGCCTTCAAAAGGACAAAAGAGAGAGGGAGTAACGGATGCCTGGCCTGCCCCCCATTTATCACCGGCTGCAAGTGGCAGAGAACCAGGCGGCCAACATCCCGAAGTTCCCCCACTAGGAGCACAGTTCGCACAAGCCCCAGGCGTCCTGAACAGAGGACCAGACAACCACAGAACGCGGCTTTCTGAGTGGACAACGCACCTAAGACCTTCTCTTTCGCAACACATATTAGAAGACGATCCTTAGAAGCACGAGTTGACAATTAAGGGACAATAAGTCTTCTCGTGGCATGTTTTTAACAAACTGTACATTTTTGGAAAACTCGTAATACTTGATCCAGTTCCCAAGTCCTTCCAATACAGCACCTTGAAAACGCGTGAACTGAAACAGAACTGGCTAAAGAACCACGACACAGACAAGGAAATAAGGGCACAGAGTTGTCTTTAAAACCTCGGAAGTGACTCTCCATGGCTCCACAGTGTGTCTGGGGAATGCACTGATCTGCTACAGAGCACGAAATGGTAATCAGGGACGTTTTAAACACCTAGCATCCCTGAAGGTGTAATCACTCAACCTCCCGTTGAAGGACGGAGGGGAGGGAAAGTGCTCACGGAGCTGAGAAGGCTCTTGAGGCCGAGAAACGAGGCAGGAAGCTCGTGTCATCAGCGGTCAGTTGTTACAGGGTAACTTCCTCACAGGGTGGGCCTGGGACCAGGAGAGGAGGGTGACAGCCTGGAAGCGTTTGTAGCTGCAATCTGCACTCCTGGGGCTGCAGGGACAGTTTCATAGTTACCCTAGAGGATGGTGAGAGGTGGGGCTTCCTTGGTGGCCCAGATGGTAAAGAATCTGCCTGAGATGCGGAAGACTCAGGTTTGATCCCTGGGTGGGGAAGATCTCCTGGCAAAGGGAACAGAGGTAGGTGCTCGGATAATGGAACATGCCTTTCTAAGTCAAGATTCACGAATGAGTAACGAGGCTCATGGGCTAATGGAGCACATAGGCCACCTGATCCTAATGATTATTAAACAGTTGCTAGTAACTGCAAAGCCCTTAACAACAGAGAAGTGACCCTCTGCACAGTACAGTCCTGCATCGGGTAGGGAATAGCACAGGATCAACTGTAATGGCACAAGATGGCATCAGTGATGCTAACAGCCATGTATTTCTCCCAGAGAGAAATGACTCGTAGTCAATCTAATAAGTAGCAAGGAAACTGAAAGCCCACTAAAGCCATCTTCCTTTTCTAATGCATTAATAATTGACCTAAGGACTAAATGTTACAAGGCCCAAAATTCAATATCAGAAGTTCATTAATGTATTAAACAAACATTGATTACTATATTAGATGCGCTATGAAATACATTTCACCTTTTTCAAAGCCATAAAAAATGTGCATGACCTTTGGAAATAACTGTTAGGAAAAAAATCATTTGGAATGTATTAATTTTATTTCTGAGAAGAACAAATGAAGATTATATCCTACAAAACAGAGGAATTGAGTCACCTTGAAGTTCATAGCCATCCTGGCAAAAGATGTGGTCAGTCACCTTCTCAGCAAGTTTACAAAGATTCTTGGAAAGGATCTTAGCTGAAAATGTTCCCAAGTCCCCAGCAGAGGACCATTAGATGTGACTTCTGATCCAACCAAGCAGAACTAGTTATGACTCCTTCATTCCAATCAATAAACTGTAATTGCAGTTACCATACTGTGTCATTGTTATCTGTCTACATCTTAATTTTGAACTTGACCGTGAAATCCTTGACAAAGAAGACTGCCTTATCTTTGCTTCTCTACCACCAACGATAATACTAAAACCAGTATCATCTCACTGAAAATCCCTCTATCAAGATTCACTGAGTCTTTACAGATCACAGATCTGCAAAGTACAGTGGAGGATGCAGGGATGAAATGCAACCCAAAGCCTGCGTGTGTACAGCCCGGGAGCTAACACTGTTTTTCACTTGTTAAAATGTATGGGGTTACGGTGGGAGGGAATCAAAGAACAGTAGTATTTTGTGACATGTAAAAATTATACGAAATTCAAATCTCAAGTCTATAAATAAAGGGTTCTTGGAACGGAGCCACGCTCACTTGTTTTCACACTGCAGTCAGGTAGTGAAGAAAGAGACAGTACAGTCCACCAGATCTACAGTATTTACTAGCTGCCTCTTTACAGGAAAAGTCTGCTGACCTCTGTTTACAGATTAAAGGAGGAAGAAAAATGGCATACTCATTAAACATTTACTGAGGGGTTTACTCAGCAAACATCAAAAAAAAAAAAAAGAAGTGTTAGACGCTGTTACTGACTTTGCAGACAAAATTTAATATAATGTGCTAAGTGCAATTGGGGAAAGAGCTTGGGGAAGAGTGGAATGCAAATTCCATGCAGAGAAAAAGAATGGAAGAACTAGACTCTGCCAAGTGGCCTGACCTGTGTAAAGAACAGTGGAAGTGTTAGTCGCTCAGCCCGCCAGGCTCCTGTGTCCACGGGATTCTCCAGGCAAGAATTCTGGGCTGGGTAGCCACTCCCTTCTCCAGGGGCTATTCCCTACCCAGGGACCAAACCCAGGTCTCCTGCATTGCAGGTGGATTCTTCACCGTCGGAGCCACCAGAGAAGCCCCAAAATACTGGAGTGGTTAGCCTACCCCTTCTCCTGGGGAATCTTCCCCAGCCAGGGATCAAATCCAGGTCTCCTGCATTGCAGGTAGATTCTTTACCATCTGAGCCACCAGGGAAGCCCCGTGTAAAGAACAGGGGAACCTGTCAAGAAGGCAGAAGCCAGGCAAAGTGAACTGGGGCCAAAGGGGCAGGTGTGCCCTTCAGATGCTGCTGCTACGCTGCCCGGGACAGGGATGGTCAAGTACCTTGTGTGCAAAGTTAGATTAAATACTTTTATTTTGCTCATCGCTACTTCCTTGACTTCACTTTTCATATCTGAGAACAACTGTTTAATTACCAGAATATCCCATATTTCACTAGCCCTTTCACTCTAATCCCCAAACCTCAAACTTCCACCCATGGCATCTCAGATTATGACCTTGACTGCTACTTTACTGAGAAACTGAAGGCATCGGGAGAAATTTCCTAGATGCCCCACGACTCCTTCTATCCACCCACCTACAGCCACGCCAGAGGCAATGTTACCCATTTCAGCGAGGTACCATTTCTGCCTAAACTACAGACTCTGTTTCCACCAGGTCTCCGAGCAATAAAGGCTAAATGGAATCTGGTATTAACGGTACCTTTAATTTAAGATTTATATTTTGGAAGAAGAGGTTAAGAACATCTTTGGCAGATGACTTGGAAGAAATTCCTGCCCCGCTACACATATCACCGGCTTCTCAACTAATAAAATAAACGCACTACTGAAATCAAGCCTCTTAATGGGATAAATTATTAATGTTCTCTTCTTCTCTAGCATTTTAAAATTTACTGAAGGTAGTGTAATGATAAAAGAAAATAATAACCATCAATATGATTTAACCTAAATTTTTTGACAGTATTTCTCACTGAATGGGAAAATAACGCCCAGGTGCCCACATGGTGAGTCACAGTACCTTTTCTTACACATAGTGCTAGCTGCTCAGTTGTGCCTGACTCTGGGACCCCCTGGACTGTCCATGGGATTCTCCAGGCAAGAATACTGGAGTCGGTTGCCATTTCCTTCTCCAGGGGATCTTCCTGACTCAGGGATTGAACCTGGGTCTCCCACACTGCAGGTAGATTCTTAACCATCTGAGCCACCAGGGAAGCCCTTTGTTATACATAACAGGTTCCTAAAAACTCGTGCTTAAAACTATTCCAATCTGGTTACTTCACACACTAGCAAAGATTCCAATTTATTAGAATACTATGAAATTCATTTATACAATCATCCTCTCAAACTCAAGGGCAGAGATTACAAATTGTATTCATCTTGGTATTTTCGGCACACAGTTTAGTATCTGGAATATAAAAGACAGTCAACTTAACCTGTATTAATAAATTTGCTCTTGCCCTGAATGTGAGATTTCCCTACACCAAATCCTGTCTGAAGGAAAATACACTTAAACAGCACATATTCGAGGATTAATTGATTTCCTAAACGAAGTCAACCTGGAATATCCATTGGAAGGACTGATGCTGAAGTTGAAGCTCCAATACTTTGGCCACCTGATGCAAAGAGCTGACTCACTGGAAAAGACCCTGATGCTGGGAAAGTTTGAGGGCAGGAGGAGAAGGGGATGACAGAGAACAAGATGGTTGGATGGCATCACTGACTCAATGGAAATGAGTTTCAGCAAACTCTGGGAGATGGTGAAGGACAAGGAAGCCTGATTTGCTGCAGTCCACGGGCCTGCAAAGAGTCGGGACACGACTTAGCAACTGAACAACAATAATGCCTTACAAGTTCAGCGTTTAACCCAAATACCCCAAAAGCTCTAACTGCCTTAATAATGTCCTTTTATATGGAGTCTTCCCTAAAAACATGTAATATTGCTCTCTGGATGGAAGCAAAATACCGTGGGTCAAGCATGGGAATTTAGAATCTGGCATCCCTGGGTTGAAATCTCAGCCATTCTTGCTAGCTGGGACCTAAATAAGTGCTTTAACCTTTTGCGGGTACCGTTTTCCACATCTGCCCCTTAGAATAAAACCCCTCTGACCTCAGAAGGATGCAGGCGAAACTGAGTGAGATAATACCGAACCTCGCCTACGGCTGGGAGTCCAACATACACTCTCTGACTCCCCTTCTGCTCCTGCAGAACCCGGACGTCCTCCCTGGAAAGTAGACATGATTCTCTCTATTCTTCCAGATTCGTTTCTTTAGAAACGCCTGTCCACGCTCGGGAGCCGGGAGCAGCCGTGCCGCAGCTCCGAGCGCCGCCAGCCCCTCGAACTCTCGCATCTGAGTCCGCTCACGCCTGGAGCCCGTCGCTGGCCGCGCTCTGCGCGTCTCCCCGCAGCCCCCTGAGGCGCGGGAGCGGGGCAGCCAAGCCCCCAGGGGGCCCGCTCGGCGCCGGGTCAGAGGGCCGTCCCTCTGCACGCGTCTCCTCACGGCGCCGGAGGGCGGACACCATCCCGCCGAGCCCGGGGCGGCCCGCGGCCGGACGCCCCGACGCCCCGCAGGGGCGCGGGCAGCTCCCCCTCAGGACGCACCCTCGAGCCTCGGGGCCCATCCTGCCCCCAGCGCCCGCTCGGCCGCTCCGCGCCCCGGGCCCCCCGGCTCGCCCGCCGCCCCTCCTCGAGCCGTCACGCCTTCCCGAGGGGTGACAGCTGCCGGCGGGGCCGCCCACGCCGCAGCCCCCGGCGCCCGCCTCACCTCAGGGCCGCGCGCCGCAGCGTCGGCGGGCACCTCAGCGCCGAACTGAATCCGAGAGCGCGGCTGCGCGCGCGCGCCCCCGACGCCGCAGGCCCGCGAGGGGCGGGGCGGGGCGGGCGCGGCGCCGGAAGTCGCGCTCCGCCCCGCGCCGGAAGCACCTGGGGGCGGGGCTGCCCGAGGACGCGGCGCGCTCCCGCCGCTCGGCCCCGCACAGTGTGTGGGCGGGGCTACGAGGAGGCGGGGTTACGGGGGCGGGACGAGTGGGCTCCTCTCCAAGCGGTGTGGGGGCGGGGCTACGAGGGGGCGGGGTTACGGGGGGCGGGACAAGTGGGGGTCACGCTCAGTGTGTGGGCGGGGCCATGAGGGGCGGGGTTACCGGGCGGGGTCACGGGGCGGGGCGAGTGGGCTCGGTCACGCTCAGTGTGGGGGCGGGGTTACGGGGCGGGGCGAGTGGGCTTGGTCATGCTCAGTGTGTGGGCGGGGTCCCGGGGCGGGGTTACGGGGCGGGGCGAGTGGGCCAGCCCGGCCCCGTGTCCTCTGGGGCCTCTGCTCCTGGGTTGGACCTCCTCCGCGGAGACCTCGCCCCGCTCCCCCTGGAGGCTCAGGCAGAAACCACGGGGTTGAGGTCAGGGCCACCGGTTTGAGCCCAAACCCTGCAGCCTCCTGGCGAGTGACTTTGGTCCACACTGCCCTCTTCTTATCTGCCTCCCCAATCACATCTACTTCAAGACTCCTTTATTTTCTGCTTCCCGGCCTTTGAACGGTCCTCTCCCAGGTTTTCCCAGGAGGCTCAGTGGTAAAGAATCCACCCATCAATGCAGGAGACGCTGGAGACGCTGGTTCGATCCCTGGGTGGAATAGATCCCCTGGAGGAGGAAATGGCAATCACTCCAGTATTCTCACCTGGAGGATCCCATGGACAGAGGAGCCTGGCGGGCTCCAGTCCACGGGGCCACAAAGAGTCGGACACGACTGAAAACTCACCCATGCTCCCAGATCTGCGTTCAGCAGCCCCTTTCTCCCTCCCGCCCCCCGCGTGGGGTGCAGGGTCTCCCTGTCCCCACCAGACCCAGACCTAGGACATCTGGACGCTAAGGATGTGTCCTCCTGAGAGTCTGGCATGTGGCAGATTCTGACTCTTCCAAATGGCCTGAGACATATGGCATCTGTGGGAGGTTCTACACTGCAGTTATTTTTGCTAAAAGTGTAAACTGGTGTTCTGAGTTTTATTGCCCAAAGTGACCTAAATGCTGGTCAAAATTATTGCAAAGGAAAGAAAAGCTCACAACAGACTTTGTCCCCCAGATTTCTGTAGGGTCACATTTCTTGGCAGTTTTTCACTTTTGGGGAATTTAAGTTCTAAAAAATTCCCTTGATCCTGTATACATCAAGTAATTTTTAAAAATCTTATCTTAGTTTTTCTGCTTCTTGAATTTAAACCAAATCACCACAGCTACTCTACTAAAGTTCTACCCAAAAAATACATAAATATATGTTTGTTTATATGTATATCAAGAAAACAAATGTTATTTCTCCTATTTAATATGGATTAAATAGGAAATTCAAAGAGCTATAGTGAAATCCATGTTGATTAAAAACCTGGCAGTGAGAGATTGGAGAAGGGAGATAGAATGTCCTAGGAACTAGGACGTCAGAGAACTGAAGAGGACAAGTAGTGAAAACTATAACTGATACTTATTTTTCTTGAAATATCTAAGACATTCTAGTTACAAATTCAGAAGAGTACATTCTTAATGGCCTAGTATTTGTGGGCAAGTAAATAAATGGAGGTCAAAAATAAATCTATTAAATAAACAAATAAACTTACTTGTGAAAATGTGTTACTGGAAATATGCGTTCACACCAATTCTCCAATTGTACTACTCACTAGCAGCTTCAACCAGCTTTAATGTCAGAAGTCTAGACATTGTTTCCACCACTATTCTTAGACATTTGGTTCCTAGTTTCTTATCCTTGCAATGTTCTCTGTCATTCAGTCTGCTGTTACTTCTACTCTTGCTTCAAGATAACACGACCAAAACCCTAAAAAGCTCATCACCCCAGACAAAATTATCTCACTTTCCTCTACTAGACACATGCTACCATCTTGCTCACGTGGTTTTACTGATGTACTGTCCCTTCAATTGTATCGATGCAGTCTGAGATTAACAACTTTTTTCCAGCTTTCTTTTTCTTGATTTACTTTTAATTGAAGGATGATTACAATATTGTGTTGGTTTCTGCCATACATCAACACGGATCAGCCACAGGTTTACGTGTAACAGCTGTTTCTCGTGCCAACTTAAATCCCCAGGTCTTGTGCATGGTCACAGTGGGCAGTAAATGTGGCTAACACTGCTGATGAGAAAACGCGTCCAACAGTATGCGAACATTGTCATTAGTATTTCCACAAAAGGTCACCATGCACTGCACAAAATCTACCTAATAAAAGCAAGACATTAAACTCCTCTCGGGGATGGATGAAAAGCTATGATGATAATATGGTTTGTGGAATCCTATAACAGAGCAAATACTAAATAAGACCTTTTTAATAAAGATGACTGCAAAGTAATGCACTGGTCATGACATACTCCACTGTCTCTTTGAGCCAGCTGCTTATCAGCCTGCATGTACCTTGTACACAATTTATTCACATCATCTTGATCTACATTTCCATGGTTACCAGATCCCAGGACTCAATAAGTAACTGCAGGGATGATGTTCCTTTCTGAGATTCTGTATCTAGGAAATAGCAAGCAAGCTATACCGCTTGGTTGTCATGGTGGCAACCCAAATGCCCATATCTCATTAATAGATTTCTAGACAAATAAGTCCCATGGGAACACACAGAGAGGAGGAGCCGTAGACTGAGATGTAACAGGTTGCTGGTTAAACAAAATAAATGAGGACACACAAAATTTTCATGTATTTAATGTAGAGAAAAAGAATTTGTTTTGCTTGCTGAACAGCAGACCTGCTGCTGATGAGCAAAGGATTCTATTTATGTCGCTTTTTTACTTGCTAGAGACCAAAGCCTTACTTCATGGCTTTTTCATGCTATTTTATTCAAATTTAAGAAACAAACTGCTAAGTTGTTAGGGTATTTTTTTTTCTGACATCAAATCAGTACATTATTTTGCATGATATCAATGCACTGAAAATTACATAAACCGTTATTTAAATCTATTACCATGAAACACTATTATTATTACTTGTTTCTAAGCACTTACCATTTCTACAAGCTAAAAAGAGTACCAAGTTAGTGATGTGGTTTCTAAAGTTAGGGTTTAAATTAGGTGTAACTGAAGAATTTCAAATTGGCACCTTTTTCTAGAGTACAGCAAGACAAATCAGGAAACACAGCCTTGACCAACAAAGCTGAGAGAGAATCTCTTTAATAACAGGTTTAACGATAGTCTTGAACAGTAGATTTCCAAACTACCATCTTTACTGAATTTGTACAATATCGCTTGTTTTCTGTGTTGGTGTTTTTTTGACCACGATGAGTGCGGGATCTTAGCTCCCAGACCAGGAACTGAACCCACATGCCCTGCACTGGAAGGCAAAGCCTTAACCGCTGCACCACCAGGGGAGTCCCCGTACTGCCATCTTAATGGGGCTGGGACTGTTACTAAATGGTTTAGGGAAGTGATTAATGATTGGTGGAAGGGAATGACTTCCAAAGGCAGTTTTAGTTCATTTGGCTTTTAATATTTGCTATTATGACTAATTACTATCATTGTTTTCATTACCTTGAGAAGGATTTCGTATTATATTCTTTCTCTGTGTTTCTCCAAATGGAAAAATTACTCAAGAAGATAAATATTTGAAGACCTGGCCAAGTTTGATATGTAGAAACTCAGTCAACCAGGAGTTAACTCAGGAGTGGCTCGTCGTCTGGCTTAGCAAGAACTCCATCCAACTTTGCAGGGGAACAAAAAACGTCAACAAATCAACAATTATTCTCAGGCCAAATCACAATAATAATTAAAGAGCAACATCTGCTCCATGGTTAAACCATGTGGTGCAAACGATAAAGCACCACAGAAAAAAAATCGCTGAGAGCTAGAGTTACTGGGCGCCTCCGGAGGCGAAGATGGGCAGAAAAATTTAACCAGAGTGGAGGATGTATCAGAGGGCACAGAGAAATAAGCCTGCATAGGTTTGTATAAGCTCCGAATTATCATTTACCTAAAGAATACTATACACGCTAAAAAAGAGGACTTGATCTGCGCGTTCTTTGCCTCTGCAGTAAGGAGAAGGGACTTGAGTGGTGAAGGCGAAACTACACAGGAAGAGAGCCGAGACTCCAGACGGCTGACGAGACAGGGAGTCAACACCTATCTATTTCAAAGAAGTTCATGTTTCTGGGCACAAATTACATCCCACAGCTGCTTATAGGTAACCTGAGACCTACTGCATTGCTGATAAGCTCAGTGAAACTGTAAAAAATGCAAAAATAATAGATCATCAGCTTTCTTAAAGAAAAAAATGGTTAAAAGACAGTGAAAACTTGAAAACAGAAAAGTGAAACTCCAGAGTCCTTCATTAAATATATTTTATGAACGTTTAGAAGAGAGTGGTCACTAAGAACCAGAATAACTAAACTAAAGCTAAGTCATACTAGTCTTCTTTTTTGATCCTCGCATTAAAAATGGGAATTATATAGTCACAAGTTAATTTCAAGCATTTAATCCGATCCTTCATGATATTTGTGGATGAGACTATAAAATAAGGTTGTTGTATATTTGCTAAGTCATGCCTGACTCTTTTGCAACCCCATGGACTATAGCCCTCCAGGCTCCTCTGTCCATGCAATTCTCCAGGCAAGAACTGGAGTGGGTTGCCATTTCCTTCTCCTGGATCTTCTACCTAGGGATCGAACCTGCATTTTCTGCACGGACAGGCAGATTCTTTACCACTGAGCCATCTGAGCTAAAATAAGGACTCAATATAATTATAATTAGGACTCAACATAATTATAATTAGGTAAACTCAAAGTCTGTTGGATAACTGTAGCCAATTTTTGTTGATAATTTTTCATAACTTACACAGGTTAGGATATAGAAAATAATTTTCTGGTCAAATCACAGTATGAAACAAAACCTATATAGCATAAACAACAGGACTGGGGAACAAAATTATTTTAACAATTTCAACACTGAGCCAAAACCTAAAATAGAACATTTACCAGAAATATAGAAGACTCTTGAGAGTCCCTTGAACTGCAAGGAGATCAAAGCAGTCAATCCAAAGGAAATCAACCCTGAATATTCACTGGAAGGACTGACACTGAAGCTGAAGCTCCAATACTTTGGCCACCTGATGAGAAGAGCCGACTCACTGGAAAAGACCCTGATGCTGGGAAAGATTGAGGGCAGAAGGAGAAGGGGACGACAGAGGATGAGATGGTTGGATGGCATCACCGACTCGATGGACATGAGCTTGAGCAAACTCTGGGAGATGGTGAAGGACAGAGGAGCCTGGTGGGCTGCAGTCCCTGGGATCGCAAAGAGTGGGACACGACTGAGTGACGGAACAACAGCAACAAACGGTGACTTAAAGGACATGAGTGTGTTAGCTTATAGTCCTGCAGGTTAGAAGTCCAACACAGAGTCCCTCTGGGCTAACACTGAGGTGCTGGCCCGACTGTACGCCCTGCTGGAGGCTCTGAGGCAGAGTCTGCGTCCGGATGTCTTCTGTTCCTTCCTGCAGCTTCCCGGCCAGCAGTGGGGGGTCGGGTCCTCAGGGCACAGCCTGCTGAAAGCTCTCTGTCTTCCTCTTCTACTTTTAAGGGTCCTTGAGATTACATTGGGCCCACCCAGATGATCCAGGATAATCTCCCTATTTTAAGGCAGGCTGATTAGCAAACGGAATCCTCTCTTTTCCACAGATTCCAGGGGATCAGGACATGTATGTCTTTGGGTGGATGGGGGCATTATTCTGCCTATTCCAGAGGCAGATGAATTCAAAGGGGGAGCCTGGCAAAGGGATCCTCAGGTGAAGCAAGCGAAGTGTTAAGAGCTGTGAGGGTCAGCTCCCCCAGTGACCTGGGCAGATGCTAGCACCTCTGGGTGGTGTTGACATGGCTACACCAGCATCCAGCCTGTTTTGTGTTTCTGCAGCTTTTTTTTTTTTTCAACTGGAACAAATGTTGTTATTCAGTTGCTAAGTTGTGTCCAACTCTCTGAGACTCTGTAGACTGCAGCACACCAGGCTTTCCTGTCCTTCACCATCTCCCAGAATTTGCTCAAACTCATGTCCATTGAGTCGGTGATGCCATCCAACCATCTCATCCTCTGTCGCCCGCTTCTGCTCCTGCCTTCAGTCTTTCCCAGCATCAGGGTCTTTTCCAGTGAGTAGGCTCTTCCCATCAGGTGGCCAAAGTACTGGAGCTTCAGCTTCAGCATCAGTCCTTCCAATGAATATTCAGGGTCACTAGTGCCAGTCCTCTTGCCTGGAATATCCCATGGACGGAGGAGCCTGGTGGGCTGCAGTCCATGGGGTCTCGAAGAGTTGGACACGACTGAGCGACTTCACTTTCAATTTTCACTTTCCTGCATTGGAGAAGGAAATGGCAACCCACTGCAGTACTTTTGCCTGGAGAATCCCAGGGACAGCGGAGCTTGGTGGGCTGCCGTCTATGGGGTCGCACAGAGTCGGACACAACTGAGGCGACCTAGCAGCAGCAGCAGCAGCAGCAGCAGCAGCAGTGCCACCTGGAAGAATCACTTTAGGTGACTAAGTTTGTGGTAATTTGTTAGAGCAGCAGGAGGAAGATAACACCCCTTACAACTTACTTTCATTCTCTGCCCTATGATTGCTTGGCACCCCAAAGTCTTTTATTTTCTTCTCTGTCCCTGCAGATAAGCATCATGGTGACAAAGAAGAGATGATGAATGTTAGATAGTGTGGATTCAGAAACTTCATAACTGAGGCAGCTCCGTGATCGCATACACATATCTCTAAATACCTGCCTTCTTTGACTGTCTTGGGTAGCTTCAGGGAGCTAATGAGATGAGGTGAGTTTGAAAAAGTCAGCTGTTAAACACATACAATGTGCTGCCCCCTGGTTGGTGTGCTTTACATGCAGTCATTTTTCATCTCTACAGTAACATTTTCCTCTATTTTTAAAATACTTACTGTTGAAATATTTTAAAAATACTTGGGTATTTACTGTTTCAAAGACTTAGTATTTTTCCTCCAATAAGGTAGAAAGTAGTTGAGGACTTGAAAAGAATAATGTACCAGAGATGACAAGTAAATGGCCTTCATGGGTGGAATCAACATACAATGAAGAAGCGTGTTTTAAGCAGGGGGACTCCCCTGGGGGTCCAGGGGTTAGGACTCTGCGCTTCCACTGCGAGGGGCGGGGTGCGATCCCTGGTCAGGGAACTAGATCCCACAGCCCCCCTCCCACCAAAAAAAAAAAAGGCTTTTTTCCTATTAGTACTGTTTTTTTTTAAGATTTTTTTTTTGATGTGGGCCATTTTTTTTTTAAGTCTGTATTGAATCTGATGCAATATTGTTTCTGTTTTTCTGTTTGTTCGTTCTTAGCTGAGAGCCACGTGTGATCTGAGCTCTGCGGCCAGGGATGGAACGCGAACCCCCGGCAGTGGAAGTCAGAGTCCCAACCACTGGACCACCGGGGAAGTCCCTCTGCTGGTAGTTTCCCTGAGAATATTCTTTTTTCATTTAAGCTTCACTGATACTAACTTCCAATATTTGTTCCTTGAACATTTCCACCACGTTCTTCTCTTCATCAGTCCGTCCCTTCATTTTGTCAATAACACATGTGGGGTGCCTATTATACAGCACGTACAACCCTAAGCGTTAGGGATAGCAAAGTAAACACCAACAGCATGGACCAGCTGCTCAGGAGTTTAAACTGTAATGAGGTCTATCGACAAACACGGGAAGTGGCAGGGCGGTGTGGTCAGAGCATCGAGGAGACGGCGGTGGTAAGAGGACCTTAAGGGATTCATCTAGTACAGACTTGAGGAGTCAAGGATGTTGGTCCAGAAGAAGTCACTGTACGTTATTAATAAGATCTGAAGGCAAAGATGAGAGTTAGGCTCAGGAAAGAGAGAGAATATTCTTCTACAATACCGTTACCCTCAGTATTTCAGCCTCTTCCTTCTTTACATTTTTCCTTTCCTCGACTCTCTCTACAAGCTCAACTAGATCCTGCTTCAAAGTTCCTTCCAAATTACAATTTGATGTCAACTCCCTGAAGCACAATTTTCAAAGTTTTCCTATTTAAGAAGCCCTTTGTCTATCATCCATGTTTCTCCAACCCCATATTCTCTTAAATCAATGATCAAAGTTATTTCAGAATACTTGATTTTCCTATCCAGTTAGGCACTTTCATTAGCTAGTCATGATACAATTAACAAGCGAAAAATAAACACATTTTCTGTTTTGGCTTTTCATCCCAGTGTTTATCTTCTTTGGCCACTAGATGGCGCTTGCACGCCTGAGAGACAGAAATGCTGATTCCCTTTACCCTGGAAACAAGCGTAACAGCAATAAGGACCCGGAGAAGGGGAAACAGCCCAAACTAAATTGTAGGCGATCCTGGCTCTTAAATTTATCCTTGAAAAGTAAACCTGGACACCCCCCAGTCAGTCCAGTGGTTAATACTCCACACTTGCAATGCAGGGAGCGCAGGTTCGATCCCTGCTCAGGAAGCTAAGATCACACATGCCTTGCCGTTCGGCCGAAAAACTAAATTAAAAAAAAAAAAGTAAAACAAGCATATTCCTTTCCTTCAGGAAAGTAAGGACAGTAACAACTTTTAAATTACAATACATACCCATCTCGTATTACCTCATCCTGACCCAAGCTGTATTTTCTTCTATTTTGACATTCTAGTAATACACTGTCTTGTAACATCCCAACCTGGCACATGGGCTTCCCTGGTAGCTCAGCTGGTAAAGAATCCGCCTGCAAGACAGGAGACTTAGGTTCGATCCCTGGGCTGGGAAGATCCCCTGGAGGAGGGCATGGTAACCCACTGCAGTATTCTTGCCTGGAGAATCCCAGGGACAGAGGAGCCTGGCGGGCTACAGTCCATGGGGTCGCACGGAGTCGGACATGACTGAGCCACCTGGCAAATGGCACTACTTGCTGTTCTCTGTTTGTGCGCCCCCCTCTCTCCCATCTTCTTGTCTAAACAGAGGCTTTTCCCTCCATCTGGAAGCCCCTCTCCCTCCCTTCTAATCCCCCACCTCCATTATACTTTTAGAAACCGCACTCGTCCTTCCAGACACACTTCAAGTGGCCCCTCTTCCAGGACGCTCTCCTGCCACCACTATAAGAAGATGCTTTCTTTGGGTTCCGTCTCCCCTCTTTGAGCAAGCTTACTGTTTTGCTTAATAATAAATGGAGCATGCATCACTGCACCGCGATATGCACGTCTCTAGCACGTAAAGATTTTCTGCCTTATGATTATTTATGGACAGTTTTCCATCTGGGGGCTGTAAAATGTGTGCGTCTTGTGTGTGCAGACTCTGTCATCTTTACATTTCCTTAAGTATTTGTGTGCATGCTCAGTCGCTCAGTGGTGTCTGAATCTTTGCAATGCTATGGACTGTAGCCTGCCAGGTTCCTCTGTCCAGGGGATTTTCCAGGCAAGAATACCAGGCAAGAAATGGGTGGCCATTTTCTCTGGATCTTCCCAACCCAGGGATCGAACCTGCATCTCCTGCATTGGCAGGCAGGTTCTTTACCACTGAGCCACCTGGGAAGCCCTCATGAAGTATTTAGCACATTAGTATTATTTACTGAGTTGATTTGAACAATATCCATACATTTTGTTGCCCAGAACTCTAAGAATCAAAGTGAGATGATAATTCCTCGTGACAGTCTCTTGAATAATTTGGATAAAGTTCATCAGCAAGACATGCGGAACCGAATCATCTTTCCATCTAGAAATGACAGTCATGACACCAATGTTTTAGGAATGACAGGAGCAGTGTAACTATTTTAAAACATAAAACTGAGCTCAAAAGAGAGAAAGCAAAATCTTCAGACGCTAGAAATGAAGAAATTCAAAGTCACAGCAGTAAAAAGGTCCAGACATTGAGGTTTTAACTCCATGTCGATGTGACCCCCGAGCCACTTAATGAGAAGCTGGAGATGAAATTCCTGTATAAATTAGGACCCAAAAGAGAGTTTCAGTGTTTGAAGGCTCAGGATGTCGCCAAGCTTATTCTCTGCCTAGTAGTCTCGGTTGGGTAGGGAAAGTAATCGTTCCCATGAAAATTCCAAGTCCCAGTCTTTGGAGGTCCAGTTTTACATAATAAATGAATGTTGATTGCTGGATAACCAACTTTGATCATACATTATAACTTTGATCACTGATGCAAGAGAATATTGATTTAAGAAATAATGCATTCTAACGAAAAAAATTAAAATGTTGTGACATGAAAAAAAGGGAGGTTGCAGTTGAAACATTCTGTGTTTCTCAATTCTGGTCTTTCTGAGAGGAGGTTCAATCACTGATTAATTTCGGATATTGTAAAATCAAGTATGCAAGTTAAGAATTTATAGTCGCCTGTTATAGTCGCCTGTTATGTGTGTTTGTTGCAACATTTAAGAACATTCAATTCTTTAATAGAAAATGAAAGACAATAATAGATACAAATACGTGTTGCCATAGAAAATATGGATACTGAACACACAAACAGAAAGGGATGGAACGACAAGGAAAGTAGATTCAGGACACATACAAGACACCAAAAACTCATCAAGATTTACTTTGGTCTCATGTGTTCTCTGCTCAAGCCAGTTGGATAAAAATCCATGGATGCTCAGCAAGTTATCAGCGTTGGGTTACAACTGTAGCTAGACATCCCAGTTGCTAAGTCTGGTAGAGAAAGTATGAATTGGCTCCAGACATGTTCCATCTGCTCTTCCTCAACACCGGTCCTCCCAGCCACAACGTTAGCAGAGAAAGATGATGCAGAAAAATGGGAGAGGGACTGCAGGAGCATTTCCTAACACATGATTCAGGTGACCTGGTCCTTCCATCCCAACTGCAGCCCTCCCTAAGGACACCCTGAATATATTGTCTCTTTTCCCTTGCCTCTTGCTGTTGGCCTTAAATGGATTCAGCAAACCATGTGCTTCCAGCATCTTAATTTGCTCGGTGAGCCTTTCTGAGCAATCCCCTTGGTAGTGACCTTGGAAGCTTCCATTGCATCATGAGAATTCCCCACTGGCATACCACTAAGTAGAGATAAACATGAGCGTGCGCATGTGTTCAGGCCTGTCTGACTCTCTGTGACCCCGTGGACTAGTCTGCCAGGCTCCTCTGTCCATGGGATTCCCCAGGCAAGAATACAGGAGTGGGCTGCCATTTCCTTCTCCAGGGGATCTTCCCCACCCATGGATTGAACTCAGGTCTCCTGCTTTGCAGGCGGATTCTTTCCTGTCTGAGCCACCAGAGAAGTCTATATATATGACTGTTATGACTGTTAAAAAAAAAACTGGCATTTCTCACACTGCAGTGGGCACAGAGGAAGAATTAAATTTGAGCCTAATTTAATTCCAAGTACATTACACACTTAATTATATATTTTCCTGTTCAATCTAAACAGCATTTGGCATTTAAGAAACTAGAATTGCTATACCTACACTTCTAAGTTGAACAAAACAAGCATCACTGAATTAACTTTTTGAAAGAACCACAAGAGTTTTTTGTTTTGGGGTTTTTTTTTCCTGAAATAGCACATTCTTCTATACGAAGAACTGGAATTGTTACTCCATACCCTGCCCACTCATCACTCTGCTCAAATTAACATTTCAGTTCCTCAACTCAGAGGTTTGCTTTCATTGTAGTTTCTATTTATGGCAGATGAAAACCAGTACTGATGCTGTAAAAATAACATTAAGATACAAACTCAAAGCTCATAAGAAAAACTTTCTGTGCGTACTTATTTGCTTAAGTTGTGTCTGACTTTTTGAGACCCCCATGGACGGTCGTCCACCAGGTTCCTCTGTCTGTGGGATTCTCCAGGCAAGAATACTGGAGTGGGTTGTCATTTCCTTCTCCAGGAGATCTTCCCCACTCAGGAACTGAACCCAGGTCTCCTGCATTGCAAGCAGATTCCTTACTGTCTGAACCACTAAGATACAAACACAAAGCTCTTAAGAAAAACTTTCTGAGCTGAGGGCATCTCTAGCTGGGTTTTCTATACAAAAGTCCCTTAAGATTGACTTTCAAAATATCCTTTGACATTGGATCACTCTCTTTCACCCACTTGGTCAACACAAGTGAATGTAATTTTCTCTTTTTTTTTTGTTGGATTATCAGCTCTGAGGGCCACCCTTCCACAGAAACTCAAACAGCTTTAAGAGGGCCCAGTAGGGCAGAATTGCCCTTGAAATGCTAAAATGGGGAAAACAGCTTGAGAATGTTATGAAGCTAGACTGACGTGAAAGATATTTTCATCTGCACTCACTTGGTGCCAACTCCAGGCAAAGTCAGGAAAACGGAGCACAGTGTACTGTAAAGTAATCCTGGATGGAACAGGTGAGTTACAAACGGAGAATGGAAAAGTGAGTCAGACTCAAGCCGCACCATCGGGAACCCATCCTCACGAAAAACTGCCCCTGGCAAGAACTGGCAACGTTCTGCTCCTATTTCATAGCAAACTATGTAATGGTCACCATTTAATAGGAAACTAACTTATGCTGTGAAGGTCTGCATTCCGTGCGGAGAACGGTAAGATGTTCTCAGCATGGAAGTAGACGAAGAGTGAATTTAGTTCTCAGCTCCAATCTCCTAAGTTACTGATTTCCACTGTAAGCCGAAGGGAAGGAAATGACTTTACAGGGAACATTAATAACTGAAGAGAGTGCTCTGCTAGTGACGGCTTCGTTTAAAAGCCTGATAAAAAGTTACTGAGGAAGAGTGTAGTTTCTGTGTCTGCGACAATCTTTCTATGTTACTGTTTACTAACAAAAAGACATCTTTTGTTGCAAAATAGGTCAAGGCTTTACATTGAAGAAAGCCTATGTGTGTGTGCGTGCGTGTGCTCAGTCCTGTTCGACTCTTTGTGACCCGCTGGACTGTAGTCCGCCAGGCCCCTCTGTCCATGGGATTCTCCTGGCAGGAATACTGGAGGGGGTTGCCATTCCCTTCTCCAGGGGATCTTCCTCACCCAGGGATCGAACCTGCGTCCAAATAAATCTAATTTATTAAATAAATCTAATTTATTCAGCTGGGGCTGCTGAATGGAACACACAACCAGCCTTTTTTTTTTTTTTTTTTTTGGTTTGCATCTAACATGTTATGCTTTGCCTTATTTCTGACATTGGGACCCTCCAATTTTCTAAATACAGTTGAATTTCAAGCTTCAGTGGAAATAAAAACGCACCTGACCTACTGCAGCTGGAGCAAACTCTTCCTGCTCCTCTCCTCAAGCTGGACGTGGTCCCTTCTGAAATTAAAGTCTCATTAGGATGACAAAAAATTTGGCATGAAACTAAAATGTGACGTTTGCTCTCCTGAACCGGTTTCTCATTTATCTGACACCTCTGTTTCTCACCTCTTTCTACAGAAGCACATTCAGAAATAATTTATATGTATTTGCATCGGCAAGTGATAAATGCAAATACTCCAAAATTATTTGATGTTTCACCCTTACCTAATAAATACCATCCTGCTTTCGTTTTTCAAGAAAAGGGTGGCTTTGTTCTGAAGCAACAATCTGTAGGCTTTTTGGTCTCTGAGTTACTTTATACTTTTAGGACCACGTGGGTACCCTAAAGAACTTCTCTTTGAGTTATAACAATCAAGTCTTAATGTTTTGGAAACTGAAATATTGAAAAGTTATTTCATTGGCTTGAAGATAGCAACAATGAACACATTGCGTATTAACGTTAACATCATCCTAGTTTAATGAGTATTATTTTGATAGTATACCCTAAGAAATGTAGAGCTGACTCATTGGAAAAGATGCTGATGCTGGGAAAGATTGAAGGTGGGAGGAGAAGGGGACGACAGAGGATGAGATGGTTGGGTGGCCTCACCGACTCAGTGGACATGAGTTTGAGCAAGCTCCAGGAGATGGCGAGGGACTGGGCAGCCTGGCGTGCTGCCGTCCACGGGGTCACAGTGTCAGACACGACTTAGTGGCTGAACAACAACAAGAAACTACTATCCTGAAATGTCAGTTTGTCCCAGAGTATAATTGGTATAATTAAGCACTAAACTCTGAGAGTGAACTTACCTGCTTTGATTTATTATACCTGAGTCTCAATAAAAGCTATGACATGTTGAAAATCATTACAGGCTGGTCTCAGTTCTGATGGGCTGGACGCTCTGCTTTACCCCTCATCTTCACCCACAATAGCAGAGCTTTTGTTTACCTGATGTGCAGTCTGCCCTGGACTGAGCCTGGTGGGCTACAGTCCACGGGTTCGCAGAGTCGGACACGACTGAGCGGCTAAACACACTTGGTACACACGCGATCTGCCTACAAAGCAGAGTCTGCGTCTAACAGAAATACTTTTCT
The DNA here is from genome assembly GCA_024291935.2 of Okapia johnstoni. NCBI lineage: Eukaryota > Metazoa > Chordata > Mammalia > Artiodactyla > Giraffidae > Okapia > Okapia johnstoni. The sequence continues at coordinate 2,021,334 of CM044306.1, forward strand.
TCATTTTTATTGACTTTATTATGGACTCCATCATTCAAGAAAAAGAAACACAAAGATCCTCGATTACAAAAGAGCTAAGGTTCTGTACATAATGCTACGTCCATGCTTTTTAAAAATGTATTTATTTAACAAAAACCAGAAACGAATCTCTCACATACTGTGTTTTTGAGGGGCCATTTCCTGGTTCATAGATGGCCATTTTTTTAATGCTTTTCTGTTTTTTTTAGGTCATGCTGCGTGGCTTGGGAGATCTCAGTTCCCCAACCAGGGACTGAGCCTGGGCCATGCAGAGAAGCACGGCGTCCTAGCCACTGGACAGCCGGGGAATTCCATCTATGCTTATTTTTAAATGTTATATTGACCTGTTGATTAAATAGTTTCTCAGGCTCCCATTATCCTATCTTAACTAAATCCCTAAACTTCTTTTGACAACACTTTTAACAGCCTTCCCACAACTGGATATGAAATATAGATTTTTTTTAAAAAAATTTCAGACTCATCTTTGACATTTCCTAGAGGACCTCTGGAAAAGCACAAAGATCTATTACTTTATGAAAAGAGATGCTAGAAATAATTTGGTTAAGTTTGTTTGATGTGTTACAATAGGAAGGGTTGCACAGGAATATTTCTCAAAGTGGAAGCGCACAGAGCCCAGCCGAGGTTAAATGTGTCTAAGTACACTCTTATAAACGTTTCTGAAATCAAATGGTTTATGGTCAAAAACCAAAAAAGGCCTGGAAATTTGTTAACAGCCTTTGCCGATGATGTGTTACACAGAGAGTGAATAAAGACAATCAAAATTCTCAAGAAATAATAATTTAATGTTCCCTGATAGAGAAATCTAGTACTTTTCATTATAACATTATGGTTACAGGAATGAATTACGACCACGGCTTGGAGCACAGTGGTGTGGAGGTGGTCACAGAGGTCAGTTTTGGGTAAATGCTGAAGGTGGAGCCTACAGCTTCGTTTGTGGACTCGATCTTCACTCGTGAGAAAAAGAGGGGCTATATGATCTCAGCCAGCTAAACATGGAACTCAGAAGGTCTCTGCATTTACTAAGTTATTAATAGTAACTCAGGACTTAAAAATCATTTTTCTCATCTCTAGAATTAATCCCAGTTTCATGTAACCTCTATAGTCTATGTCCTTAAGTCCCCATTCACAGTTTTAACAGCTTTTCTACAGACCCAAAGTGCTCAATAGAACATTCAGATGGTGGCCTCGAAAATTCATCCTGATACTGGAAGGAAAACCGATCAGAATGGCAAGGACAGAGACAAGATTTCACAGCAGCCCCTCCTACATTTCTGAGTTTCCCAAACGCAAGATGGACCTGAAGAGAAAAATCTCATTATGTTAGGAAGCTCTGTGCTCTTGCCAGCACAGTGATTTTTTTTTTTTAGCCAAGCATGTATTTGTCCAGGACAGAAGATCTCTATTCCACAGAGAGATTGCAACACCCTTTTTCCTTGTTCACCAGATGTGCTCCAGCCTTTAGGTCATGTAATAGCTAAACAATCTTTCTCCAACACTGCTGCTGACTGATTAGTCACTACTTTGATCAGAGGAATGCTTTCTCCAAGTCAGAGGGAAGGGTTTTAGAATACAGACATAGAATAAATCCAAAAAAACAGTTCTGTGGCCCAAAAGCCTTCGCTTATTCTGCACAACAGTAAGTTATCATATCTGTTTTCTTACTGTTATACGGGCAGGCAGACCTCATTTTATTGTGCTTCCCAGATATTGCATTTTTTTTTCTTTACAAATTGGAAGGTTCGAGGCAACTCAGCATCCATCGAATCGATTGGTGCCATTTTTTCCAACAGCAATATTTAAAATTATCTACATTACATGTCATATCTACAGAAATTACCTATTTTTTTTAGATGTAATGCTATTACACACTTAACAGTATCATGTAAACACAGCTTTTATTTTTAGATTAATTTGCAGTTTTACTTGCCACTATAATTTAACTGCAAACATTTTTGATGTAAAAAAATACATTTAACATCACAATCCAACAAGTGAAAGTCACTTAGTCATGTCTGACTCTTACTGACTCCATCGACGGTACAGTGCATGAAATTATTCAGGCCAGAATACTGGAGTGGGTAGCCATTCTCTTCTCCAGGGGATCTTCCCAACCCAGGAATAGAACCCAGGTCTCCCACATTGCAGGCAGATTCTTTACCAGCTGAGCCACCAGGGAAGCCCAAGAATACTGGAGTGGGTAGCCTACCTTTTCTCCAGGGGATCTTCCTGACCCAGGAATCAAACCGGGGTCTCCTGCATTGCAGGCAGATTCTTTACCAGCTGAGCCACCAGGGAAGCCCAAATCCAACAAACACACACACACACAAAAGTCAAACAAAAGTTGAGTCAAAAACATCTACCCTGAGTGTTATTTAATTTTTTCAAGACTTTTTTAAAAAGTAGTTTTAAGTTTACAACAAAATTGACAGGAAGGTACAGAAATGCCCCATATACCCCCTCACAGGCATAACCATTATCAACAGTTTCTTTCTTTTTTGAAAAAGCATAATTTATTTATTTTAATTGGAGGCTAATTACTTTACAATATTGTAGTGGTTTTCGCCATGCATTCACACAAATCAGCCATGGGTGTAGCAGTTTCTTTTTAAACCAAAGATGAACTGCATTGATACTTCAGAATCATCAAGGTCCTCACAAACACAACTTTCACATGTGCTGGAAAACCAGAACATCCATGTGACTCATTTTATCCTAATATCCGCTTTATTTTAGTGGTCCCCTTATCCCTGAGGTCTGCCTATCTTGGCAATGCCGATCTGAACAAGCAGATCAATGGATTTCCAGGACTTCCCCACTTGTGAAAGTGTGTTACCTCAGGCTATGTTGATTAGCTATGTTTACATTTCAGTAGCTAAAGAAACACCCCAACAAACTGACTTGTTTTTACATATATGAATCAAAACCAAACATGACTTGACTTTTTATTTAAACATTGTAGCACTCAGGTTGGTTTTCTGTTGCATTAAATGTCAGGCATGTCGTTAATTTACCACGTCAGTGTTCAAGCCTGTAACTGAAGTAATCCTTTGATCATGTGGCCTTAAGGCAGGGGAATACCCTGACTTAATTAAAAAGAGAACTTCAGGTGATGAGTACATCTTTTCAGAGAATGTCTCCTTGCAGATAGAGCGAATCAAAAACAACAATAATCAGTTCAGTGAAATCTTAAGGTTAGAGGAAATATTTGTAATTTTAAAATGAATATACCATTCATGTCATTAGGCAATGTGAGTTCATTACATTTGCTCTGATAGGATAAAATAAGTTTTCTGATACCAACATAACCCTTGATTTTATCCTTAACTACGATCTTAGGGAATTTTAGTAACTGATAACTGCTTCAGTCTATTTTTATCATAGTGAAACTGAGTCCCCTTAAAACAGAATTCCCCTACCAAGTTTACGATTAACCTCTTTATCCAAAACTGGATTCCTTTTCTTCTTGCACCCTGGTTCCCCTCAGGATTGATGAGTAGCAAAGGAAGAGGGGGATTAAAGTCGAGCAAGACCCTGCAGGGCCCTCCTGGGTACGAAGCCCCCCAGGTACCCCACTTCTTGTTTGCAGAAAGAGCCGGTGGTCTCCTAGGCCTTCTGGGCTCCAAGGAGCAGACTGGAGCAGTTAGTAATTAGGGGGTGAGGGAACGCAGAAACAAGGAAAAGCAGTCAGGAAGCAAAAGGGACGGCAGCTTAAACACCAGTTCAGGGATGAGACGTCCCCAGTGGAGCAGTGGATGAGAAGCCCCTGCCAATGCTGGGATGTGGGTTTGATCCCTGGTCCGGGAAGATCCCACATGTCTCAGAGCAACTAAGCCTGTGAGCCGAAACTACTGAGCCTGCGCTCTAGCGCCCTGAGCCCGCCGGCCGCAGCGCCTGAAGGCCGCACGCCCTAGCGCCCCCCACAAGAGAAGCCAGCCCAGTGAGAAGCTCGTGCACCGCAATTAAGAGGGTCTCCGCTCACTAGGGAAAGCCCCGCACAGCTGTGAAGGCCCAGCACAGCCGGCAATAAATAAAAAAACAAAATTATTAAAAACAAAAAACAATAGTTCAGTGATCAAATAGACTCCTAGCTCCTCCTCGGGGAGGTAACAGTCCGACACTCTGAGTCGCTATGTAGATACTAAGCCAGCCCCTTCCTTGCCTCTCCCCCCAGGTGGAGGGCGGTGACTGTGTGCTGCCCACAGGCACAGGGACCCCAGGCTGGTTGGGACAAAAAGGATGATGATTAAGATTCCAGGAACATCACCCTGTGACCTCACTACCAACCAACCAGAAAGGCGTGCACCCTGCAAGCGTCACTGGAAATGCTGCCTTTAAAAAAAACCCTCTTCTTCAAAAGCCAATAAGTTTGGGTCTTCCGAACAGAAGCTGCCGGTCCTCCTTTCTGGGTGGCCTGCAGTAAATGCTGGACTCCCCTTCACCACAGCCCAGGGTCAGCAGGCTGGCTTTGCTGTGCACTGGAACTGCCTAAAAGAATCTGCCCGCCAATGCAGGAGATGCAAGTTCGATCCCTGGGTCAGGGAGATTCCCCAAGAGGAGGAAATGGCAACCCACTCCAGTATTCTTGCCTGGGAAATCCCATGGACAGAGGAGCCTGGCCGGCTACAATCCACTGGGCCGCAAAGAGTCAGACACGACTTAGTGACTAAAAACAGCAAACAACAGAAGGGCCTAGGGATGCAGAGGCTCAAGAAAAACAACACCTGGAAAAAGACGAAGTGGGGTTTGCAGGGCGCTCACGCCTCCGTGCAGAAGTCACCCACTTGCTGAAGATGCGTTAACAATGCGGGGGAAATAAAAGAAGAAATGGCAAATCAATGGATCAAAATAATGAAGCTGAACTTTCGGCTGCCCTATCTTTTCCCTCCCAGCCCATTTTACCGTCTAAATAGATAGACTTTGCAAAGCAGAGCAGAGGATATTTTATTTCAGTATGTATTTCTATGTTACTCCACTGAATCAAGAAACCTGAGCTGACGATGATGAAAGATATAGTTTGGATAAACTGCTTTACCAGGAAGGAATCCTGCTTAGAAGCTTACTACAGGCTGGAATTGGGTGACTGCAAGTTTATTGCACCCCTGGAACAGGTTTTCTAGGAACAAGACTGGCTTTCATCAAGATATACGGAGGTTGTTGGAGAAGCTGGAGTCAGAAGGATTGAAGGGGCAGAAGAAACATCATCAAAGAATTTCCCTCCCTCGATGTCATGAGCAACATAAAACGAACAAAACTAATAAGTTAGTTCAACCAACACTTATGAAACGCGATGTGCCAGGAGCTCTTTTAGCCAGAAAAATCTCTGCCCTCGTGAAGCTTACCTTGGGAGGCGGCAGAGCAGGAGAGTCTGGGAGTCAAACGAAGGCGTAGATGGACTGTGTATCAGACAGTGACAGACGCTAGGGAGGAAGGAACGAAAACAAGGGTGGAACTGAGGGCTGTCGATTCAAAGGGCTTGGTCAGAGAAGGTCACTTTGGGGGGATGTGTGAGCAAAGATTTACAGAAAGGGAAGAGCAAGCCCTGAGGCTGCGGGGTGGGTTAGGCGGAGGGCGGAGTGGAAGACCCTGAGGCAGGGAGACCCCGGGAGCCTGGGGACTAGCAAGGAGGCCAGCGGGTCTCAGTAGGAAGAGCAGGGAGGAGAGGACTGGACCAGGCTGGGGTTGAAACAGGGGTGAGGGTGCAGGCACAGCCTTACGACGGGCCAGTCAGCCCGGAAGAGGCTTCAGCTTTCCCCCTCTGAAGATGCGGGGCGGGTCCACCGGGGAATTGAATGAGAGTGGTGCAACCTGACCGATTTTAAAAGGACCACTGTGGCGGGGGCGGGGGTTGGTGGGGGGATAATTCAAAAGAGTCAACAGGAAGGCGGTGCTAGTGGTTAAGAACCCGCCTGCCAGTGCAGGAGGCAGGACCCACTCCAGTGTCTTGCCTGGAGAATCCCATGGACAGAGGAGCCTGGCGGGCTACAGTTCATGGGATTGCAAAGAATCGGACACGGCTGAAGGGACTCAGCTTCACATAAGGGAGAGAAGCATTTAGTTTAACTCCCGGGCTTTCCCCACCCAGCTCCCTACAGCCAAAAAGCCATCCTGAAAAATCTCCCCCACCCCTAAACCTGGATCGAGTTGAGTCGGTTCACTTCACTTTTTTCTCTGAGTATTAGTAAAACAGTTTATTTTGGGTTCTGCACCCAATTCCAATGAGTGGGCAGGGGATGGGGGGGTCCCCATCACCACGAAGCACTCAGGGTACCAGCCGGGGGTACTAGCTGCTGCTGCTGCTGCTAAGTCGCTTCAGTCGTGTCCGACTCTGTGTGACACCATAGACGGCAGCCCACCGGCCTCCTTCGTCCCTGGGATTCTAGAGGCAAGAACACTGGAGTGGGTGCCTACGGTTAGGCCCAGTTCTGACACTACAGGCATACCTCCCTTTATTGTACTTTATTATTTTCTACACATTGAAGGTTGTTGGCAACCCTGCATCCAGCAAGTCCGCTGGCACAATTTTTCCAGCAGCATCTGCTCAGCGTATGTGCCACGTTTTGGTCGTTCTCACAGTACTTCAAAGTTCTTCATTATGATAATATTTGTTAGGCTGATCTATGATCAGTGATCTTTGCTGTTACTATTGCAAAAAGATGATGACTTGCTGAAGGCTTTGATGATTGTGAGAGAGTCCTTTCCTAGGCAGGTTGATAAGAAGTCTAGGGGTTCCCAAGGAGAGAGGGTTCTGGAAGAAAGGACAAACTTTTTATTTTCTCTCTACATTCCTAAAGATTATATAACAGTAATGTATCCTGCCTGAGGACAGTCTCTGGATTAAACTTTCTGGCTAATTCTGTTATCTTAAAGTGTAAATTATGGGAGTAGGTCTGTCTTTACAAGGATTATATAACAATAATGCATCCTGCCTGAGGACAGTCTCTGGATTAAACTCTCTGGATTCTAATTCTGTTATCTTAAAATGTAAATTATGGGAGTAGGTCTGTCTTTACAAGGATTATAACAATAATGTATCCTGCCTGAAGGACAGTCTCTGGATTAAACCTTCTGGCTAATCGTGTTATCTTAGAGCATATAACTGCACTGCTAACACTAGCAAGGGGTACTCTTTCTGCCCCCTTCTGATGCCTATGTCAGAAGCTTTCGCTGTCTCCTTTATACTTTAATAAAACTTTATTACACAAAAGCTCTGAGCAATCAAGCCTCATCTCTGGCCCCGGATTGAATTCCTCTCCTCCGGAGGCCAAAAATCCTGGCCATCTTTTTGTGATTCAGCAAACAACCTTTCAATTGGTCATAAACAATAAAGTATTTTTAAATTAAGGTATGCACTTTTTAAGGGCTTCCCATGTGGCTCAGTGGTAAGAACCAATGCAGGAGACGCAGGAGATGTGGGTTCGATCCCTGGGTCAGGAAGATCCCCTGGAGAAGGAAATGGCAACCATTCCAATATTCTTGTCTGGAGAATCCCATGGACAGAGGAGCCTGGTGGGCTACCGGCCACAGGGTTTGTAAGAGTTGAACATGACTTAGCGACTGAAAAACAACAATAACTTCTTAAAGACATCATGCTATTGCACACTTAGTAAACTGCAGTATAAACATAGCCTTTTATGGGAAACCAAACATTCGTGTGACTCACTTTCCTGTGATAATCGATTTATTGTGGTGATCTGGAATTGGACCTGCACTGCCTCTGTGGTCTGCCTGTACCTTCCTGGAGATAGCGTGAGATTCCATGGGATTCCACAGAGGAAGGGCGCCGTGCCCCCCAGACCATCCTCCGCTTCAGGTGCCAACTGCAAGCCCTGCTGATCACCCAGGCTTCTGACCAACTGGCTATCAATCAGAGGTTTCCACATCCTCCTCTTTGGGCTCAATTAATTTGCTACAGCAGCTCACAGAACGCTCGAAGCCCATTGGCTCACTAGGTTACCGGTTTATTACAAAGGACTGAGTCAGCAGCCGGGGGAAGCAAGAGATACACAGGGCAAGGCCCTGGGCAAAGGGGCGGCTGCCCTGCTGGAGGTTGGAGCCTGGTGATACAAGCAAGCATTCTGGTTCTGCCACCTGGAAGCCCTCCTAACCTCCTCCTTTTTTTGGCTTCTTATGGAGGCTTCATACACAGGCACGGTTGATTAAATCTTGAGTCATGGGTGATCGAACTTCCTCCTCCCTCCCCAGAAATCAGGGAGTGGGCCAGTTGGTTCCCCTGACAACCAGCTGCCATCCTTAGGTGGTTTCCAAGGTCACCTCGTTAACATAAACCCAGTCTCCGTGAAAGAGGCTTGCTGTGAATAACAAGACACCAGTTCCACTTTTACGCCTCTGAAACTTTGGCAGGAACTGAGGACAAGACACTGAACATTATAACAAAGACACTGCCGTTTCTCTTATCACTTAGGATGCTGCGTCCAAGGATCTGGGGGAGCAGTGAGCCGGGAATTGTGGATGGAGGACAAATATGTATGAGAAATATATTTTAGTCATCTGAATGGCTGAGCGTGCATATTTTCTGTAAATCACACCGCCCTGCTGTCCAGGGTGAGGGAGTGAGATGAGAAGAGTGAACGAGGAGACTCACTTGGGTACGAAGGCTCCAGGGCCACGCTCTGCATCTCAGGAAACGGTCCAAGTGTTGAATGAACAGATGTGATGCGGGGTGAGAAGAGGTCAAGAGGTTACCGCCTTACATCAGGTGAGACAGAGGCACCCCAGCCTTCAACAGCCTTTTACCGCTTTGTCAGGAAATGGCAACCCACTCCAGTGTTCTTGCATGGGAATCCCAGGGATGGGGGAGCCTGGTGGGCTGCCGTCTATGGGGTTACAAAGAGTCGGACATGACTGAAGTGACTTAGCAGCAGCAGCAGCAGCAACTATGCAAACATCCTGTCAAGGGGAGGGGAATACAGCTTGCCAGGGGCACAGAGCCACCCTGAAGAATCACAGCTTGAGAACAGAATACCAAGGGCATCTTATTGACCTGAGGAAAACCATCACAAGATAGGAAGTGTTAGTTGCTCAGTCGTGTCCGGCTCTTTGCAACTCCATGGACTATAGCCTGCCAGGCTCCTCTGTCCGTGGGATTTCCCAGGCAGAAACACTGGAGAGAGCTGCCGTTTTCTCCTCCAGGGGACTTTCCTGACCAGGGACTGAACCAGCTTCTTGTGTCTCCTGTAGGTGGATTCCTTACCTGCTGAGCCATCAGGGAAGCCCCTTTGAAAAGGCATAATGTCTCTAATATTGTAATATTTTAAAAACTTACACCTGTGCTTTAAAAAAAAAAAACCTTAGAGATACATTTCAGGAAATGAGTTTCCTTGTGGCAAAGAGATGTGAAATCCAACAATTCCTTCAATTTCACTTCCTTTTATTTTTCTTATACTAGATTCAATAAAATCTACTATTTTAATTACAACAACGTTTATGGTGACCATCTTTACAAAAGCAACTTTATCTTTCAATCTACTCATCCATCATCAATATTTTGTCTATAGGCAAAAAAAGTTTCCTGTGGTGTATGGAACACTGATGAAGGTTGACAATAGAAGTTTTAGAATCCTCACGTACTTACATTGTCCTTGTCTAACTTACTTCAAGATAGCATGGAGAATTTTAAAGATTATTTTATTGTTCTTCTTATTATATTACTTATTTTTAATTTTTTTGCTGTGCTGTGAGGCACGTGGGATCTTAGTTCCTCGATCAGGGATCAAACCCAGGCACCCTGAACTGGAAGCATGGAGTTTTAACCACTGGACTACCAGGGAAATCCCAGCATGGATAATTTTTAAAAAGTAACATAGCAAAACAAATATGAGAGGATATTTACACAATTAACTGTATGTGATGGAAATAAAGGCTGATCTGCACCCTGGAAACGCATAGCTCGGATGCACCAGTGAGCCCCAAGCCTTCAAGTCAGTTTGAGGTGTTCCCCAGTTGGTAAAACACTCTTGGGTCCTGGCAAATCTCTTTAGAAGAAGGCCACCATCCTGAGAGGCTCTGGAGAATGCCCACCAGGGTTTTCAAAGACAACGACCAGCATTCCATCAACAATAACCAAGACCCAAGGTAACAAGGAAACATGAATGATGCCCAGCAGAAACAACCCCACAAATAGCCAGATACAGCTTATAAGACAAACATCCGCAGCATTTGAAGGAATAAATGACACGCTTGGAAAATATTTGCAGGCAACAGGCAAGTAAAAGCATGACCTTGCAGTTTTGAAAAAGAACCAAGTGGCATGTCTCAAAATAAAAATATATATATAATGGCTGGAACTAAAAGCCCAATAGTGAATTCCCCGGTGGTCCTGTGGTTAAGACTCTTACGCTTTTATCGCTGAGAGCCCAGGCTGGATCTCTGCTCAAGGAACTAAGATCCCATGAGCTGCACAGTGAGGTCAAAAAATAAAAACAAGAAAAAAACCAAAAGCTCAACAGATGTGTGAAGAAGCAGATAATGCAAAGTAGAAGAATTAGTTCATGGGGAGACTGAAGCATTTACCCAGAATTTTAATACAGAGGAAAAAAAAAGTGGAAAATGCAGAAAAGAGCTTAAGAAAGGTAGAGAAAACTCTACATGTTTAATTAGTTAGAGAAGAAAAGGGAAGACATAGAGGCCAATTTGAAGAGATAACGGCTGAGAATTATCCAGAACGGATGGAGTCACCAAGTCACAGACTTAAGTGTCTCAGTACCTCCCAAGAAGAGTAAATAAGATAAGCATGCACATATAGTCTTTTATATATATGTTATATATATAGTCTGCATAATATAATATATATAAGAAAACTTATGAATTTTTGCCTAGCTGAAAAGTTTATGACATTTTGACTCCACTTGTTGGACTTAGTATGAAGAGAATCCTAGATTCTAATTTAAAAAAATAGATACACAGCAAGCAACAAAGTGTTACTGTATGATGCAGGGAGCTAGAGTCAATATCTTGTAATAAACCTACAACGGAAAATCATCTGAAAAATAACCTATGTGTATATATATAACTGGAACATTGTAAGTCAACTATCCTTCAATAAAATGCATATATTAGAAAGGAGAAGATAACTATACTCATGCATTTGAGGGTGTAAACTACAAGCAAGCCGGGGTAGCCAGATCGATTTAAAAAAACACATTTGTTGTTAATTGTTCAGCCGCTCAGTTGTGTCTGACTCTTTGTGACCTCACCAGGCTCCTCTGTCCATGGGATTTCCCAGGCAAGAACACTGGAGCGGGTTGCCATTTCCTTCTCCAGGGGATCTTCCCAACCCAGGGATCAAACCGGTGTCTCCTCCACAGACAGGGGGTTTCTCTACCCCTGCGTCACCAGAGAAGCCCGTGTATAGGCAGGAGCATGGTACAGTTCAGAACTTAACTCCAGAACTTCCCAGATTAAACTGCTGGCCAACGTGGGATACATCCTGATCTGATACCAATCTTCCTCTTCCTTTATTGTTCGGGCTCCAATCCTGTTTTGTGTCCTTGTTTACATTGACCCATGACAGGTCTGGTGAAGAACCTGTCTGCCAATGCAGGAGACGTAAGAGATGCAGGTTTGATCCCTGGGTCGGGAAGATGCCCTGGAGGAGGGCCTGGCAACCCACTCCAGTATTCTTGCCTGGAGAATCCCATGGACAGAGGAGCCTGGAGGGCTACAGTCTGTGGGGTTGCAAAGAGTTGGGCACAACTGCGCATGCATGCACTATGGATTTCCAAGAAAAACTGCTAAATGCACTGAGCGTAGGACAGCGAACCAAACAGGAAAATCTCCCTGCCCTGGAGGAATCCACAAATGAATTCCAAGAGACACACAATAAATCAGGATGTGAGTCAATAAATAAAATGGGTAAAATTTTAGGATGTCAGATAGTGATAAAGGCTATGGTAAAAAAAAATAATAATAATAATCAGAGGAGATGAACTAAGGGTATGATTTGAAATTGGGTGGTCAGAGGTTTTGCTGTGAAGTGGGTCTCAGAACGCAGACTTGAGAAGTGAGAGGAAGCCAGGTGGATACCCGGGTGGGTCGGTGGGGAGGTTGTGGAGACAAGGAGCTGCCAGGAAGGCCCTGAAGCAGGACGGGCAGGGTGTTCGAGTCGCAGCAGAGGTCAGTGTGGCTGGAACAGTGACGGGGAGTCGGAGGCCAGCAGGAGCAGGTGATGGGGGAGGGCGGGGGGGCGCACCTCATAGGGCTACTCTGGGGTCACCGTAAGGACCCTAGCTTTTATCCTAAGTGGAACCCGAGGCCGCCGAGGGACCTGAGCAGAGGAGAGGCGTGATAGAACTTGCTAATTAGGGACCCCCCTGGGTTGGCAGGAGCAATTGCAAACTTGGGGCTGCTGCTCACAGAGTCATACCGGGTGATCCTGTAATTTCCCGTTCAGATTACGACTCTTCTGAGAGTGAAAGACATGCTATGAGTTTGGGAAAAACGTGTCAACTTGGTTTATTTTGGAGAGGCTGTCCACCATAGAGCCGAGGTTCACAGTCAGGCGTGTTGCCCTCCAAAAGGTGGCTCGGGCAGTAAAGAACTTGCCTGTGATGCAGGAGACTGGGGTTTGATCCCTGGGTCGGGAAGATCCCTTGGAGAAGGGAACAGCAACCCACTCCAGTATTCTTGCCTGGAGAATCCCATGGACAAAGGAGCCTGGAGGGCTACAGTCCATGTAACAAAACCCTCGCACTAGCTGACCTAAAAGCATTCTTTTAGTCCCAGTTTAGATTCTGGCATTTTTACCCTCCCCTTCTTTTTTCCCCTGCCAGTTAAAAGAAGTCACGGAATGAGGTGACTGCGATTGTTGGCTATATCTGAATAAGCCTACTGGCTTCTGAGCAGCCGGAGAGCAACGTCTCAACAGCCGAGCTAATAAGAAACGAAAACATTAAAACCAGCCCTGAATTTTCTGCATTCGGGTTTAACAGACAAGGGTGCATGCAATGCTCAGTCGCTTCAGTCGTGTCCAACTCTTTGTGACCCTATGGACTGTAGCCTGCCAGTCTCCTCTGTCCATGGAATTCTCTAGGCAAGAACACTGAGTGGGTTGCCATGCCCTCCTCCAGGGGATCTTCCTGACCAGGGATCGAACCCGCGTCTCTTGTGTCTCCTGCAATGGCAGTGGTTTCTTTACCACTGAGCCACCTGAGAAGCCCAACGGTTACGGGTTGAGGATCTCAAACACTCTCCAGTCTCCTTTTCCTCTGTGATCTTACAATGGGGTATCAAGCTTTAGCAAAAGGGGCAAAAGCAGCCTTCTGCCTAAAATGCTGAGAGCAGAAGGTTCTGTTTTTGGCGGGAACTGTGTCAAGGCTGGGTTCTGGACCAGCCCCTCCTCCCTGCTGGTGGCTTACACACAGGCACAGCAGCGCATTTGCAGCTCTTACATAACAGGAGCAGCGGGCGAGGGTGAGCGTGTACACAGCCGAGCACTGTGTCCTTGGTCTGGAATGCAGGAGCGACAAGTTTAAGCAGGACTGGGCCCCTGCACACGGGGCCCTGCCGGGGAGCAGGTGCGGCGGTCGGCGGCCAAGGCCAGCGCTGCCTCAGGTCAGATGTCTGGAAAAGGCAGGAAAACTGGAAAGGATCCGTGTTCCCTGAATCCCACGGATTTCCACCTCCGATTATTCGTCAGGCAGCTAGAACGTGTTAAACACAAACACTGCCTCTGCCTACGTCGTGAGGGAAATAGTTGGCCCGTAAGGCACCCCTGGCGCCTTGAAGAATAAATAAACCGTGTAAACATTTGAGCGGAAAAAAAAAAAACACAACAGCCGAGCAAACACACGGGGCCACTTCTGAGCCCCGGAGTTCCCCGCGCGCCTGCCGTGGGCCCGGCCGCCGGCCTCTCGGGCGTCACATGAGAGGCCGCGCGTCTCCCCGAAGCAAGAAAACAAGCCTGGGCGCGAGGTGCCAGCGGAATGAGCACGCTGTCCTCGGCCGACCTTCTCACTGCCGTCTGAGGGAACAGGTGGCTCGCTCCGGCCGCACAGAGCTTCACGTCCCGACCCTGCGGCCGGGGCTCTGGGTCCCAGGCCACCAGCGGGACCCCCGTCTTCTGCAGAATAAAAGACGCCTCCGGGTCAGAAGCAGGAGCAGCACCTGCCGTCATCCCTCCGTCTCCGTGGTCTCCCTGCCCATCACTGCTCGTCCGCGCTTGTCAAGAGTTAATTGCCCAAGGGGCTTCCCTGGCGGCTTGTGGTTGAGAATCCGCCTGCCAACGCAGGAGGCACGGGTTCGAGCCCTGGTCCGGGATGATCCCGCATGCCCTGGAGCGACACAGCCTGCGCTCGAGCGCGGGAACCGCAGCTACTGGGGCCCGCGCGCCCAGAGCCCTTGCTCCGCAGCAAGAGCAGCCACCGCCCTGAGAAGCCCTCCCACCGCCGCCAGAGAACCGCCCCCACTCGCTACATCTAGAGAAACCCTGCGAGGGCTTTCTCTAGATGTATACACAGCACAGCCAAAAAGGGATAAAAATAAAATTACATATAAAAGAACAACTGCCTGCGTCCACTTTCAGAATCTCGGAATAAAAGTGATACGCAGCGGGCTTCCTTTCTGAAGCTCCTCGAGGAGACTCGTGAGCCCAGGGCACTTCATTATCTCGATGCGACAGCGTGACATTTTTTAAACAATTTTGTTTTTGCATTGGTAAAATTGAAGAGTGCTCATAACCTTCGGGGAAATTGGTCTTTGTTCTTGGAGTCTCACAAGTGCACTGCATAAATTGCCCGCTCCAGAGAATAGAAATAGAAGAGGAGGGTACCTATGTAGCTTTCTGAAAAACGATTTCACACGACTTGTTACTCTGCTTCCACAGCATTACACAGAACTGATGGAGCGGATACCTGGAAGGGCATCCACCACAGCTCCGCTCTGCATCTCCCTTATGATTTATTTTTAAAATACTTAAAGGCTCAATTCATCTTTTGGAAGGCACTGTGATGCAGACGTTTGCTCAGCTCTTGCTGCAAAACTTTTTTTCTTTGAAGGGATCTCAGTCACTGGGAACATGCGATCTTAAAAATGCTTTCTTGTCTTCACTTTCTGTCTACTCCAAAGCAGCACTGACCATAAATGGCTAAAATAATTCACCCAGATCAGTTAAAGCTAAAAGGCTAAAATGCAGATGCCTTTAGTGAAGGAAAAAATGTAGCTTTATATCTCACAATGTTGTTGTTGTGTGTATGTTTAGTCACTCAGCTGTGTTCGACTCTTTTGCGACCCCATGGACTGTAGCCCACCAGGCTCCTCTGTCCATGGGATTTCCCAGGCAAGAATTCTGGAGTGGGTTGCCATTTCTTATTTCAGGGAATCTTCCAGACCCAGGGACGGAACTGAAGTCTTGCACTTCCAGCATTGACAGGCGAGTCCTTTACCACTGAGCCACCTGGGCAGCCCTATATCTCACAAAGCCTGGAGAAAATAGTAACCACATTCTGCAAGGAGAGCAAAAGCACGTGCTACTTACTGCTCAGGCTTTAATATCTCTGAACACTGAAAACTTCAATACAAACCCATCAATCCTTTTGAAATTCTGCAGATTCTGACAGGATGCTTTCCATGTCTGGATCTCTAGTACCACTAGCAAGGGAAGAGTATGTACTTATTTTCTACATACTTTTAAAAATTCATCATGATGGAACATAAAATATTCTAGCTAATAAAAAAATAACTTGTCTTCATTTACTGGCTCTCTCCCCTTATCCCTGCCTAATTCCAAACACTTCACATGGATCATTTTGGATAGGTATTGAACAATTATTTTAAACACAGATTCAGTTAATAAGAATTTTAAAAGACTTAATAAATGAGAAGTTCTCCATTTAAAAATTATAAAATATCTACAACACATGTTTAAAGTCTCCTGACATTGAAAAATGAAAGTGTTGGTCCCTCAGTCTTGTCCAACCCTTTGTGACCCCATGGGCTGCAGCCCGCCAGGCTCCTCTGTCCGTGGGATTTTCCAGTCACGAATACTCGAATGGGTTGCCATTTCCTTCTCCAGCAGATCTTCCCGACCCAGGGATTGAACCTTTGTCCATTGCACGGCAGGCAGATTCTTTAGTGTCTGAGCCACCAGGGAAGCGCTTAAAGTCCTCTACTGTTTAGTTATTAAGTAATGAGGCCACCAAGAAAACATATTTTGGTGGTTTTAAAAATATACTTAACGTAAATGTTTAAGTCGAGTGATTAGTTAATTAGTAGAACAGCTAGCAACTGGAAGTAACGGTTACATGAAAAATGTTAGTACAAAGGCAATGAATCAGAAATATGTAGATAGAATAAATACAATAAAAGGATTTAGAATATGAAGGTTCCAATGCATTCAAATGATTGGCAAGAACTGAAATGCTATCGGCATATTTCTTTAATAAGGAAAGCCATATCCTAGAAGCTGATCACTGAAGTCTGACAATTGTCTGCCCTTCTCATTAACTACCACTCTGCCCCCTGCTGTTAGCTTTCCAGGGCTGTGACACTCGATGGTCAGAGGCCCGCATAATTCATGCCCCAGCTATTCAGCTGCCCTCAAATCCAGTCCACACAGTGGAGAAGAGCTGCCTTCTCCAGATGGTCCCCATTTCCTCTTCACGAACATCCAACAGAGTTCTGATTCGCTGCAGTAATAAAATATTTCTTCCCCCCCCCCCATTCAACTGATAAGCATTTCTCTTCCTATCTCTTTACACCCATGGAAACATTCCTCTCATGTTTTTTTTTTTTTTTTTTTTTATCATTTTAACATTCTTATCTCTTGTCTTAAAAGGTTTTTTAAAATGTTTTTTTTTAATCACCACTTGCTAGGACGCATGTTGTTACATCTTCTGTGTATGGGGGCTAAGTTGTTTCAATGTGTCCAATTCTTTGCGACCCTGTGGACTGCAGCCCGCCGGGCTCCTCTCTCCGTGGGATTCTCCAGGCAAGAACACTGGGGTGGGTTGCCATTCCCTTCTCCAGGGGATCTTTCTGACCCAGGGATCGAACCGGGGTCTCCTACATTGCAGGTGGATTCTTTACCGTCTAAGCCACCAGGGATGCCCGTGTTTAGGAAAAAAACACATAAAATTTCCTACATTTTTCTTTGAAGTTTCCACAAACATTCCAAATCTCACGAGAGTGCTGGATGGGTTCACCACAGTCCACATGGCTTCCTTACACAAAGCAGCATCTGATGTGGCAACATACCTCCAACACATTTAATAAATGCATTTTGGTATTTATTTGGATTTTTAAAAAGCAGCAACAAAAGGAGAAACAATGCCCTGTAAAGCGGAAACCTGTAGTTTCTACCAAGTGAGCAGGATCTGGGGTTGTCTTCAATTCCCACCTAAATGTCAGTAGGTTAGGCTGCTGGAAGAGGGCTCTAGAATAATTTCCAAAGACTTCCAGAGTTCTGGCAGAGTTCAGTCTAACATATCATTACCGTTTCACTCCTTAGACTGCAGAATACAAAGTCACCAACAGGTTTGCAGCATGTGGCTCACAGCAGTGCCCAATCCATAAGATACCATCAGCTGTTCGGTAGAGCCCCAAATAACCAATGTATAATATTATGCGTGTGTGCACGCTAAGTCACTTCAGTCAGGTCCAACTCTTTGTGACCCCATGGACTGTAGCCCGCCAGGCTCCTCTGTCCATGGGATTCTCCAGCAAGAATACTGGAGTGGGCTGCCAGGCCATCATCCAAGGGACCTTCCCAATCCAGGGATTGAACCTACATCTCTTGTGTCTCCTGCATTGGCAGGTGGATTCTTTACCACTAGTGCCACCTGGGAAGCCCATCTAATATTACACAGTTTCATAATACTTATACTTTTGATGTGATACTATATATTAATTTAAAGAAGACACGGAACTGGGTTTTTTTTTTTCCCCTAGTGAGGCTAGGGCATATCATTTAATACTGAAATTACGTAAATATACATCTGTCATTTTCCAACTGAGCATATTTGCGTATAGTCAGATCTATGGTGATTGCTGAAAGCTTGTCTATACAGATTCAGTTCCCTGCCCGAACCAATGAGAATCCAGTAAGACTTTTTTTTCCCCTTTTGAAAATTTTATTTATTTATTTATAAGCTTTTTTATTTTGTATCAGGGTATAGCCGATTAACAATATTGTGGAAGTTTCAGGTGGACAGCAAAGGGACTCAGTCATACATACACATGTATCCATTCTCCCCCAAACCCCTTGACCATTCAGGGTTCCATGTTACACTGAGCAGAGTTCCCTGTGCTATACAGTAGGTCCTTGTTGGCTACCCATTTGAAATTTAGCTGTGTGTACATGTCCATCCCAAACTCCCTAACTATCCCTTCTCCTCATCCTTCTGAACAATTTTTATGAGTTTGTGCCAAAAATAAAATGATTAATCTACCTATATCAAAAAGAGAGTTGGAACTTCCCAGGCAGTCCAGTGGTTAAGAATTCGCCTCCCAACGCAGGGAGCACAGGTTCTATTCCCGGTTGGGAAACTAAGATCCCACGTGCCTTGTGGCCCAAAAACCAAGACTTAAAACAGAAGCAATACTGTAACAATTCAATAAAGACTTAAAAAAAAAAGGCCCGTATCAAAAAAACTTTTAAAAAAATGGATAAATATGATAAATATGAAAAATCAGTAGTATTTTCTGTGATCCTGCCACAGGGTTGTTGCTAATAAAACATTCTCTTTGGCCACTAATCTGAATGGAACAATTTAAGAACAAGCTGTTTTATTATGCTGTCTATAATTACTTGTACACCATTGTAGTTCACAGTATCTTACTTTCCCGTGGACTTTCTATAACTTGCATATATTACCTATCTAAAATATTTCCCAGAATATTTTATAGTTTTCTAAAAAGTGCGACAGGTCAGTCTGACCTGAATTATTCGGGCCTGTGACTGAAGCCCAGAACCATCTATTAGTAGCAATGTAAACAGATCAAGGAGATCTGAAGGACACAGCACTGCCTTATATCAGTATTTCTAGCTCATCCTCAGATAGCATAGCAAATACCCAATGGTCACAGTGTATCGGCCAAGGTACAGAGACTAAAGGAGATACACAGATTTATCGTGAACTGAGCTTGTCCCATGAATAACAAATAGAAAATGAGGTAAAATGTTACCAGATTACTCTTAGCCTGAAAAAGTCACTTTTCCAGGGCGTTTTAAAAAGTCACCTAGCTTAAGACTAGATTGGACAACTTAAAGGAAGGAACTAGGAATCAGAAGACAAGCTTTTACATCTGCAGTCAAGACAGTTTTAAATCACATGATTTTCCACCTTGGCCGAAGGAAGCAATGCCATGAGGTGATGAGGATAAACCGGGATGCTGGAACAATGCCGTTCACGATGTCACTGGAGGCATAACATGATAGAGTAGACGGAAAGAGCTTGAAAGCCTTAAAATATTACAGAAGTGTTATTAAAATCAGCCGCAAGATTTTAAGCTTCTCAGACCAGGGATCATACTCTGTCCATTTTCTTAACCTACATCAGACCTGTTATAACTGTGAAGTGAGTGAAAGTCGCTCAGTCAGTGTGACTCTTTTGTGACCCCGTGGACTGTAGCCTGCCAGGCTCCTCTGTCTATGGGATGATTCTCCAGGTAAGAATACTGCAGTGGGTAGCCATTCCCTTCTCCAGAGGATCTTCCCGACCCAGGGATTGAACATGGGTCTCCTGCATTGTAGGCAGATTCTTCACTGTTGGAGCCACCAGGGAAGCTACTATATATACGTGTGTGTGTGTGCACACATATGCATATATAAGTAGCAAGAGATTGATAGGTGAAAGGCAGAGGAAATATACAATTGGCACTCCACCCTCAGGTTCAACCAACCTTGATGGGAAATAACTTTTTTAATTCCAGAAAGTTCCAAAGAGCAAAACTTGAATGTGCCACACACCTTAGCAATTACTGACATAACACTGACATTGTATTTACAACTACTTACATAGCAGTGACAGTATATTAGGTGTTATAAGTTATCTGGAGATGATTTTAAGTATATGGGAGGATGTGTGTGGCCGAATTTTATCTAAGGGACTCGAGCGTCTGAGGATTTGGGTATCTGTAGGGGGTGGGGCAGGGGAAGGGTCCTGGAACCAATTCCTTGCAGATAACAAGTGACAACTGTATGCATAAGTGAGATCAGGCAAGATTCCAATTTCTTCTCTTGACCTGATAGGATTTGAAATCTTTTTTGGTCCCTGTATTACTTAAATCTGGGCTTCCCTGATGGCTCAGTGGTAAAGAATCCTCCTGCCAGTGCAAGAGACATGGGTTTAATCCCTGGGTTAGGAAGATCCCCTGGAGAAGGAAGTGGCAATCCACTCCAGTATTCTTGCCTGGGTAATCCCATGGACAGTGGGCTGTAATCCACGGGGTTGCAAAGAGTCGGACACGACCGAGGAACTGAACAGCAACACGGATGGACTAGTTGTTAAAGCCACAGCCTTGCATCTGAGCCGCCAGCCACAGTGCCTCCGGATGAATGAACTCTGCTTTCCAGGTACTACTCAGCAAGATGTTTCACACCTAATATGTTCTCAAAACAGGTTTGCTGATAGACTGGGTGAACAAAATCTGATGTTTTGTAATGATAATTTGTCTGAACTTGCAAAATGACCTGAAATGCCGAATTTTACAGCAAGATACTAGTGCACATATGGCTCCTAAGAGCTAACGGATGCTGTCAGAATTTAATGCGAGGGATGCTCTTGGATGGCTCCCCTGATGGCTCAGCAGGTAAAGAACCCGCCTGCCAGTGCAGAAGACACAGGAGACTTGGGTTCAGTCCCCTGAAGGAGGAAACAGTAACCCAGCCCAGTATTCTTGTCTGGGAAACTTCATGGGCAGAGGAGTCTGGTGGGCTACATACAGTCCATGGGGTCCCAAAGAGTTGGACATGACTGAGCGACTAAGCAAACAGACTCTTGGATGAGACAAGAGGATGTGATCAAAGACAGCTGGGCAGAGATGACCTTGAACCTTCAATGAAAAGTAGAATTTGGAAAAATGAAGCCTTCGGTAGGGGCTAGAGAAGGCTGAAGACAGAGAACAGCAGAAGTTAACATACTGAAAAATGTAAGTTCATGTCCCAAGTAAGACAAGTAATCCTGTGTTGACCAGACTGTTTAAACAAAGGAAGCTTGGAGTAGATGAGGGGGAGATAAGGCTGAATAGGTATGGTCGTGCCATATGGGGAAGAGCACTGAAAGCCACGCTGAATCTATTTGGGGATTTCTAGAATTTCTGCCAGTGTTCATAATACATGTGATACTTTGATACAGTTTGGAAAAAAAGGACTAAAAGATACTGTGTAACCACAACTCACCAGCCAGTCCCCTAAACCAGCTCCCATGTGGGGGAATCCCCAATATACCTAATTATATATCAATACATTGTTGTTGTCCAGTTGCTATGTTGTGTCTGACTCTTTGCGACCCCATGGACTGTACCCTCCAGGCTCCTCTGTCCATGGGATTTTCCAGGCAAGAACACTGGAGTGGGTTGCCATTTCCTACTCTAGGGGATCTTCCTGACCCAGGGATCGAACCAGGATCTCCTACAATGGCAGGCGGATTCTTTACCACCGAGCCACTAGGGAACCCCATGTATTATATGTAACACACTTACTTACATCATAATTTTCTAAAGTCTAAAAACCAGATATCAGCCCTGAATTCTTAGCTGTACCTTTGATGCCGTCCCTTCCCTTGATCCTGAGACGTAACGGGCACAGCTGGAAACAGCCATGAATGTCAGGTGCGGGGGAGTCTTGCCACCTGGAAGACAGTGGTTCAAGCCGTCCCGAGTTCCTTGGCTCACCTCGGAAGAGAGACGGTGACCATGCTCCTCGGCTGCCTTGCTAGAGCAGGGAAACACGGCAGAGCCACCTGGGAGGCCTATTGTACACGCGCTAGTGTAGGTTTTGTTCCAATTCCTGAATAAAACGGTATTTAGGCAGTGTAGACAAACAGAATGCACGACTGCAGCTCTCTCTCTGTTTTAATCCTGAGTGGTTCTAATCAGACATGTGAGCTGGGTTTAGAGGTATGAATTGTTAGAATCGGAAAGCGCCTTAGTCTGATCCTCCTTATTTCAGTGGAACCAAAAGAGGTTCAGAAAGGTGAAGTGACTTCCTAGAGAAGACTCCGCTAACTTTTTCTGAGCCGGGGCTAGAATCCCATCTCCAAGATTCTCATGTATTTCTTACATCTGGGGAATTCCCTGGCATTTCAGTGGTTAGGACTCCCTGCTTTCACTGCCAAGGGCCCGGGAACAAAGATCCCACGAGCCGTAGAGTGTCAGCAACAACAAAAAATCCAATCACACCTTACCAAATCTTGTTAGTTTTAAATTAATTAAAAAATAGGGCTTCCCTGGTGGCTCAGTGGTAAAGACACAGGTTCGATCCCTGAACTGGGAAGATCCCACATGCCGCCGAGCAACCAAGTCCGCTCTAGAGCCATGAAGCAGCAACTCCTGCAACCCGAACGCCCCGGAGCCCGCGCTCCGCAGCAAGAGAAGCCATCACAGTGAGCGGCCCACACACCGCAGCTGGGGAAAGTCCTCCCAGCCACAAAGGCCCAGCACAGCCAAAAATAAATAAATAAAAAGAGAGCATAGGCAACTGCTCATGATGGGCTTCCCAGGTGGCGCTAGTGGTAAAGAACACGCCTGCCAATGCAGGAGATGTAAGAAACACAGGCTCGGTCCCTGGGTCAGGAAGATCCCCTGGAGGATGGCATGGCAACCCACTCCAGTTCTTGCCTGGAGAATCCCATGGACAGAGGAGGCTGGCGGGCTATAGTTCCTGGGGTCACAAAGAGTCAGACAAGACTGAGGATGTATACCTGCTCACGGTAGCGCCCGGCAGGCTTTCTCAAATGCAGTGCTGTGGACATTTGGAGCAGACGATTTTTTGCTGCTGGAGGCGCCCCTTGGGCTGTGGTACTACGGCCACATCCCTGGTCTCTACCCATTGGATGCCACAGTCAGCACCACCTCTTGGTGGTGGTGACCCAGTCCATCTCCAGACACTGTCACACGTTCCCTGAGGGTCAAAATCACCCCCAGTGGAGACACTGTACCCTCACCCTCCACCTTGTCCACCCCACGTAAACCTCTAGAGCATTCCCTCCAGAGCCAGGCTGCCCTGACCTAAGGGCCTCTTTGCAACAGTCTCCTCCCTCTGAGCTGACAGCCAAGGGCCCTTCTCAGGTGTTCCGGGTTCCCCTGCAGCTGTGAACTCCCTGGAATCCAGGTCACCGGGCTGACAGGTCTCCTCTATCCCTTCCTCACAGCGTGCATCTGAGTGCCTACTGGGTGTGCCATGCTGGGCCCAGGGGATGCAGAGAGCAGTCTCGGTGATCCCCAGCAGGTCAGTCTCCTGGGGGAGACGCAGGTGAAAACAAACACCTGTCTGCCTTCACGTCAGTGTCGGAAGGGTGCTGTAGGCAGGGTAACAGGATGAGGGAACTCACTCCTCACACTGACGGTGGCCATAGGGCAATGATCCCAGGAGGGAGCCAAGAGGATACGCCTGCTTAGAGTGTCTTCAAGGACAAATCTGAAGGAGCTAAGAAGAGAATGGATAAGACATGCCAGGCAGAGGGAGCAGTGTATGTAGAATCAAGGAGAGCGGACGTAGAGAGCAGACATGTGGACACAGGGAATGAAGGAGAGGGTGGGACAAATCAGGAGAGTCCTATCGACATATATACACTAGCACATGTACAACAGGGCTTCCCAGGTGGCTCAGATGGTCAAGAATCTGCCTGCAACGCAGGAGACCAGAGTTCAATCCCTGGGTCGCGAAGATCCCCTGGAGAAGGGAATGGTGATCCACTCCAGGATTCCTGCCTGGGAAATCTCTTAGGCAGAGGATCCTGGCGGGCTATAGTCTGTGGGGGTCACAAAGAGTTGGACATGATTGAGTGACTAATGCTTTGTACATTCGTAAAATAGACAGCTAGCGGGAAGGTGCTCTATAGCATGGGAAGATCAGCTCGGGGCCCTGTGATGACCTAGAGGGGTGCAGGGAGATCCAAGAGGGAGGCGGTACGTGTGTGCATATGGCTGATTCACTTTCTGTACAGCAGAAACTAACGCAAGGCTGTAAAGCAATTATACTCCAATAAAAAAATAAAAAATGAAGGCCAGATTTTTATTATTAGATTATCATATAATCATGTTACAAACATCTTATTTTTAGGATTATTCTGCATTCAGTTCCCACTTAGTATGACTCACTTCTATTTTTAAATTGGTCTCAACGTGTATTTGAAGTTTTTTAAATTTAATTTTTTCTCCTTCATTATATTCTTGTTTTCAGTTTATCACTTGGTCAATTGTTATATAAACTATTAATTTTTTCAAGAAAGGCATAAACTGGAATCTACGAACATAGGAACATCTGTAGAAAACAATCGCTGCTTTCACGCAAAAATGAATTAGGCAGCCATAAAAGTTTGGATTTATTTTCTAAAAAAAGGCAAGGATGGAGCAATCCTGGCTTCCGGCTGCAGCACCTGTAGCAGCAACACAGCGTGAGAATAAATTGCCGAGAAGCAGGACCCAGGTCTCAAGGAGCCAATTACACCAAGCTTGAGAGTTTGGCATTGATCTCGAAAGTGACGAGAAGCTGGGGGAGACGGCCTCGAGTTCTCATATTTGAGACTGCCTTGTGTTCTAGAAAGATCTGAAGCACAGAAAATTTTAAAGATGAAGAATTCAAAGTAGGAGCACAGGTCACTAGAAGAGAAACACCTGATGTCCTGCACACTCACCACCAAAGGGGTTCTCCTGGTAGGAGCGTGGCCACAAACTCCCGAGAAGAGGAACAGCTTGTGAATGTACAGATGTATTAATACAACCTCCTCCTCCACCCAGGAGGGAGCTGGAGGGAGCCTGTTACCACCTGGACAAGAGAAGAACTTTTCCTTCGGGACTCTAACCCTTTGCAGAGAGGCTGAGTTCCCTGCAGAAATTCAAAGTATGTTTTTCCCAGAAAGAAAAAACGATATACATTGCCAATTGTAAATCACATTGAGGGAACTCTGCTCCAAGTTATGTGGCAGCCTGGATGGGAGGGGAGTTTGGGAGAGAATAGACACATGTATACGGTTGGCTGAGTCCCTTTCCCTTGCACCTGAACCGATCACAACATTGTGATCAGCTACACTTCAATACAAAACAAAAAGTTTAAAATAAATATATGGTTCAATTTATGGTCAAAGGTAATCAACCCTGATCCTAAAGGAAATCAACTCTGAATATTCATTGGAAGGATTGATGTTGAAGCTGAAGCTCCAATACTTTGGCCACCTGATGAGAAGAGCCGACTCACTGGAAAAGACCCTGATGCTGGGAAAGATTGAAGGCAGGAGGAGAAGGGGACGACAGAGGATGAGATGGTTGGATGGCATCACTGACTCAATGGACATGAGTTTGAGCAAACTCCGGGAGATGGTGAAGGACAGGGAGGCCTGGCGTGCTGCAGTCCATGGGGTCACAGAGTCAGACACGACTGAGCAACTGAACAACAACAACAAAAGGTCAAAGGTGTTTTGCCAGGTGTGTGCATGGGTGTGTGTGCGCATTGGCTATTAAACACATCACTGTCTCTATAGGAATATAAATGGCAGACTGACCTGCAGGACACAGGCCACTTGCTGTGAACCGTGCACGCCTATGCAGAGAAAGTACAAGCACAGCTACCGCAGCAAAATGCCCCAGACACGATGCGATTCGAGTTCTTCAAGAAAGACGGGAGTCTGGGGCAATTCAGGAGAGAGCAATGCTGTTGACCACATAAAAGGCAAATGTTAGTGAGCTCAGGCCCATGGCTGCTCCTCCATCAGTGCTTGGAAAAGTGAACAGGATGCATCCATGCCCACGTTGTCTCCTACTGAAATGAAACCTAAGGGGAGAAATGCTGGTTCAACAAGGCTGAGATTGTGCGTGCAAGAAAGGGGGGAATACACAGTGTGGATTTGCTCAGAAAGAGAGTGAAAGAAAGGAAAACAGCAAGTCTTTGTATCTGGGCTCGCGGGACCGAAAGCCTTCCTTTTAGAGCCAGAAGCTACTATGAACATGAGGTGACCTTGACTAATTCTCATTCATGTCAGCAGAGGGGATCAACTTAAGTAAATTGATGTTAGCTCCATGACCTACTGCATATTTGTTTTAAGAGCTGATTTGTAGCTGAAACATGGTGGCCTTCTTCACTCTGATTCATCCATTACTCAGAAGGCCCTGGCTTCTTAGAATTCTTAATAAAATTCCAATGGTTTTCATCGGCGGTCATCAAACGCAGCTGAACCCTCTGTCAAAGTGCCTCCTTTTGCCTTTTGCCGCCGACCTGACCTATTCTAGCTTCTTCCAGTTTCAACTCACCTTGAGGTGATCGTTGAGGGCATATTTACCTTCTTAAAACAAAGCTTTGATTCAGTTACATCCCTTTCCAAAGC
Source organism: Okapia johnstoni (assembly GCA_024291935.2). Classification (NCBI taxonomy): domain Eukaryota; kingdom Metazoa; phylum Chordata; class Mammalia; order Artiodactyla; family Giraffidae; genus Okapia; species Okapia johnstoni. Next base: position 2,047,865 of record CM044306.1, read on the forward strand.
CGTTTCACCAGCTTGTAAGTACCTGCAGAATAAAGCCCAAGCCTCTGGCCCGACTTTAAGAGCCCGCACTGTAAATTCCACCCACTCCCACTTCTGCATGCAGTGTAGACAGGCTTCCTTGCTGTCTCCTCAACAGGGCTGCTTCAGATGCCCACCCGGCTTCCCTGATGGCTCAGTGGGGAAAGAATCTGTCTGCAGTGCAGGAGACACAGGAGACGTAGGTTCGATCCCTGGGTGGCGAAGATCCCCTGGAGGAGGGCATGGCAACCCACTCCAGTATTCTTACCTGGAGAAGCCCATGGACAGGGGAACCTGGCGGGCTATAGTCCATGGGGTCACAGAGTCAGACACGACTGAGCACACATGCAGATGTCCACTATGCTTGTTCACACCTCAGCAGGTTTACACTCTCAGTTACACCCTCCACCTGAAAAGCACCTTCCTGAGTTTGGTCCACTCAGTGAAGAGGTCTGAGCTCGCTTCAGCCCAGGTCCCCTCCATCCCTTGCAAGGAATGTCCCATGCCTGCCTGCTTCCCTGAGGAAGGTGACATCTCTGCCCACCTGCTGTCCAGCTCCTAGCCGTGAGCATTACCAGCTGACCCCAGGTCCTGGAGAGGGCCTGGCACACCCCAGGGGTTCAACAAAACTCGGTAAACTCTGCTGAACAAATGTGAGACATCTGACTGTTAATACAGCTTGACCACCCACCCACTTTCTCCCTGAGGCCAGGGGACTTTCCTACCCTCCTCCAGGTGAGAAACAACATCTAAACAATTTAACGCTGATAAAGTTTGCTTTGACACACAAAAAGCAGAACTTCCTCCGTGATCCTTCAAGAAATGAGAACTCCCATCCCCCCGCCTCCACCCCACCCCAGCACTGAATTTCAGATTCCCCAAAGCGACCTGGATCTCTGCTTACTAAATAAAACTTTGCACCTTCTCTGCAGCCACCACCCCCTGTCCAAACCAGAAAATTCTCCAGGCAAGAAAAAGGTTTTTTTTAAAAATGGACGTTTGAGGTGAGGGAAAAGAAACGTCTACAGGCAGGAACCATCCAACTGGTACTGCCCTCTAAACACGTGAACCCCGAAACTGACTTTAGAGACGGCCGAGTGGTTTTCAGCCAAACCAATGTTTTTTAGCTGCTGTTTCGGGGGCTTCTGGAGAACACAGATGCCCGCTCCCCTCGGCCTTGCCCGGCTTCTCCCGTCACCGGGTACCGAGTGCCTGTCCGACTTGTTTACCTGGACGCAAGCTCTGCCGCCCCCAATCTTCCCGCGCAGCGACCCGCACGACCACGTGTCCTGAAGTCAGAGCCCCGCAGACTCCGCGCAGGAACTACACTTCCCAGCGGCCCCCGCGCCCTTAGCAGGAAGGACGTCTGCGCACTAAGATACTCAGTTCCAAGTTTGGAGCTTTTAGCTGCCAGCCCTGGCCCATCATGTAGCTGCAGCACAGCCTTCCCTAACGTTGCAACTGGGGGAAAAAATCACTTTCCAGTCTGCTTTGCAAGGTGTGCATTTCCATCTGGATCCCCTGGAAGTCCATCTGCTGCCTCGGTCAAGAGAAACTCCACTTGCATGAAGATTGCACGCCTGCAGCTTGCATCTTTGTTGCAAAACTAGCTACAGAAGAGAAGCAAGGCAAAGTCTTTTGTGCTCCCCTCCCCCATCAAAGGAAAGGGGAAAATGTCTCAGTCGAAAGGTAAGAGCCTATTTGCATTACTTGCAAAAAATGCAAAGGGTTGTGCATGCATTTATGAATGCATGGATGCAATTTACGCCTGGCGATTGCATTTTTAAGTTTGAGGTTTTCCACAGCTCAGTTGCATTTCCTGTTTAGTATGTGTCTTTTTTTTTTTTTTTGCAGACACAGAGAGTTCCTGTAAGGCAGGGCTTGCAGTTCAGCTGTGCATTGACGTTATTTGCATTCTTCTGCTAGGATTGCTGAGCTCTTTTTTGCCTTTTGCCCAGTCAGGAGAGATAGAGCAGGTTGGTAGCGTCTGAGTGTGCAATGCTTTATATAATTGTAAAATTCTGTAGTATGCACAGATATAATAGGTAATCTTGTGTGCAACAGGAATACGAACTTTTAAAAAGTCGGTAGATGAAGATGAAAGGTAAAACTTGAGTTCAACTAGTAGGAAATTAATGTAATCTTATATTCCGCTGGGAATGAACCGTTGCGGTGCTAGTATTTAGCTAAATTTCCATTGATATCGCTCTGAACATTAAGCAACTTTTGATTTTTAAAGGAAGTAAAGGTGAGTGATAGCATTTTACAAAAAAGCAGACAAGACGTTTTTCTCTTCCGAGATTTTGCACTTTACGCTAATTGCTTATTGGTTCACAGTATTTAGAAGCAGCAGTAAGGACATCGATGTTTTATGTTTTCCCATTTGGGAGATGCTTTGCATCTCCAGGGAAAATATTGGGAGAAAAACTGTACTTCTAAGCTTTACACCAAGGTGGGTGGACTGCACGATTTCATTGACAACCATAATGAAATCTTTTAAGTGTGTAGTTGCCTATATTTAGAATAGGTCAGAAGGTCAGGGTTAGGGTTGGTTTATGTTTTCTGTTTTTTTCCTTGAAAAAAATTTTTTTAATTTTTTTACACAGTTGTATTTTACAGACGTAATGTCAGGCTGGGGGATTAAAAGTATAGAGATCCTGACGTGACATTGTAGAGCTGAGGGGGTGTTGTCAGGTGGCCCTGAGACTGTGACTTGTTTAAGAACAAATCCTTGTCGAGGGTGGGGAAAGCACATGCCCTGTGAGAACGTATGGAAGGGAGAAGTGGGCGCCAGGGAGGGGAGGGGGCTCCGCAGGGTGGGTGAGTAAGTCCCAGGGAGCTCAAGTGTCTCCTGCCTGTCCTGCTACTCTTTGGGGGAGCTGTGTGGCTTTTTAGCTCAGTGTGATGGGAGTGGGAGTCATACCTCTCAGCCCAGGAAGGAAGTGGCATATATTCTCAAAAATTCAAAGTAAGGCTCTTTCTTTCCTCTGGGTATTGGGGGAAAATGGAAATCTGAAAAGCTAAGAGCACTAAGTACCTAGGAATTGGCATTGTGAAGTGCCAGTGTTCCTTAATATCGGTAAAACCTGTGAGTACAGTCTCCTAATTGAGCAGAGACATAATAGCTTAGAAGGGCGTTCCAGGCTCTGATGTATGAGAGAGATGGCATCTGCTTGCTTTGTGTTTGCTGTATCTTCACTCACCCATTCAGGTCATTTTAAGATAGGAGTGGCTACATGGTGATAGCTGTGTGTGTGTGTGTGTGTGTGTGTGTGTGTGTGTGTGTATTGGGCACAGGATTTGGGGGCATATAAAAATATTTCATATGTAATTGTTTCATTCAGGGAATTTACTTGTGTTTGGTGAAACAGAGCATATATGCAAATCATTGTGATGTGAGATAATTGCATAGATTGTGAAGTGAAATCGTGCATTTGTAATTTAGAGATGGCAGTGGTCTTCTCTCTGGGAGACTACAAGGTGGTGCTCTAGTGAGCTTATCTTTGGACCCTAGGGCTTAAACTCAACCATGTTTCTTTGTGCATTTGGGGGGCTTGCTCCTGAGGTAGCTCCCTCCTCATGGAGGAAGTTGGGAAGCTGACAGAGAAGTTAGCATGACACTCTTCCATGATGGGTGCTCCCGTAACACATCATGTGCTGGCAATCCTTCACATGAATCCCCACTTATCCAAGTGGTTGTCTTAATTGGATCCCATGTGGAAGGTGCCTCTGGTGTGAACGTGGGATTCCTGTACAAAAGGAAAACTTTTTGATGGAAGGAAGTGTGTGATTATTTCGGAAATGGCAGAGACTTTTGGCCTGGACTTTTCAGTGTGGAACTTGTCTAATTCAGCTACGGTATTCTCAGATGGCCAAGATTTTTTTTTTCTTCGCAGTACCAAACTTCTTTGTAATACTATAACCAAATGAAATGAAGGGAAAGCAAAAGGTGGCTGCAACCTCATAGTATTGAAGAATTTAACAACATGTTCAATTCAAGGACCTTTACGAACCTTCTAGATCACTGTAATTCGGTTTTTCAGACCTCTAATTTAAGGCACAGCAGAGGCAAAAGAATTACAGACTCCCTGGGAGCTGGGAGGGCTGGCTTACTCCTCTCCAGCCTTACCAACAGTGAGATTCCCAGAAAGAATTTCTTAAAAAGAAATTTTGTTTTCCACAGTTGTAACTTTAGGTGGTAGGCTTTTCAGCGTGTTTATATTAGCTGTCTGGGGTTGAGCTGACATTTTTCAAATATTAAAGTGGCAGAATGCCTTTTGAGGAAATCTGAAATGTAAGTTAACAGGAAGGGCACCCAGAGAGTGCAGGAATTCCTGCACTTTACCGGAAGACAGGCTACAGGAAAATGTGTCATCTACATTACCCCGGAGAGTAAAACTATTGTTATCAGCCACAGTGATCAGAGGGAGGGAGTCTGGCATCCCCCAGTTCACCTGAAAAGAGAGAAAAAGTTGGACCCTGTTACCAATGTGCTTTTCTCACTCCTCCCTCGATTCACCTTTAAAAAATATTAGTTTGTCTTTGTTCAAAATAGTGGTAGGCACATTGTGCCATGGGCACTGTGTGTCAGGCACAGCTCAGAAGCCTGTGCAAGAGAATGACAAGCAAGGACTGCCAAAGGACCCACCCTACTGTGGGTTTTTTGCTTCTGAAAGTCATGCCAGCCTAGGAGATGAAAAGCGTAAATTTTTCATTCTGTAAATTCCTTTGTTAGGTTGTACCCGAGAGACTTGTCATGCTTAGCCTGTAATCTGAGCCAGTCTGTTTTATAACCTCGTGCATCTCAGGACATAAACTCAGAAGAGGCAGCCTGGGCTTCCTGAGTTTGTTTTGTATCCGTGTGGCATTCATGACTTTACAACATGCAGGTCAGCAGCAGGGGCTTCCCCGGGGGTCTCTGGGCGGTAAATCTGATGCTGGAGGAAAGGGTTGAGATTCTTGTTCCTTTGTTTTTCACAGATTAGTATCATTATAACTGCTTCACATTATTTTAAAGTTTGAAAGGTCTATAAGGAATATTTTTAAAACTTAGGAAAGTGCCTAAGTAATACTTTATTGTAGAAGCATTTGAAATTGCAGGAAAGAAAAACAAGAATCATTAGTGACCACAGTGTACATTTTTCATATAGCCTCTTGGACTTTTTTCCTATTCTGATATATATGTGAATATGAATAAATCCAAAATGCTTATTAAATGATTTAGTTGACTTCGGTTCACTTGCCAATAATACTATGAAATATTCAAAGTTAATATATTGCTACATTAATAATCTAATTCTAACACTAGGAATTTCTTTAAATAGAACATGAATGTTTATTAGCTTTCAATGTTATGAGCATTGCTGTGATAAAAGCCCCAGTTCAGACATTATATATACTATGGCCTTTGACTAAATTGCAGGACATAGAACTACAGGTTACGAATCTCTAATTCTTCCCTGTGTTGCATTCTTTTCTTCACCTTTTAAAAATAACTCTTTTACTACTATGAAAACAATATATACTCATTGAAAAAAAAAATTCAAGCGGAAGAGAAATTCATAATGAGAAAATAAAACTCGCTCAGAGTCACAGAAGCCACAGCTAATTCTTTTTTGGTGACTCTCTCTGCATGCCCACGTACGTGCTCCTGTATACTGTCTGTGGTAGTTGCAGCCCGCTCCGTCCTGGGCCGTGTATTATCCGACAGCTCTCCACCGGCGCGCACGTGCAGCTTCCTCCTTCTTTTTAGCAGTCGCTCATTTTAATCGGTAAGAATGTAACAGTTTCATCAGTCCCCAGTTGGACTCGCAGAGAGTTCCACGCTTTTACAGCCATGCACAATACTGCAGGGACTGTAACAGGTCGAACACACGTTTTTGTACACCCGCCCAGTTATCGCTTTCGGATGGGTTCCTAGGAGCGGAAAGTGCTGAGCGAAGGCCTGAGAGGGCACAACGCCCTCCAGGGAGCCGAAGCCCCTTCTCCCCGCCAGCGCTATTTGCCAGTGTTCCTGTGCTCCCCTTAGGCATCCTGGTAAACGCTGCCAAGAAGGCCCTCTTCAGAAAGGCGATGCGCACTCCTGCCTATAAAATGGATAAAATGGAGAACCAGCCGCGGAGCGCGGGCAGTCCCACTCAGTGCCCGGGGGTGACCTAAACGGGAATGACACCCAGCGACGGGGGAGATACGTCTGCATGTGGCTGGTGCACTTTGCCGCAGGGCAGCAACAAACACAGCTTTGTAAAGCCACTATACTCCACTGAAAATGAGTGAAAAAATTAACAAAATTAAATAGATAATCGACAAGGACCTCCTGCAGCGCACAGGGAACTCGACTTAACACTCTGTAATGACCTACATGGGAAAAGAACTTGGGAAAGAACAGGTCCATGTGTGTGTATAACTGAATCATCTTGCTGAACGTCTAAAACTGATACGACATTGTACATCAACTAGACCCCAATATAAACTTAAAAAAAAAAAAGGTTCTGCTCTCTCTCCTCCATCCTGGGTATAATAATTTGAAAATATTTTTTTGCCAATTTGATCAAAAGTATTTCTATTGTACTCTCACTTGAATTTTTTTAGTGATGAAGTTGAATTTTTCTTTTTTCTTTTTGACATCTGTGTTTCATGTGTTTGAATATTTTTTTCCTCATAAAATGTGCCTTTGAAAATTTTAATTTGGGATCAGATTATTTTCAGAGTTAAGCCAGAACATTCCAAGATGGCAGAGCTTAGGTAATCATGGGTTCAAAGTTGGGTTCAACTTTCATGCATCTAAACAGTTTAATTCCCTGGTGAGTTCTAATTTTAATTTTAACCAAAATGTCTTAAGTAAACATGTACTTTGTAGACTCATTTTGTTCTACTGTCTGTAGCTATCCAAATCTGCATGACAATAATAAGAAAAGTATAATGATTTGATTTAAATTCCATCTGGAATTTACTAACTTCTGGACATCTGTGCATTTTCAGTTATCTCTACAGGCAAAAGTAGTTTTTCTTTGGTTTCATTAGTGATTCTCACATAAGCACCTGGTTGTGTTATGTGCATCGTGGCAGAATAATTCTTTTTTTTTTTTTTTTTAGCTTGATGTGCAACAGCTAATCATAAAAGGGGTTTCCTTTGCTAGATTTGTTGGAAGAATGAAGGCAAGGATCTGCTTTGATGACCTCAGAAATTATATCAAGTCAACCACCTTTCACATATTCTCGATACAGCCTTGCTCAGTCAATGCTCCTATTTATGCACCTTGATATTAAGTAGTAGGATGTAGAGCTGTGAAAGGAGTTTTATAATCATCTCAATTTACAAAGAGCAAACGGAAGCTCTGAAAGAAGGTAATCTGCCTGAAGACTGAGCCATAGGTGGAACTTACACCCCCTGATTCTTTGCCCAGCGTTCTTTTCACTAAACCACACATAGCACTAGGAACCCACATTTATAAAACATTTTTTCCAGAATCTTGAGGCTATTTCACATTTTTTTGCTTTGTTTGTTTTTGTGGGATGCGTGCTGGCAGGCGAGGCTGACAGTCCAATCAGCAGAGGTGCTTTCTGCGCCGAGTGAAACTGTGATACTTGATGACAGTAGTGGGGTTTTTTTTTTTAATCAATTTTCTGCCAAAGGATATTTTGCAAATGCTCTCATTGTAATTCCAGTGCCTACACTCTACAGCTGCAAATTTTAGCCACTGTAGTTGTTTGCCTTTTATGGATGATCTCTGAAAGCCCCTTGCTAGGTAGCTAACATTTCTTCTTCTGCATCTTTGCAACTCTGCCTCTTTGAGCTTATGAGCAATAGGTGCTCAATGAATGTCTCAGTGCCAGTATTTTTCATCAGTGGCGCTCCCTATCATCTTTCATAAAGGGTGTGGGGTAATTAAATTATAAGGCAGTGCTCCTGTGCTTCCTTTTCGATATTGATGTCTCCATTCTATCCTTGCTTGATTATTTGAAAGTTGCAAGGACAGCATAAAAAGCAACTGAGCCATTCCTGAAGAGGTGTCGTTCTTCCTGCCTGGGCCTTCTAAGCAGTTTTAAAGATTGCGTGACCCTCACTCAGCTCAAAAAATCTGCAGTACGAAGATGAGTTGTCTGGAGAGTCCAGTGAGATAGGAATGGAGTGAATTCCTACATCCTATGCTGGTTTTAGGAGCTGGTTTGCAAGTGACCTCTGAACTCGAGCATCTGAAGGGTTGTCAGAGATAAGCTGCCAGTTCTTAGCAGCTGGCAGCCCTGTGACCAAACAGGGGCCTTTGCCCGGATAAGCCCCAGCAGCAGTCTCCTCCTGGACCGACCACCACCACTGGCTCTGCCCCATCTTAGCTTTGTTCCCGCTCTGCTTCCTCACGTGGTCGTCCTTCCTGTGAGCCGGTGCATATGGTTTGGTAAGTTCCTAAAACCACCCCCTTTCTGCTGTGAAAAGGTATTCGTGTTATAACCTACACACACACACACACACACACACACATACACACACACGAAGTCTATCACAAATCATCATAATTTAGTCAACTTAGTTCTGAGTTGTTCGTTGTTCCATCTCTCAGTCGTGTCCGACTCTGCGACCCCATGGACGGCAGCACGCCAGGCTTCCCTGTCCTGCGCTGTCTCCCAGAGTTTGCTCAAACTCATGTCCATTGAGCCGATGATCTATCCAACCATCTCATCCTCTGTCGCCCGTTAAATAGGCTCTTGTTGGATCCCTCTTCGTCTGTTTTATTTTCTAGTCTGTATATCTATCCTTCAGTTGGGTTGGGGTCGGCCTTGCTTTTTCTTTCTTTCCCCTGAGACAATTAGCTATAGATCTGAAGCCATCCAGCCCACACTCAGTTACCCAAAGCTATCATTCTCATCATCGCTTATTATTTCTCAGTCACTTTTCAAGTATTATGCTTTTGAATTTCACCTAAAGCCTGGCAGGACAGATAGGTGTATGTGTGCCAAGTCGTGTCCGACTCTTCGCCACTCCATGGACTGTAGCCCGCCAGGCTCCTCAGTCCAAGGGATTTCTCAGGCAAGAATACTGCAGTGGGTTTCCATCTCCTTCTCCAAGGAGTCTTCCTGACCCAGCCATGGAACCCGTGTCTCCTGCATTGGCGGGTGGATTCCTTCCCACTGAACCACCTGCGGAGCTCAGGAGGACAGGTACAGTTATTGCTAATTTACAAATGAAGATGCTGGGGCTTTGGAGAGTTCACTAACATGCCTGGGGCTGGAGAGCCAGTAGGCAGCCCAGGCAGGATGCAAAGCCTGGCCCGTCTGGCTGCAGGCCCAAGCTCATCACTGGGGCCAACAAACCACAGCCTGGGGGCCAAATTCAGACCCACCTCTTTTGTTTTTTTTTAAATTTATTTATTTTTAATTGAAGGATAATTGCTTCACAATATTGTGTTGGTTTCTGCCATGTATCAACATGAATCAGCCAGCCTGTGAGCCAGAATGGTTTACACATTTACAAATGATTGGAAAACAGAATAAAAAGAATAACGTTTCATGACACAAGAAAGTTACATAAAATTCAAAGTCAGTGTCTACCAATAAAGTTTTATTGGGACACAGCTCTGCTCATTCATTTCTGTGGGGTTGAGGGCTGCTTTCTCCCCGCAATTGTATAGTCGGATCACTGTGATGGAGACTGCATGTCCTGCAGAGCCCAGAATATTGACTCTCTGGCCCTTTTCAGAAAAAAGCTTGGTGACCTTGCCCTTTGTGACTTTCCTCAATCATGTGATGACTTCTGGTCCATATTACATTCCTCTTTGGCTTTAATTGGAAGTCGTTAACCTGAATAGCCACTCACCCGGGACCCAGCTGGTGACCACAGGGGCCCAGCCCACAGGAAGCGCCTGCGTGGCGTTTCTCCTGGCTGTGAGATTGGTGGGCCATTGCTCATTTCCGCTCAGCTGAGCAGCCCGTCTCCTTCGGCCCATCCCGAGGTCCTCCCCCCTCTGCTGCACTCTTCCTGTTTGCTTTGCGTTTCTTTTATTTTCTCATCTTTCTTTCCCACCCCTTTGAGAAAACTGATCATTAGTTCTTCCCCTGGTCCCTTCATCCTCCACTTCTTCATCCCACATTTTGCGCAAAAAGCCAACGAACTAAAACCAAGTCATGCTGCCACATTGCCTGGCTTTGTGGGTTGTTATCGTGACACAGCTCAGGGGTGCCATCGTGTCTTTTGCGTGGATGAGGGCAGGACCCTCCTTCCATCATAAGAGCCTCCATCTCACGCAGACAGGTTACCGCCTCCTACAAAGGCTGGAGCCAATTTTCTCACACGGTGCTGTGGTCAGTCCCTCAGTGGTGTCTGACTCTTGGTGACCCCCTGGACTGTAGCCCCCCAGCCTCCTCTGTCCATAGGATTCTCCAGGAAAGAATACTGGAGTGGGTGCCACTTCCTTCTCCAGGGGACCTTCCTGACCCAGGGACCAAACCCATGTCTCCTACGTCTGCTCCCTTGGCAGGCAGATAGATTCTTTATCACTAATGCCGCCTGGGAAGCCCATTTTCTCACATGAGCTCCCCCAAATCTGGGTAGGCAATTGCGCTTTGTGTGTGAGGATCGTGTTGCTTGCAGAGTCTTTGATATTGTGGAGGTTGTGTATTAATATTTATCAGGGAAGGTCCTGGCAAAGGCTCCAGAAATGAAGGAAGGGGAGGACATGGAAGGAGGTAACGTGAAGACAGAGTTGCTTTGGATGGACGAGCCCAGATTGTTCATCGTCTCCAAAATGAGGTCTGCGTTAGCCCCCTGCAAGGAAGTGCTGTCATTCAAGATGGCAGCATCCCTGTGGAGGCTTTCATATTTCAGATAACTGCGCTCAGCGACGTATCTCATTCTCACCTCACCAGGGCCTGATGCGATGATGCCCCATTTGGTATATGAGCAACTGAGGCCAGAGGTTAAATGTCAGGGTTGACTGTGACAGAGCAGAGCTTTAATCACGGTCTATGTGACCCCAGCACCTGACTTCCTGGCCACCCCACTTGCGAGGTCGCTCCGTCAAAAATGTCTGAACCCGTTACCTGGAAGACACGGTTGGAGACAGAAACATGAATGGGTTCTGCGGGAACTTGTGCACACCAGGGTCACGTGTTGTCATTAGGAGGGGCTGACCGGTGTCTCCCTGTGGATAGGTTCCTTTTGAGATGTTCCTTTAAGCCTGAAATATTGAGTCTGACTCATCCTGAGAGTTCAGGTTGAATTCCAAGTACAAACTGCCCATTGGTTAAAGGAAGCTGGTTACAATTGGTCTGCTGACACCCCGGTGCGCACAGACCAGTAGACAGAAATTTGTTGAGCATCAGCAATGAACGGTGATTCCATTACGTGTCTCAGAGTCTGTCACTGAGCAGATCTAAACCTGATGTGTTTCTGTGCACATCCAAATGAAATTGCTTTAAAACACTAAGAAAAACGCAGCCAGTTTGGCAACATACCTCAGTAGAGGAATAACGCCTTTTTGGGTTAGTGATTTCCATTCGTCTTGGTTATTTCTGTGTAAATATGACAAGTGCAGCTTCCTTGAAACTGTGAATGAACCTGCATCTTCCCTGTTTTCCTTTTCTACTGGAAGATGTGGAAGAAACCAGAATTACCTCTTTTTTGTGTGTGTGGTTGAAGAGGCAGGTGTGAATCTTCTTTCAAAGCGATGAATTCTCTCCCAGCTTTCTCTCCTCTCAGAGCAGAACAGTCAAACCTAGGCTCCAGCCACTTCCTGTGATCCCACGAGGAAGCCCTGGGGGTGGATGGTGCGGAGTTCAGGGACAAGTTATTCATTCCTTTCCTCTGTCTTCCCTCCTCCAACCCCACATGGGTAGGATGAGTTAGAGATAAGGGTGAGGCAAGAACCTGGAGAACCAGTAGGAGCAGAATGGCTCAGACCTGAAGCTCCCAAGTCCTACTAAATTTATAGATCAGTCTAACTGGAATTGACTTCTTTACTGCAAGTTTAAGCCTTTTATCCCAAGATAAATGTGTGATTTATTTAAGTTTTCTTTTATGTACCTCAATAGAAATATAACATTTCTTTTAGAAGATTCTGCTGATTTCTAGTTAAACGTATTCCTAAGTATTTAAAAAAAAAAATCTCTCTATTGCTACTGTTAACGTATCTATAGGTATATTTATCAATAATGATAGTATTAGTCGCTCAGTCGTGTCTGACTCTTTGCGACCCTGTGAACTGTAGCCCACCAGGCTCCTCTATCCATGGAATTCTCCAGGCAACAATACTGGGGTGGGTTGCCATTCCTTTCTCCAGGGGATCTTTCTGACCCAGAGATTGAACCCAGGTCTCCTGCATTGCAGGGAGAGTATAGTCTGAGCCACCAGGGAAGCCATATTTATCAATATCTTCTATATATAGTGATATACAGAGTGATCTTTAAAATATATAATATATAAACAAAAAACTTTAAAAAACACTCTATTTTATATTAGAGTAGAGCCGATTAACAATAGTTTATCGGCTATGAATTATAGCCAATAGTTTCAGGTGGACAGTAAAGTGACTCAGCTGAATGTTTACATGTATCCGTTCTCCCCCAAACTCCCCTCCCCTCCAGGCTGCCACATAACACCCAGTTCCCTGAGCTAAACAGTAGGTCCTTGTTGCTTATCCATTTTAAACGTAGCAGCTACACAGATACCATTTTGACTGTTATGTTCAAGATACCGTGCTGGGTGGAGCTAGACAGAAATGCACTCTGCTCTATTGTTTAACTACTAGGAGCCTTGAAAAATCTACTTGATCTTTAACTTCCATTTCCTGACATGCTGAATGGAGACTGACACATTCACAGCATTGTTATAAATATTTAGCAAGATGGGACTTCCCGAGTGGTCCAGTGGCTAAGACTCTGAGCTCTCAGGGGGCCCGGGTCAGGGAACTACACCCCACGTGCCACAAGGAAAGGTCCTGCATGCTGCAACTAAGGCCTGGAGAAATCAGTCCATCAGTCAGTATTGTTTAATATTGTAAGGTACTTAAAACAGTGCCTGGCACATAGTAAGCGCTCACTAAATCATAACTATTAAAAACATTAAGCAAGGCTATGTGTGTAACGTGCTTTTTCCAATGCTGGGCATGTGTTTATTTATACAGTATTTATTGAGACCCCTGCTGGGTTTGAGGCACTGGGCTATAGTAAGCTCACTATAAACATAACCTTGCTTTACTCTTTCTTTCTCTCTGTCTCTTTAAGGAGCTTATAGTCTAGTGGGAGGTAAGATTGCACAGAAATGTGTAGAACACAAACTAGAATCTTAGATGTGCTTAGAATAGACACTGTGGGTTAGAAAGCCTTACAGATGAGGAGATCAGGAAAATTTTTACCATGAGTGTGTAAGTATTGATATGATTTTCACAGTTGATGAAAAAGTCATGACAAACCTAGATAGCATATTAAAAAGCAGAGACATCACTTTGCTGACAAAGGTCCATATAATCAAAGCTATGGTTTTTCCAGTAGTCATGTGTGGATGCGAGAGTTGGACTATAAAGAAGGCTGAGCGCCAAAGAATTGATGCTTTTGAACTGTGGTGTTGGAGAAGACTCTTGAGAGTCCCTTGGACAGCAAGGCGATCCAACAAGTCCATCCTAAAGAAAATCAACCCTGAATATTCATTGAAACAACTGATGCTGAAGCTAAAACTCCAATACTTTTGCCACCTGATTCGAAGAGCTGACTCATTGGAAAAGACCCTGATGCTGGGAAAGATTGACAAAAAAGGAGAAGGGGGTGACAGAGGATGAGGTGGCATCACCAACTCAAAGGACATGATTTGAGCAAACTCCAGAAGATCGTAGGGGCTTCCCTGTAGCTTAGATGGTAAAGAATCTGCCTACAATGAAGGAGACCTGGGTTCGATCCCCAGGTGGGGTGGATCCCCTGGAGAAGGAAATGGCAACCCACTCCAGTATTCTTGCCTGGGAAATCCCGTGGACAGAGGAGCCTGGCACACCTTGAAAAGAGTCCATGGGGTCACAAAGAGTCAGACATGACTTACTGACTGAACAACAGCAAACATAGGCATAACAATTTCTTAGAAGAATGAGAAAAGAGAAGATAGCCTTAGGAAAATCTCTGGAGTTTCGAAGGCCTATGTATGTTTTCTGAGAACTTCCTTTTTCTACTTACCTCAGTACTGTACTTACTGCTTCTGATCACAATAGGTTAACAAGCGAAACCTAGAGGTTAATAGTTAAACAAGTATATCGTATCAGCTGGGTTTATGGGCGCAGTGTAATTATATAAGCAAGCTGTTGGTTCAATAATCAACGTCTAGCTAGGTCACAGAATAGTTTCCAGAGCATGACCACAGCTGCACTTTTCATTTTTTATAACCTGCCAACCTGCCTTTTCCATTTCTTAGTTCCTTTTCCCTCTTCTAGAATCATCTGAAATCAGTTGAAAAGAAGGAAAACCGTCCTTCTGAATTCTCCATTTACTTTTGAAAAGTGAAAGTGTTAGTCGCTTACTCGTGTCTGACTCTTTGTGACCCCCTGGACTGTAGCCTGCCAGGCTCCTCTGACCATGGAATTCTCCAGGCAAGAACAGTGGAGAGGGTTGCCATTCCTTCTCCAGGAGACCTTCCCAACCCAGGGATCGAACCCTCATCACCTGCATTGGCAGGGAGGCTCTTTACCACTGAGCCACCAGAGACGCCCCCTTTTACTTTGACTTGAGGAGAAATGCTCTAGAAAGTCCTTTGTTTTACCAGACTTACTTTCTCAAGCCTGATACCAGGGACTGGCCAGGGAGTTCATACATTTTTGTGTGTGTTTTTAATTTCAGGAAAATTCCATGTAAAAGAGAAATGTATTTAATACAGTTGGCATTTCCATACAATTGTTAGATCACATTCGTTTTTTTCTTTCGTTATCTTGGTTTGAAAAACACAGTGACCTACAGCTCTGGAGTTCACAATAGACTGTTTCTCGGTGCAACAAGTACTGAGTCACCTTCTTTCTCCTCGGTGACTTCAGTCAATTCAGTGGAGTGGATTAGGTGGGTGGGTTGAATCACTGCCCCCCGGTACCCAGTCTGAGTCAGGAAAACCGTGGGGCAGTTTTTGCGTCGTCATCTTGCTGAGCAGTTAAAGAGACCACGTGACCCAACCAGGGGACTAGGACCTACCGGGTCTGTCATCTGTGGCAGGTGGCTTGCCAAGTCTCCTTGCTTGGGACTTTGATCCTGAGTAAGCTTCTATTTTTATAGATAAAGAAGGGGGAAATGTAGATTTAATTCTGAAATTGATTTAAGAATGAGATGGAGAAATTTGGATATGTTAGGGTTGTTATTTTTTAGTCGCTAAGTCGTGTCCAACTCTTTTGCAGCCCCGTGGACTATAGCCTGCCAGGCTTCTGTGTCCATGGGATTTCCCGGGCAAGAATACTGGAGTGGGTTGCCATTTCCTCCTCTGGGGGGATCTTCCCGATCTAGGGATGGAACCTGCGTCTCCTGCATTGGCGGGCGGGTTCTTGATCGCTGAGCCACCTGGGAAGCCCGTGTTGAGGTTAGGATGATTTTTTTCCAACTTACATTTCAGTCTGTCTTTTCTGATGTGACAATGTCTAAGGATAAGACCTTAGATGGACGAGACTGTGTGTGGGAGGCAGAGGGCTGTATATTGATATTTCATGGTTGACTTTAACATGCATTATTGAAGAGTTATACAAATAATCTGCGGCTTGCCCTGTGCTCGGTGACTACAGGGTCAGCTAGATTTCCATCTCCACCCTCGAGAAGCGACTGACTGGGAGGATGTGTCAGTTTGCAGGGGCCGCCATGATGAAGCACTGCTAACTGGGTGACTTGTGCAACAGAAACACATTGTCTCTTGGTTCTGGAGGCGGAAAGTCTGAGATTCAGGTGTCAGCAGGGTAGATTCCTTCTGGGAACTAACCAGGGACCGTCCGCTCCATGCTGTCCCCCTGGCTTCTGGGGGCTTGCGGGTGATCTTTGGCATTGCTTGGCTCCTAGAAGCATCTCCCAGATCCTTGCCTTCACTGTTAGCTGGACTTCTCCCATGTAAGTGCCTTTGTCAAATTTCTCCTTGTTATCTGCACATCAGTCCTGTTGGGTTGGAAATTCACCCTAATCCTGTATGACCTCATTTTGATGATATATTTGTTGTGGTTCAGTTGCCCAGTCATGTCCAACTCCTTGTGACCCCAGCGACTGCAGCATGTTAGGCTTCCCTGTCCTTCACTATCTCCTGGAGTTTGCTCAAATTCATGTCCATTGATGATATATGCAACTGCCCGATTGCTCTGTAAGAGAAATTCTCCCTTTCTGGGGTGCTGGGCGTTAGGAGCTTGGGGGAGAGGCCAGAGTTCAACCCACAGCGTGAGAAGATGAGTGTGTCAGCAGGTTAACGCTACAGCGTGTAACACGAGTGTCCGTTTTGGTACAAGGTGCAGAGGCGGGAGAGGGCACCCCTCCTGGGGGAGAGCCTGTGGGTGGGGGAGGATGTTAACTTGGCAGAACGGAACTTCCGGTTTGGTGCCTCTTGCAAGAAGCAGCGAGTAAAATGGGAGACTCGCCTTGTGGTCCTTGAGCACACTATCTGCTGTTTCGTCTGATTTTCTGTCCTTAGTGACAGACTGGATGCTTCTAAACTAGGGAGGCGGGGGGAGGTGTGTGTTTGAAGTTGGAACCCACACACACACGCTGTTGCTGTTTTGATTCCCCAAACTTAAATCGTGTCCGGTGGTGATGACGAGACTGGCAGACCCTGTCCGTGGTCCTCCCAGGCCCTTCCGTGTGCAGACATGGAGGTGGGTCTGGGGAGTTGGGGCATCTCCTGCTTTGTAACAAATGGTTCCAGTCCTCACGGAACAAAGCTTAAGAGGGACTGGGAGTGAGTAAGAACCGAGGATCTGTAGCCAGGCAAAGCTTATTTTTAGCAAAGGCCTGTAAGCCTTAAAAAAAAAAGTACTACTCGAATGTTACCAAGCTCTTCCAATATTGATTGTTAACAAGAAGCCTTTTCAACTTGTGTGTCTATTTATTCCTGTTAATTGTTGTTTAGTCGTGTCCGAATCTGTGCAACCCCACGGACTGTAGCCCGCCAGGCTCCTCTGTCCATGGGATTCTCCAGGCGAGAATACCGGAGTGGGTTGCTGTGCCATCCTCCAGGGGATCTTTCCGACACAGGGTTTGAACCCATGTCTCCTGCACTGGCAGGTGGATTCTTAACCACTGAGCCACCTGGGAAGCTCATTCATGTTAATAGGCAGTTTTATTTTCTCGATGTGGTCTGAGTATGTTTAGCGTAAAATTCTGACTAAGAACACCAGGACCAGTTTCAGGAAGAGAGGGCAGTAAAGGCTGAAATGGTCAGGATGTGTTAGATGAGGTGTCAGGGGAAGGTCAGGGGAAAGGGACTTCCCCAGGTTAGGACAGACGTCCGTCATCTGTCATTGTGCTGCCATGGGGGCACCTTGCCGATGGGGCGGGCCAGGTGGGAGACCCAGAACAAGCCACAGGAAGGTGAGACCTCCCTCAGAGCTGGGTGGAGGGTCTGGGGGCAGGTGATCCAACAGAAAGGGGACAGGTGGGCAGGAGGGTGCGGTGGAAAGATGAGAGTTAGGTGAGTTGACATGGAAGGGAATAAGGAAATACTCAACAGGGAGGTCAGTTGGAAAGCAGGGATCAGAGAGGGAGAGGATCTGAGGACCTAGGGTGAAGAAGCCCAGCTCACAGGCCTGTTTTTGTTTGCTATTGGCGCTGCCCAGGTGGCGCTAATGGTAAAGAACCCGCCTGCCAAAGCAGGAGACTCGAGTTCCATCTCTGGGTTGGGAAGATCCCCTGGAGGAGGGCATGGCAACCCGCTCCAGTGTTCTTGCCTGGAGAATCTCGTGGACAGAGGGGCCTGGCGGACTATAGTCCGCGGGGCCGCACGGCTTTGGACACGACTGAGCACACGCGCGCTGCAGGTAAGAGCCGAGCATCCGCCTCGCCTGTTCCCGGCAGCTTCACAGCAGTCTCGGTCCGCCTGGCTGTGGTGTGGGCTTGCCTTCCAGGCGGCCCGTGCAGCTGGGTTGGATGGATACGTGGGAAAGGAGTGACTGGAACGAGTCTGCGGCTTGTTTAGAAGGAGCCTGGGATCGTCTCCCCGCCGAGCACCTGCACAGGGCTCCGACGCGGGACCAACAGGCTCAGAGGGAAACACGAAGTGGGGAAGCCGCAGGATGCTCAGGACTCTGGTTCTAGGACTGAAACCGGCCTCTGATTTTCCATCTCCGATCAGGAGGTGAATACGGTCTCATGCAAGCAAGCAGCCCTGACTTCTAGTCATCTGCTTCCCCCAGAGGCAGGGACTTCCCTGGTGGCCCAGTGGTTAAGACTCCGTGCTTCCAATGTGGGGGTCTTGGGTTCCATCCCTGGTTAGGGAACTAAAATTCCCACATGCCACGAAGTGGTGAAGCCAAAAATAGCCATTGCAAGGCAAATCTGGGAATAAGAAATCCAACTTCCAACTTCTGGAGGAAAGTTTGTGCCACTTTTCTGTTCTAAAAAGGGCCTCAAGGGGCACCTGAAGCTAGGATAATAAGGGGGTTGGGGATTTCTAGCTTCGGTCATGTCCTACTCTTTGTGACCTGGACAATTTCGTGCCCATTTATGACACTCCATCCTCAGTAGGGAGTGATGTTTTGATGCCTACCTTGTGCAAAGGTTTGTAATAAGCACCGAACTTATTAGCACTGATCTTCATAAACACCCGAGGGGCAGGTAGAATTATCCCCATTTTACAAAGGAGGAAATGGGAACTCATGTTCATAAGTTGCACAGGATCCTACAGTTAGTGGTTTGCAGTGCTGGGATTTGAGGCTGGTTCACTGAAATTCCAGTTTTGTGTTTTTCACTATGTAACCACCATGTGAAAATAGTTAAAATCAGAAACACCCTATTGCATAATGATAAGAGAAGTGCTGAAGTTACAGGTGCCTGCCTGATGTAACAGTGATGATAGAGACCGAGAGCTTAAATGGAGAGATGCTTATGACCCAGGAAGAGTGGCTGCAGAAATACAGGCAGAATGATTGCAGGTCTGTGTGTTTGTGTATTTGTGTGGTTACCTCTACCTCAAAGCAAAGAGTCTTTATTAAGGAGGTACCGCTGAGCCTGGTAGGAACTGAGAAAGGCATTTCCGAGTCCCCTCCTCTGTCTCTCCCTACCCCGAGACCCTCATTCTGCTTTTTTCCGAGAGTCTTTACTGTTTACCTCTGCAGACGAGGCTTTGGTACCTTATCAATACGCATGGGCTTTAGAGGAGCCGCCAGCCCAGCATCTCTGTCACTTTGTAGCTGAGTCCCCACCATTCTTTGACTCGTTACCGTCTCTGGTCTGAGTTCAAACTCTCTATTTTGCAAAAGAAAATAAAAATTCCGATGATGAGTGGCTGGATCTGAGTCAGGTGTTCTTCTGCGCAAGGAGCCTGAGGAGTAAACTCAGGGCCCGCTGCCCACGTAGTAGGGGCATAAGTGAGACGGGTGCATTGACATCATAAGGCAGGAAATCCACGAGCAAATAAACACAATGAATACAGCTGCTTAGCCTTAAACTCGAGTGAAGCGTTGACGGTATTGTGACCTGTGGCAGTGTACATTTGGGTAATATTTTTAAAACTTGCATGGTATGAATAATTGAGGACTTGGTTATTAAGGAAGGAGCTGTGTCGACTGATATTCGCTCATATTCTCTGTGGGTGGAAAAGGCTCAGACTGTACACGCTATCATCTGTCCTGTTGCTGGTTGCCTTTATAAGGAGCCCAAGTGAGCAGTAGAAAGAACACTAATACCGTCTGGCTCGGTGAGTCGATGCCCTTGGACTGATGAACGGCACAGAAGAGGCGTCCTGACGCTCTCCAGTGGCTGAGAGATAAATACAAGATTGATTTCCCACTGTTGTGACAGTTGGCAAAGTGTACGTGGACAGGGTCTGGGCGGTAGATGGACACCTGGCAGAACGTGGAGAGTTCAGAACCAGGGGGTTTACGTCCAGCAGGGACCCCAGAAGCCGTCCAGGCTGAGCGCTTCACTTTGCGCTGCCCCTGTTCCGTTTCTCAGTCACGTCTGACTCGCCACGACCCCATGGAGTGCAGCACGCCAGGCCTCCATCACCATCACCTGGAATTTTCTCAGACTCATGTCCACCGAGTCGGTGATGCCATCTCACCCAATGCCACCTCCTTCCCCTCCTGCCTTCAGTCTTTCCCAACATCTGGATCTTTTCCAATGAATCAGCTCTTTGCATCAGGTGACCAAAGTACTGGAGTTCAGCTTCAGCATCAGTCCTTCTAATGAATATTCAGGTTTGATTTCCTTTAGGATGGACTGATTTGATCTCCTTGCAGTCCACGGGACTCTCAAGAGGCTTCTCCAGCACCATGATTCAAAAGCATTAATTCTTTGTCACTCAGGCTTCTTTGTGATCCAACTCTAACATCTGTACATGACTACTGGAAAAACCATAGCTTTGACAATATGGACGTTTGTCAGCAAAGTGATGTCTCTGCTTTTTAATATGCTGTCTTGGCTTGTCATAGCTTTTCTTCCAAGAAGCAAGTGACTTTTAATTTCATGGCTATAGTCACCATCTGCGGTGATTTCGGAGCCCAAGAAAATAAAATCTGTCACTGTTTCTACTTTCCCCCCCATCTATTTGCCATGAAGTGATGGGACTGGATGCTATGATCTTAGTTTTTTGAATGTTGAGTTTTAAGCCAGCTTTTTCACTCTCCTCTTTCACCTTCATCAAGAGGCTCTTTAGTACCTCTTCACTTTATATAGATGAAGCAATTATGATCCAGAGGGTTAAGTCATTGGGAAATCCAAGGTCATAGGGTATTAGGTCAGGAAGACAGATCTCCTGACTCTCACATGGGCTGTTGTTAGCATCCTGGGTTCATCTTGGTGCTAAGCCAACCTGTGCCTCCCTGGAAAGCCCGTATATTCATCCCATGAAGACAGAAACTAACTCCAGAGTCCTAAAGATAAAAAATACAGGAGAGTTCCAGGCCCAGAAATCAGGACCTCTGCCAATTCCGTTGGTCATCAGATGATGGAATGGGTCTGTTCAATCCTGCACACAGCCATTCATCCATTTATTCATCCCCTGACCACGTGTTAGATGCTTCTTGGTGTGGTTCATGGCTGGGTTCCTGGGAAGGTGCAGAGAGGTGATTCCAGCTTGAAAGAAGCTCACATTCTAATGAGGGACGTATGTGTGTACCAACATTTGTGATTTAACAAGAGCTCAAAGGAAAGGTTGGGCTTCCCAGGTGACACAGTGGTAAAGAACCTGCCTGCCAATGCAGGAGATGCAAGAGACAGGAGTTCCATCCCTGGGTTGGGAAGATCCCCTGGAGGAGGAAACAGCAACCCACTCCAGGATTCTTGCCTGGGAAATCCCATGGTTTCCCATTGCATCCCATGAAATCCCATGAGAGGAGCCTGGCGGACTACAGTGCACGGAGTTGCAGAGAGTGAGACACAGCTGGGCATGTGCAAGCATAAAGGTTGAACGACCGCTTGGATCTTGGAGAGGGAACAGGAGACCTGGAGATTGGGTGGGGATAGGGAGTCCAAGCAGAGCAGCTCTGGTCTGGGGGGCAGTGTGTGCACGCGTGAGTGTCCAGGAAATCCTGAGGTCGTGTGTGCCCGTGGTGTTGGGGGTCCTCCGGCAGGGCAGGGAGGTGAGGCAGGAGAAAAGGCAGGGCCATGGGAAGGGAGACTGTGCAACTCACTCGTGGCAGGGCTCCAGTCCACAGCATGAAGTTCTCCTGAGAGGGGCTTTCTTTCAGCAGCTAGATGAATATAGTTTTGTATTTTAGACTCAACTCTGCATCTCTGTCCCTTGGCAACAGGTTTTGTTAACATTCTGAGCTGGGTTTAAAGTGAAGAGCCAAATTGGCAATGAAGCGCCTTCCTTTGGCAAGTCTGCAACTAACTTTATCAGTAGGGGAGAGAAAAAAAAAGATATCAAGCTTTATGGGAAAGCATTTGCAAGGGTTGATTAGTATTGGTAGTTTTCTTTCCCTCCCATTTGATGACTCAACTCGTAGTTCACAGTGACGTTTTGTTGGCGGTTGGCCAGGTCTTGCTCGCCTCTGAAGCGGGACGTGCCGGGAGTCTGATGATAAGGTTTTCATTCATGGGGGCAGGTCCCCCACCCTGCTTCTTCTGGTTTTTAGCTGAGGAGCTTGACATTCCTGCCTGCTAAGCCCCCGGGGAGATTGCAGGCTTACCCTGTTGGCTTTTCTGGCTGAGGCAGGCGAGTGCTACTCACAGATGAGGGCCTCTTACTGAGCAGAATCTGCAGCCTGAGTTCTCCAGCCTGAGGTTCTAATTGTCCAAACCTTTGGAAGTGAGTCCCGGTCTCTGCAAAAGGCAAACTGCTCCGTGACTCCCAGCTTCCTACCGACGTGTGAGATGGGGACTCTTCCCTGGTGGTCCGTGACTCCATGCTCCCAATGCAGGGGGCCCGGGTTCAATCCCTGGTCAGGGAACCAGATCCCACAAGCCGAAGCTAAGACCTGACACGGCCACATAAATATTTTCTTAGAAACAGTGCCGGAGGGAGCACCTAAGTGAAGAAGAAAGGCAAAGCCAAACCTGAGGTGCTTTCTTCCAAATTTCATGAGCAGTTAATATTAGTTTTGTGTCATTTTCAACTTTTTTTTTTTTAACTCAAAATTTCCAAAGCATGTATCCACAGTGTTGCAAAGTTCCTAGCAACAAACTTAGCAACACATCAGAGAAAAAAACAGTTAACCAGTTTCTGTATTTTCCACTGGATTTGTAATCTCATCTATTTCATCTTACCTCCTTGGGCCTTGGTTTCCTCTTGTAAATAGGTGGTCATTAACTTCTGTTGTTTTAGAGAAATGCTTAATTTGATTGGGAAGATACATTAAAGCTAGAACATGTAGCGAATACAGAGGGACAGAGAAAGTTCAGAAGCATGAAATTAAGACAGATGAATCCTAGTGGGTGAAGTATTTCAGACATTTCACCCTTCCTGTTCTCCATTTGGGTTCCAGGAAATCACCCATGCTTTCACTGTTTTTGGTAGAAGTTCAGAAGAAATTGACTACTTAAATCGTACTCTAACAGTAACCTGATTTTATGTATAACTGGACTCTTGTTTGTTTTCCAAAATACATTTATCCATTTTAAACTCCTCTAAGAATCAAAGATAAACATGATCTTGCAGTTCCACTCCTGGACATATATCTGGAGAAAACTAATTCGAAAACACACATGCACCCCTGTGTTCACAGCAGCACTATTTAAAATAACCAAGACATAGAAGCAACCTGTGTCCATCAACAGATGAATGGGTAAAGAAGATGCGGTACATATATACAGGGGAATATTACTCAGCCATAAAAAGAATGAAGTGATGCCATTTGCAGCAATGTGCATGGACTTATAGATTATAATGCTAACTGAAGTAAGCCAGATAAAGACAAATACAGTATGGTATCACTTACGTGGAATCTAAAATAACTACAAGTGAACTTTTTTGCAAAACAGAACGAGACTCACTGACTTAGAAAGTAAACTTGTGGTTACCAAAGGGGAAGGGCAGAGGGAGGGGTAAATTAGGAGTTTGGGCTTAACGTATACACACTAGTATTTATAAAATAGATTACCAACATGGACCTACTGTATAGCACAGGGGACTATATTCACTCTCTTCTAATAACCTATAATGGAAAACAATCTGAAAAAGTATGTATGTGTGTGTGTGTGTATGTATATATGTAAGATGGTCTGGTATTCACATCTCTTATGTATTTTATGTATCTTATGTATATATATAACTGCATCACTATGTTGAACACCAGAAGCTAATACACATTGTCAATTAAAAGAAAAAAAAAAACCGAACAGTGAAGACCGAGGAAGAGTTTGTTCTTTATGTGAGTTGTGGATGCAAGATTCCATGACCAAGACAGTTAAGGAAGTCTTTTTTAATAAAAAGGACAGATTCAGCTTTATGGGTTGTTTTAGACCTGAGGTTCCTAAAAGTTAAATAAATAAAAAAAAAAACCTAAAATACTTCAATCATTTGGGAATGATTTTAAAGGGAAAAATAGACATACTTCCAGCAGTGTTAGATTGTTAGAGTGCAGACACTTTAAAAGAAGTACAGCTGTCACACTTCTCTGTCCTCTGCAGAGATTTAGTCTTGGAAAGATAGCAAGTTTGCAAATTAACAGATCTTGCTTGCTCTTTGTAAGAAAAGCTATGACAAACCTAGACAGCGTATTAAAAAGCAGAGACATCAGTTTGCTTACAAAAGTCCGTATTGTCAAAGCTATGGTTTTTCCAGTAGTCATGTACAGATGTGAGAGTTGGACCACAAAGAAGGCTGAGTGGCAAAGAATTGATGCTTTTGAACCGTGGTGTTGGAGAAGATTCTTGAGAACCCCTTGAACTGCAAGGAGATCCAACCAGTCCATCCTAAAGGAAATCAACCCTGAATATTCATTGGAAGGACTGATTCTGAAGCTGAACCTCCAATATTATGGTTACCTGTTATGAAGAGCTGACTCATTTGAAAAGACCCTGATGTTGGGAAAGACTGAGGGCAGGAGGAAAAGGGGGCAACAGAGGATGAGGTGGTTCGATGACATCACTGACTCAATGGACATGAGTTTGAGCAAGCTCTGGGAGATGGTGATGGACAGGGAAGCCTGGTGTGCTACAGTCCATGGGGTCGCAAAGCACTGGACACAGCTTAGTGGCTGAACAACAACATTTAAATTTCATTCTTTTTCCATGGAGTTTCTGCCACCAACTCCACCAGCTCCCCTCCCCTCAAAAGCACAGTCATGTGGTTCTCTTGATTCAAAGAATATTTCTTCCTTTTTCTCACTGTTGAATATGCTATCAGGCAGATTTTAAATGATAATTAATGAAGAAACACTGTCATTTTAAAAAATTGTATAATAATGACTCTATGTAAATATTCTGTGTATGTATATGTATAAATATATATGTACATATTTAAATTGACTCTTGCTTTGGTTAATTATAGACTGGAAAGAATTGTAAGAAATACTTTTCCATCTTGTTTACTGGCTTATTCTTGGAGCCATGCTCAGCACCTGACTTGTGTATGCCAAGTCACTTCACTTGTGCCCGACGCTGTGCGACCCCATGGACTGTAGCCTGCCAGGCTCCTCAGTCCACAGGATTCTCCGGGCAAGGATACTGGAGTGGGCTGCCATGCCCTCCTCCAGGGGATCTTCCCAACCCAAGGATGGAACCTGAGTCTCTTATGTCTCCTGCACTGGCAGGCAGGTTCTTTACCACTAGCGCCTTCTGGGAAGCCTCAGAGCCAGGCTTATAGAAGGTGCTTAACAAGTACTGTTAAGTTATTGATTAGCAATATACAGAGTTAGCCTTCAGCAAGCTTGTAAGGTGGGCTGAGGTGGACTTTGGTGAATTCATGCTTCCCTTTTCAACCTTTCCTCTTCCTTCCCGCAGGAGAACGTCTTACACACCTGTAGAATCCTCGTGCATTTTCTTTATATGTGTATAGTGTTTATTGTGGTCAAATACATGTAGCTTAAAACTCACCATTTAAATCATTGTAAAGTCTACAGTTCTTGGTTTCAGTGTCCTCACGAGGTTGTTCATCCATTGCCACTGTTTAGCTCCGGCACATTTTTATCACCGCAGATGGAAAGGCATCATGTCCCCACCACCCCCAGCCTAGCCCCTGGCAGGCACTGAATTTCTGTCGCTATGGCTTTGCCTGTCTGCATGTTTCCATGAATGGGATCATACACAATGCAGTCTCTGTATCTGGCTTACCCCACATAACCTAATTCTTTTTCAAGTCTCCTTCAAGTCGGAGCATGTCATCGATGCTTTATCCTTTTTCATGGCTGACGAGCATTCCATCGAACTTCCCAGGTGGCTCAGACGATAAAGAATCCACCTGCAAGGCAGGAGACCCGGGCTCAGTCTATGGGTTGAGAAGATTCCCTGGAGAAGGAAATGGCTACCCCCTCCAGTATTCTCGCCTGGAGAATTCTATAGACAGAGGCGCCTGGAGGGTTTCAGTCCACGGGGTCGCAAAGAGTCAGGATCGACTAAGCGACTGAGCAGACACAGCGGTGCATTGTGAGGCTATATCTTATTCTTTTTACTCTTTTTATTTCCTCTCAGAATCTAGTGTCTGGAAGTTCCGTGGTGGTCCAGTGGCTGAGACTCCATGGTCCCAATTCTGGGGACCTGGGTTCGATCCCTGGTCAGGGAACTAGGTCCAGCGTGCCAAACTAGGAGTTTGCATGCTGCAGCTGAAAGATCCCACGTTCTGCAACAAAGATCGAAGACTCCGCTGCGATGAAACCCGGTGCAAACACATAGAACAGAATAGGATAGAATAAAAATTAGGAAGAAAAAGGCTGGGAGGAAAAACAACAACATGTTAAAAAGAAATCTAGTGTCCAAGAGAACCTCTTAAAAAGTAATTAATAAAACAACATGATAAATGGAACATAACAACTCACCCAAGGGGAATTTGAGTTGTTGAAATGGAAAACAGCCTAAAATAAGGCAATATATTTGTAATGGTGAAGTCTCCAAGATGAGGAGATATTTCCAAGGGGACGGGGGATTTTTTCAGTGCCACTGAATTATGTATTCATGAACATCTGACTTCTTGTCAAGCCAAGTCTGCTGATGGCCGTGGGACCAGAAAAGGTGTTAAACCAAGTAGACGGGCACAAGGGTCCTGATTGTCAGTTGGCTGTCATTAATGGTTAACTCTGTGGCCTAGTGTTTTCTGTTCGTTGTTTCGGGTTGATTTTGACGCAAGCCTGCTAAGCGCTCTCTCTTCTTCTGTTTCTGGTGTTTGTTCACGTGTATTGTGATTTCTCTTGTTTCCTGGCTGTCCTGGGTCTCTGCGTTGCCCAGGCTGTTGCTGGTTGTGTCGAGCGGGCTGCTCTCTGGGACCGCGGCGGCCTTTTCGCTGTGGAGCAGGGGCGCGTGGGCATGCGGGCTTCAGCCGTTGCAGCACGTGGATTCTGGTGCACAGGCCCAGCAGTTGTGGTGTGCAGACTTACTTGCTCTTCAGCATGTGTGATCTTCCTCCTCCAGGGACTGAATGGTGTCCCTGCATTGCAAAGTGGATTCTTAACCCCTGGACCACTAAGGAAGCCCCTGCTAAGCTCTTACTGTACATTTTTTTTTTAATCTCTTATACTCCTTCAGAAATGGCATGGAAGAGGTATACTTTTTCTCCACATTTTATAAATGAGGAGTCTGTAAATGAGGAAACATAGAGATGGAATACCATAGCTGAAGTTTCACTTGCTGTGAATCGTTGGAGACAAGACCTGTAACCCATGTCTGATTGTCTATGATGAGCCTGAGCCCCCCATACTTTGTGGCTGGAGTCGGCTGTGTGTTTTTGTACTGGTTTATGCATTTTAAAATGAATAATCAGAAGGAATATTTCATGATGCATGAAAATGATGCAGAGTTCAAGTTTGTGCGTTATAAATAAAGTTTTCTTGGAACATAGTCACACCTGTTTGCTTTACCTGTGATCTCAGCTCTTTCTTGGTACTGTGGCAAAATGGAGTTGTTTGGACAGAAATTATGGCCCACGAAGCCTGAAATATTTCCTTGTTGTTGTTGTTCAGTCACTAAGTCGTGTTCGACTCTTTGTGACCCCATGGACTGCAGCACGTCAGACTTCTGTGTTCTTCATCATCTCCTGGAGTTTGCTCAAACTCATGTCCACTGAGTCGGTGATGCCATCCAACCATCTCATTCTCTGTTGTCCCCTTCTTCTCCAGCCCTCAATCTTTCACAACATTAGGGTCTTTTCCAATGAGTCAGCTCTTCACATCAGGTGGCCAAAGTATTGGAGTTTCAGCATCAGTCCTTCCAATAGATATTCAGGGTTGATTTCCTTTAGGATGGACTGGTTGGATCTCCTTGCAGTCCAAGAGACTCTCAAGAGTCTTCTCCAGTACCACAGTTTGAAGGAACCAGTGAGAGTTCCTTGCTAAAAGGTGTAGATATGGATTCTTCCTGATCTTGGCAGGAAATGAATCAGTTGAAAGAATTTGGGATGGTTTGGAAAAGATGCCGAAGGGCCAGAGAACTAGAATCAGAGACAACAGAGCTGGGACAGACCCCAAAATAGGCCAAAGGAGGGGCTTGCTGGTGACACCACTGCTGCGACTAGTGGGTACAGACACCCAGCCTGCACTGCTGGACCTGGAGTGTGGGTGTCATGACAACTGCTCCATTGCTGTTGCCGATCAGTGGCTAAGTCATATCTGACTGTTTGCACCCGCATGGACTGCAGACCGTCAGGCTCCTCTGTCCTCCACTATCTCCCAGAGTTTGCTCAGCTTCATGTCCGTTGGGTTGATGATGCCATCCAACCATCTCACCCCCTGCCGCCCCCTTCTCCGTTTGCCTTCAGTCCCCATGAGGCACCCAAACTGCATGGGTCTGCCACTGCTGCTGTCAGTCAGGTGCTAGAATGAGTCCTGTGCTGCCCCTGACTGTTTACATCACTAGGGACAGAGCCAAGCCCACAGTGGTGGTGCTGGGCCCAGACTGCAGGGCACACGATGCTGAGAAGGTGAGTTGCTGGCACGCTTAGCTTCTGTCCTGGGTGGCTGGCGCTGCCTTGTCAGGTCACAGGCTCTCCAGACATAGGAAGGGACCTCAGAGGCTCAATGTGGGATGGACATCTACGACCCTCTCTAAGCTAGCCCTTGTGTGTGTGCCACCAGCTTTCAGACATCTGGGAAATTCAACGTGTATTGGCCTCAGGAAGAAGCTTTTACCAACCGTCTGGGACAGAGGAAGGAAACTCGACTCGGAGAAGTAGTGGAGGGAAGACTCCCAGTCTTAGATTACTTACTGACCTCAAAAGCAAAAGGGCTGGCTCAGCCCTAGTTAGCTCTGTCAGGGAGCTAAATCTGTTTCAGTCGACAAAAGTGAGATTTGAAATGTGAATGATTTTCAGAAATCATAGCCTCAGTCAGAGAAGAAGGTTTGTTTTACCCTTATGAAAACCTTGAGTAGTAGAATAGGTGTGTTTGTTGTTTCTCAGAAAGGAGAACTGTTGCGCGAGTAAATGGAGTGGCTGGTCTGGGGTTATGTAACTACCAGGTGGTGGACCTGAGGCTAGGAGTGCCTCTTTCCCTTTTGCTTTTGGGTTTTTCACCACCCCATGGCCGTTTCTCTAGGAATTCCATTCTCTTTGGGTAACGAATGAATTGTCTGTAAATGCTGTCATACTGTGAAGAGTATTAAAAGAACTCTGATTTTATGCCTAACAATTGGACTTGTAGGATGTAAACAGTATCTTTGTTTCCCAGGGGTGGTTACTGGATAAAGGATATATTGCATTTCTATACTCTGCTTGAAAAAGTAAAGCTCACGGAGGTCTCGCTTCCCTTTTTGGAGATATTTATGCTGTCAACTTCAGCTTCAAAAGTATCAGTCTGAGCTTTGGTTCAGATTGATTTCAAGTCATGAAAACACTCGGGTCAGATGGCATAAGAAATTAGACGGGTCCCAACACACCTAAGGAGTTAAGAGTTTAAACGGGAAAAAAAACGCTGTTTATTTTTTACCCTGCAACAAAGGTATTTTGGGTATGTGGCATGCGGTCTCACCAGCTGCTGCCTCTTTCAGAGTTAGATTAGCTTTCCGTTGTTTTCAGCCTCCTCTGGTGATGAATGGAAACCCGGCTGGGGGCGGTGGGGGGCGGGAGCGGGGGTCAGGGAGGGGGACAGGACAGATGTATCGCTTCGCCTGAGAATATCGAGTTTATGTAATGGAGCCGGTGACTGCCAGTTGACCGTTCAGGGGCAGGACGCTGGCGTGCCTAGGGGTTGAGGGCGCAGTGCAAGGTACAGCCTGGATTTAGTCAACAAGTGTCTGGAGTGACGCACAGGAAGCCAAAACTGTGCTGGGTGCTTGGAGATTGAATTGCTGGGCTCAGAGTCGCATTACATGGGCTAAACCAGTAGCTGCAGGACTGGCGAAGCCAGGTAGCCCTCTCCCCCAGCGATGAGCGGTGTTTCCTGGATCCCAGACTCTCACTTGTGCTAGCGTGTTGGTCCTTCCAGGCTAGCCTCATTGGTGGGGGTTTTCTCTCTGTTGCAGGTGAGGACCTCCAGGATCAGGAGGCTGAGTACTTCTGTGAGGTCACGGAGCTAGCGATAGCAGGGTGGGGATGCGAATGTCGCTCCAGAGCCCGCATTGCCTCTCTGCACCCCTGCCTTTGGGCATCACTTCAGTGCTCCCCGCAGACCCGGAAATACAGTGCGTGCCTCCTCCACTGGTTTACAACGGCGGTGTTTTGGGCTTATTGGGGAACGCGTGCTTGAAAACACAATGGCTAGACTGCACGGTGATTTTTTTCTTTTTTAAGATGTTGAATCATGCAACTCTGTGAAGTACTCATTGAATTCCGTACCCTCAGCAGGTTCGATGCTGTGGGTGATTTATGTAACTTCACATTTTATTGTTGTCTTTGTTCCCCACCCGCAAAGGAGTCCTGTGTAAAGGCAGGTTTGGGAAACGAGGAATTGAGTGGCGGTGCGGAAGGCAGTTTTCCAAACAGGTAGACGCTGGAAGAGGCAGGAGATGAAGACAGAAAGGATCAGGGCAGCGGTTTCGCCCAGGCCATCGGGCTGTTCAGATGGGTGAGCGATAGTGGACCAGAAGGAAGTCGGTTCAGGGAGGCATCAGAGGAGTGACCGGGGGCAAGGTTTCTGTTTCCCTAGTGGGGAGCCTACGGCTGGGGAAGAGGGGGGACAACTGATAGACCCCTCCCCGCCTTCGGCTCCCCGCCCCCGCCGTGGCCGTGCCTCTGCAGAGTGGCAGCCTTGGGCGAAGTCAGGCTGCTTCCCCACAAGCAGAATGGAGGGGAGAGGGCCGGGGGTCCCCGCGCCTGCAGCTCAGGGCGGATGGAGCGGAGGGGGGCGGCTGGAGCGGAGTTGGGGCGCGGATGGAGCGGAGGGGGGCGGGAGCGGCAGGATGGTGTCCGCACCTCCCCTCACAGACGGGGCTCGTTCCTGGTACTCTAACCCTGGTTTGTCGTTTTGGCCATTCATGAAATCTTCAGACTTGATGATATTATTTTTCCTGTGAATGTTTGATTTTCAAACACTTTGAGTTGCTAAAAATGCCAATTTGTTTTACGAATCACTCAACTACTGGATACAGAGTCTAATCTTTTAAATCTTTTATAGTTTGTAACGGAGAAGGCGATGGCGACCCCACTCCAGTGCTCCTGCCTGGAAAACCCCATGGACGGAGGAGCCTGGTAGGCTACAGTCCGCGGGGTCGCTGAGAGTCGGACAGGACTGAGCGACTTCACTTGCACTTTTCACTTTCATGCACTGGAGAAGGAAATGGCAGCCCACTCCAGTGTTCTTGCCTGGAGAATCCCAGGGATGGGGGAGCCTGGTGGGCTGCCGTCTATGGGGTTGCACAGAGTCGGACACGACTGAAGCGACTTGGCGGCAGCAGCATAGTTTCTAAAACCAAGTGGTAGCTCTTTTGGAATGGGGACTTTCTGATGAGTGAGGACCCTTTTCACTTCGAGCATTTAGCATTTCTCTCCCTCCTCTCTCCCTCTAAAAACAAAAAAGAACAGAGGGACGCCTGAGTCCAGGGAGATGCAGGTACACCAGACCGTTCAGGTCAGCTGGGGGCTGGGGCCCTTTCAACCTGAACTTGAGGGGCTCCCCTGGTTCAGCAGGACCAGGTTCAATCCCTGGTTGGGAACTAAGATCCCACATGCCATGTGGCACAGCCAACAAACACACAGAAACACACACAAAACAAAAACCCTAAAACTGGAAGGCCATGTACAGAACGCAGCACAGGGACACAGGGTCAGGAGCAGGAAAGCAGGTCCAGCAGCCTCAGCCAGAAACAGCCAGGCTCCTTCCATGCTCGGTCCTTCAGAAGGCAGGACAGACGCACCGCAGTGCGGTCACAGCATCTCTCTCCTTTGTCTTGCTGTTCCTCCTTGTGTCCCCAGGACTCCCAACCCCATCATAAAATCAACCAGCTGGCTCTGTTATCTAGGGATAACGGAGGGAAATATTTGTAGGGAAATATTCGCAGCATTTTTAAAACAACTAAAGTCAAAGCAAACCGGTCTATCCTAAAGGAAATCAACCCTGAATATTCATTGGAAGGACTGATGCTGAAGCTGAAGCTCCAATACTTTGGTGACCTGATGGGAAGACCAACTCATTGGAAAAGACCCTGATGCTGGGAAAGATTGAAGGCAGGAGAAGGGGATGACAGAGGATGAGATGGTTTAATAGCATCACCAACTCAATGGACATGAATCGGAGCAAGCTCCGGGAGGCAGTGGAGGACAGAAGAGCCTGGCGTGCTGCGGTCCGTGGGGTCACAGAGAGTCAGACACGCTGAGCCACTGAACAACAGCAAAAAGTTTTCTAAGCGTGGAGGCCGCACTGGATTCTGTTTTTCATGAAACTCTTTCTGAAAAGGCAGCCTTTTTTCTTTGTGTGCAGTCGTTTTTATATGAGAAACGTAACCACCTTGCTGGTCTGTTGGGCGCGGGGAGCCCGGGAGAGGTCGCTGGGACCTGGGCTTGTTCCCACCGGGGTGGGCGGCTCTCTGAACCGCTGTCCCTCTGGGCCGCTGTGGTCACTGCATTGTCCTGGGCTCACTCACTCCGAAGGTGGCCACTTCCGCCGTCGCTCTTCCCACACTTCTTTGTACTTTGCTTCTGTTTGTTAACTCAGCCGCATCCCGACCCTCGGCCCCGGTGGTTTACCTCTTCAGCATCTCCAGATGACCGGAGGCTCCTCCCTCTGGCTGGTGGACGAGTTGTCTGCACGGCTCAATGTCCTTGGGATGCTTTGCCTCCTCCGGGCTCCTTCTAGCAAGGTTCAGAGAGTTTGCGTTCATTGCTGATGAGGAAGTGCTTTTCTTTCCAGCCTTGCCTCTGGCTTCTTCTGTCCTGGGGGCTCATGGCTTTTCCACCTGGTGAAGTTGCTGAGGAACGGCTCCCCCGACGGCTGCGGTGTGTGTAGGGGTGGCAGGGCCGGCCGAGCGTGCTCAGCCATGCCTGATCAAGGCCAAGGTCTAGGCCAGAGGCTGGCACTCCCCCACATCATAAAGGAGCCTGGTTGTCTCCTTCTCTTAGCGTGATGAGGGGCCTGGATTTAAATCCTGGTTCCCCTCTAATTAGCTGTGTGGTGGTGATGGTTTTTAAGTTAGGCCTGACTCTTTCAAACTCGTGGACTGTAGCCTGCCAGACTCCTCTGTCTGTGGGATTCTCCAGGCGAGAATCCTGGAGTGGGTTGCCATTTCCTTCTCCAGGGGATCTTCTCAACCCAGGGATCGAACCTAGGTCTTCTGCACTGCAGGCAGATTCTTGACTGACTTAGCTACCGGGGAAGCCCAATTATCTGTGTAGCCTTAGGCAAATGACATCTTTGTTTCTCAATCTGCGAAATGGGGATAACACAGGAACCCTGGGCATAGGGTTGATATGAAGATTCTATGTTATCTGAAACATTCTTTATGTGTAAAATATCATATTATATACAATGTATCATTACAATTATATAATGTATAATATATTTATAACATGTTACATATATTACAATATTATATTACTAAAATTATATATAATAATATAGTCTATAGGGCTTCTCAGGTAGCTCAGATGGTAAAGAATCTGCCTGCAATGCAGGAAACATGGGTTTGATCCCTGGGTTGAGAAGAGCCGTTGGAGAAGGAAATAGCAATCCAGTCCAGTGTTCTTGCCTGGAGAATTCCAGGTCCATAGGAGCCTGCTGGGCTACAGTCCATGGGGTCACAAAGAGCCTGACACAAGTGAGCCTGCACGCATGCATTTGTGCCAGAAAAATATAAAAAAGATCCTGCCCTCAGTGTTTACAGTCTAGACTGGACAGTTTTGTAAATATATAGGTGGTGCTAGTGGTGAAGAACCCACTTGCCAATGAAGGAGACATAAGAGACGTGGGTTTGATCCCTGGGTCTGGAAAATCCCCTGGAGAAGGAAATGGCACCCACTCCAGTATTCTTGCCCAGAGAATCCCATGGACAGAGGAGCCTGAGGGACTACAGTCCATGGGGTCGCAAAGAGTCGGACACGACTGAAGTGACTTAGAACACACGCCCACAGGTACATATGAAATGTAATAGGAACACAGCGACAGGAAAGTATTCTTGGTACTTGTGGACGCAAAAGCAGGAGGATTCTATTTACACAGATTCTGTTCTATTTAAATGGAATGAGTAGAGGTGAATCTTGAAAAATGTTTGTGGAAGAGATTTGATTTGAGCCGAATCCAGAACGCTGAGTTGCCTGCGTGAGTCAGTCAGGAAAGGAAGCCTGGTCTAGACAGAGGAAGCACCGTGAGTGAGGGCGTGGGACCTCAGAGCCTCCCGGGGGTCTGGGAGTGGCGAGGCTTTGTCCCAACTGCAGTGAAGTGTGAGTGAGGGACGGTGAGGATTGACTGCAGTGGCCGGTCAGGGGTTTTCAGTGGCTTGCTGGAGCTGGCTCGTGTCCGGTTCACGAGGGCCATTATGAAATAGCCAGTCATTTTGTAGGGCTTCCCAGGTGACACAGTGGTGAAGACTCTGCTTTCCACTGCAGGAGACCTGGGGTTGATCCCTGGGTCAGGCAGATCCCCTGGAGAAGGAAATGGCAACCCACTCCAGGATTCTTGCCTGGAGAATCCCATGGACAGAGGAGCCTGGTGGGCTACAGTCCATGGGGTCGCAAAGGGTCAGACACAACTTAGTGACTAAATAACAACCGTGTTTTGCAAGCTGGTTGTCAAAGTGTGGGTAGTTTGAAATGGGCACCGATGGAAATATTTACACCATGGAAATTGGCAAATATCTGAGCCTTCCTCCCCCAGAGAGCTGCTTTCTCAGCGCTCTGGGGCTGGCGATGCGCTTGGGTGGTGCTCGGATCATAGTCCTTCAGGGCCCCTGAGTGCAGGAGGTGGGAAGGCAGCGCAGGCTGGCAGGGGGCAGCGTGGTCAGGCGGTGGGAAGGCAGCGCAGGCTGGCAGGGGGCAGCGTGGTCAGGTGGTGGGAAGGCAGCTCAGGCTGGCGGGGGCAGCGTGGTCAGGTGCCCAGCTTAGAAAGTGAGCTCTGTGTCTGCGGTCTTGTCCCTTAGGAAACAGACCAGAGAGGGGCGTTTTTCACACAGCGGGTGTTTGGGGAGCATCCTGGGACGAGAACCGAAAGGGAGTGAAGGACACAAGGCTGGACAGGAGACTCTTCAGCACTTGTGGGCGAAGCGTGAAAGGTGGCCCTTTAGCGCCTGGTACTGGAACGCTAGACCATGGACATGAGTGGTGGTCTGGAAACCGTTCCTGCAAAGGCCAGACGGCCGGTTTTGTGGGCGTCTGGTTCCATGTGCATCTCTGCTGTTGTGGGGTGAAAGCAGGCGGGTCGTAAGTCAGTGAGTGAGTGTGTGATGTTCCAGCAAAACTTTATTTACCCAAACAGGCAGTAGGCCAAATCTGGCCCGTTGGAGGCAGTTTGCTGACCCCTGGACTAGGGTCTTGAGGAGGTGGGTTTACTTTTAAAACAACAAGGCTTTGATGGCACTATAAGGAAGGTGCAGACAGGCAGGTGTAGGAAGGTGCAGACAGGCAGGTGTAGGAAGGTGCAGACAGGGAGGTGTAGGTGATGTTTATGACCAACGGAACTTGTTTCTAAGGAGAAATCAAATTGGAAAGAAAGATGATTAATAAATTCACAAACACAGCGTAGCACAACCTGTAATTTATATGGCTAAAGTCCCTCAGTTTATTTTACCTTTTTGTGTCCTTTCTTTAAACAATTTGCAGTGTATGTGTGTATTTTTGAGTTGCTTCTTGATTAATAATAATCGATTTCCTGTTCTTTTTGGAAGTGTTAAATAGTGGAAGGAACCTTTTCCATTCCTCTCTATTGGCCCTCTGTTAAACGGAGTTTAGTTATTTTTCTCTTGGGTGTAGCTCTGTAATTACATACTCTTCTATTTGCCGTTGACCTTGGGTCAGTGTTTCTCAACATCGACTGTGTATTGGAATCACCTGGGGGATCTTTTAGACACCAGTGCCCAGGCTGCATTTGGAACAAGTAATCAGCACTCCAGAGGTAGGTCCAGGCATCAGCGTGTTTTAAAGCTCCCTGGGGATGTGAACATACAGCCAAGGTTAAAAACCACTGCCTTGAATTTAAAGGGGAAAAAAAATGTCCCCAACACATTGTCCCAAATGCTGAAATAAAGAGGGAAGTCGAACCTGTGTACATACCCACTGATGACCGGTAGGGCATAGCCATGAATGCAGAGGTCTTCAGAGTTTAAGGGTTGTACTGAGACAAACTCAGTTCCCAGTGCCATAGTCGGTGTCCTGTGTTGTGTTTCTGTGGAGGCAAGCAGGGAGAGGTCGGGAAGGTATTGTAACTTGGCCCATGGTTGCATTTTCGCCAGCAGTGCTTTTTCCATCACCCAGTGCAGTGACAGCCTCTGAGCTTGGTGAAAGCTCCCAGGCTCCAGTGATTAAGTCATTATCCCCAGGAGCCAGTCTTGACCAGAGTAAGTGATCAGCGCAGATGTTCTGACCGTGCCAGAGGGAATAACCTTCTCACGTTGTCATGGGCGCGTACACATTCGATGACATTTCTTACCGAGAGCCTGATGGACCGAGCTCAAGGTGATTTTCGTCTCATGCTAGGGAGGCCCGGGGCAATTGAATTCAAGGAACTTTTATAAAGAGATATCAAGGTTATTTTGAACATACATGTCTGGGGATAATATTTCATGAGTAGCAACATTTTTAAGGGATGGCGTCAACAGCATTTTGACCACAAAAATCTTTTTATAAATGCAAGATTCTAACCTTGTGATGCGGAGATTGCTGGAGCATTTGTTAATACTATTCAGGGCTGAATTTCAAAGATTTGGAGCTTTGTTTCCTGAGCGAGAGCTAGAGAGATCTGAGCTGGGGAGGGGGGGGGGCGTGGGGGACCCCCTACCTGTTCTGAAGGAGGACTCTGCTGAGAGCAGCTTCTCTGCTTCCATTTTACTGGGGATGTGACATCCTTTATTGAGGGACAGTGGAAAGAGAATAGGGTCCTGTCGCCTGCAATAGCTGAATCCCAACAGAAGTGGTTGCAGCAGCAGAGGTTTCTTACACATTCTACAAAGATACCTGGGGTAGCACCCGCAAATCCAGAGTTGCTTAATTCAGTCAGTTAACCATGCTCCGGCTTGGGCGGGAATCTCTTCAATTCGTGACTTTCTTGACTTTTTCCTTCTGGTATGGTTGCTCTCTAGCCCTAAATATCATGAAGGGGGCAGCAGAGGATGAGATGGTTGGATAGCATCACTGACCCAATGGACATGAAGCTGAGCAAACCCCAGGAGATCATGAATCACAGAGGAACCTGGCATGCTGCAGTCCGTGGGGTCGCAAAGAGTCGGACCCGACTTAGCCGCTGAACCACAGCAAACAGCTGACAACTTCAAAGGGCTGGAAAAGAAGGAGGGCATTTCTCCTCTGGGTCTCGTTCTAATCAGGAAGGAAAAGCTTTTCAGGGGCTCCCAGCCGACTTCTCAGATTTCAAACCTGGAGCTGAATGCTGCTCTTTATTTCCCCCTCAAACCCATATCTGCAGGAGGGGTTAGTTTACTGCGGTTGGTGTAAACTCCAGTTAGCCAGCTTTTTTCTGTCAAGAGTCTGTGAATATCTGGGCTTTGTGGGGCATCCATGGTCCCTGTTTTAGGCTCCTCTTTCTTTTTTTTAACCTTTGTTGTTGTTCAGTCGCTAAGTCGTGTCCTCCTTGTTCCGACGTCATGGACTGCAGCACGCCAGGCTCCCGTGTCCTTCACTGTCTCCCAGAGTTCGCTCAAACTCATGTCCATTCAGTCAGTGATGCCATCCAACCATCTCATCTTCGGTCGTCCCCTTCTCCTCCTGTCCTCAATCTTTCCCAGCATCAGGGTCTTTTCCAATGACTTAGTTCTTCACATCAGGTGGCCAAAGTATTGGAGCTTCAGCATCAGTCCTTCCAGTGAATATTCAGGGTTGATTTCCTTTAGGATTGACTGGTTTTCTTAACCGTGGGAAAATGTAAATATCATTAGTATATCTAAGGGTGTGTGCCAGACATACACTCATCAACTGCTCTTCATCTCCTGAGGCTGGTGGAGGGGCCACCATCTCTGCCACCCATTTTCAGAACAAAGCTTTGATGTTGTTAGCAAACTGAGTGGGCAGCCAGCTGTTTGCCTCGGAATCTAATTTGTTAACTTGTGATGGTTATTGCATGTCATAACTGAATAACACGAAGAATGTAGTTCTGGGGGCATCATAGGCCCTCAACCAAAGTGTTTATATCATTACTGTTGTTCACGATTATTGTCCTTGTTAGTAATTCCTGTTTCATTGCTGTAGAATTCTGTCATCTAAACTCATCTGAGCTATGTGCATGGGATTCTGATTGATTGTAGTAAAGCGTTGTTTGGTGATTTTTTTTAGTTGATTTGTTTTTCTGTTGTGGGGCAGCGTGTCCTCTAAACTCCATATCTCATCCATTTATACAAAATTTAAAGTTTCGTGATTATCATACAAAGTGAGTAAGTCAGAGACGGAGACAAATAGCATATGATGTCACGTATATGTGAAATCTAAAAAAAAAAATGATACATATGCACTTATTTACAAAACAGAAACAGAGTCACAGACATAAAAAACAAACTTATGGTTACCAAAGGGGAAAGATGGTGGGGAGGAATAAATTAGGAGGCTGGGATGAACATATGCACACTCTGTATATAAAATAAATCATCAGCAAAGACCTACTGTGCAACACAGGGGAATAACCTATACGGGAAACGAGTCTGAAAAAGAAGAGATACACGTACACGTATAACTGGATCACTCTAAACGAGCACAGCAGCGTTCAACTATTTTTTGCTGTTGGTCAGTCCCTCAATCGTGTCCAACTCTCTGTGATCCCATGGACGGCAGCACTCCAGGCTTCCCTGTCCTTCACCGTCTCCCAGAGCTTGCTCAAACTCATGTCCATTGAGTCAGTGATGCCATCCAACCATCTCACCCTCTGTCGCCCCCTTCTCCTCCTGCCTTCCATCTTTCCCAGCATCAGGTCTTTTCCAATGAGTCAGTTCTTCGCGTCAGGTGGCTAAAGTATTGAAACTTCAGCATCAGTCCCTCAGAGAATATTCAGGACTGATTTCCTTTAGGATAGACTGGTTTGATCTCCTTGCAGTCCAAGGGACTCTCAAGAACTTTATTCCAATATAAAATAAAAGTTTTAAAAGAAGTATTGTGTTGGCCAAAATGTTCATTCCAGTTTTCCCATAACATCTCATGGAAAAACCTAAAGAAAAATTTTGGCCAACCTGATAATTAGGCAGTGGTCAATTTGATGAAGAAAAATTGGGGTGTGAATTCTCAAGACTTCAGTAGTCTTTTCATTGGAATGGAGTTATTATTCTTGCTATGTACGCCCGCTTAGACTAGCTTGCAGGAAACCTTCACATTTCAGTGGGTTAATACAAGAAAAATATTATTCCTTGCTCATGCCCTATGTCCCAAATGAATCGTCAGGAAACCCCGCCCCACCCAATGACTCAGTGACCCAGCCAGATGGTGGCTCCGTCATCGTGTGGTTGGACCATCTGGAGAAGACGGTCTTGTCACTGGTCTCCCTGACGACAGAGCATCTTGCTGCCTCAGCCTGGAAGTGATGTATTTCACCTCTCGTATTTTAGTGACCAGAACCGATCACATGGGTCAATCCAGTGGCAAGGGTGATCGTGTGTAGTTGCAGCCTGCTAACTCTTAGTTGCGGCATGCGGGATATAGTTCCCCGACCAGGGATCAAACCTGGGCCCCCTATCTTGAAGAGCATGGAGTCTTAGCCACTGGACCACCAGGGAAGTCCCTCCTGTTTTAAGTTTGGTTGTTTTTTCTTAAGACACAGGCAAGAAATTTCATAATTGAGAAAAAGAGGAAAAAGGAAGAAAGTAGCCAGGATAAGGTATCCTGGGGTGAGACAGTAGCTAGCAGCTCTCAGTGACTTAACACAAGTGCTGTTTTACTCATTTTTACATCAGATAAAGCTGAACGAGGCTCCGACTACGCTCTTGCAGAAACACCATGTACGACAAGTGGATTTTGAAGGTGTCTGTGGCAGGAGAGGAGAGAACCAGAGATTCCAGCCTGGGCTTTTCACTAATTCCTAAACCAGAAAGGGCACCTGTCACGTCTACTCACATCCCACAGCCCAGAGCAAACCTCCGGGAGGCTCGGAAAAATGGCGAGATGTGCGCGCATTCAGAGGGCATTCGGTGTCTCATCTGCACGTTTCAGAAATACAGAAGAATCTGTAAATGTGTGCTTACCATCCAAAGGGCCCAAAGCATTTTAATGATGGTAATGATATTCTAACTAAAATTATATTTGGATCTGCATGTTTCACACTTAAGAATTTAGATTTCTAGGAGAGCAGCTAAAGGATAGTGTAACCGAAGATAGTGATGATGATGAATTAGGGAAGATTCTAATGTTTGAAATTCTATGAATGATTTAAAAAATATGTTTGGGGAAGAATAGTAATTAATTACACCGACCAACATTTGTAGCCCCAGGTAAAACATACTTAAAGAGAGAGAACCGTTCATTCTCGTATGAGGTGATAAATTCTGCTGTGTTGGGATTCAGCAAGCTGTAGGTTTGGCATTTAGGGATGCACTGCCTCAGTTTCCCATATGGGAAAGCCAGACGCTCAGTGGACATCCCCTTAAGGACTGCAAGCTGCCATACTCAAGATGAGACGAGTCAAGTGATGCTTACAAGCTTTCCACTGATGAGTAGTTGTCATACAACCCTGTGTGTCTCCTGGCTTTCTGATTCTCAGTTTGTGAGCATGTTCAGTCACTCAGTCATGTCTAACTCTTTGCAACCCCAAGGACTACAGCCCACCAGGTTCCTCTGTCCATGGAAATTTTCAGGCAAGAGTACTGGAGTGGGTTGCCATTTCCTTCTCCAGGGGATCTTCCCAACCCAGGGATCGAACCTGGGTATCCTGCATTACAGGCAGATTTTTACCCACTGAACCACCTGGGAAGCCTGATACTCCATTGTTCAGTCACTAAGTTGTATCCGACTCTTTGTGACCCCATGGACTGCAGCATGCCAGCCTTGCCTGTCCTTCACTATCTCCTGGAGTTTGCTCAAACTCATGTTCGCTGAGTTAGCAATGCCCTCCAACCAGCTCATCCTCTGCTGTCCCCTTCTCTTCCTGCCCTTAATCTTTCCCAACATCAGGGTCTTTTCCAATGAGTTGTCTCTTTGTATCAGGTAGTTGAAGTATTGGAACTTCAGCTTCAGCATCAGTCCTTCCGATGAATATTCAGGGTTGATTTCCTTTAAGATTGACTGGTTTGATCTCCTTGCTGTCCAAGGGACTCTCAAGAGTCTTCTCCAGCACCACAGTTCAAAAGCATTAATTCTTCGGTGCTCAGCCTTCTTCCTGGTCCAACTCTCACATCTGTACACAGTTTACTTATCTGTCAAATGGACCTCATAGAAATATTGTGACAGCTGAATAGACATGAACACAAAGTTCCTAAGAGTCTCTGACCTGATGGTTCCTTTGCTCTTCTTTACCTTATACTTGTTAACATAAGCTGTAAAATCTATAATCTGGATCTTTGTTAGTTACAGGATGACAAACCCTCAGATTTGCCAGGGACTGAGTGGGCTCCTGGGGTGCTGGACTTTCAGTGTTTTTGTTTTTCATTTTGGTTTATAAATTTTTATTAAAATTGGAAGTTGGGGAACTCCCTGGTGGTCCAGTACCTGGAGCTCCGTGCTTCCACTGCAGGGGGCGTGGGTTTGATCCCTGGTTGGGGAACTAAGATCCTGCATGCAGTGCCCCGTGTCCAGGGGGCTTTCAGTTTTAAAACCGGGAATGTCCGGGGCAAAGTGGAATGAGTTGATCACTACCCATACTAGAGCATCTTGGAAGCTGACTGTGGCCTTCTCATTGGAAAAGACCCTGATGCTGGGAAAGATTGAGGGCAGGAGGAGAAGGGGCAA
Organism: Okapia johnstoni; assembly: GCA_024291935.2. NCBI lineage: Eukaryota > Metazoa > Chordata > Mammalia > Artiodactyla > Giraffidae > Okapia > Okapia johnstoni. The sequence continues at coordinate 2,090,055 of CM044306.1, forward strand.
CAGAGGATGAGACGGTTGGAGGGCTTTGCTGACTCAGTGAACATGAGTTTGAGCAAGCTCTGGGAGTTGGTAATGGACAGGGAAGTCTGGCCTGCTGCAGTCCATGGGGTCGCAAAGAGTTGGATATGACTTAGCAACTGGAGGGCAGCCCTGGCTTCCTGTCTGTGTGATTCTCCACTGCCCCATGGTCCCCCGGGGCCCCTGTGTGACTCGGTTTCTAAAACTCTTTCGTGCGCCCCTGGCTCAGCCAGCAGCTTGCCCGGCAGCAGCACGTGGTTGCAGTGAAATGGAAGGAAGGAGAGCAGCGACTTGCCTGGGACCTCGCGCCTTCTTCCTCCCACAGGCTTGTCTTTCTTCCCCTTTTTACAGTGGACTCTGCCTTTGTTGGGTCCCTGCACCCGAGGGGTGGGAGACAGCGCTCCGGGGCCGCTGAATGGCCTGACTTTGTCCACAGGCGTGTTTTTCCGACTGTTTGTGGTGCCTGACAGGATCGTTTTTGTTCTGGGGTGAGCTGGTTTGGGAGAGCGGGCTGCTGAGAAAGCTGCGGGGTGCGCTGGCCTCCAGGGCCCTCTCTGGGGAGCTGCTGTCCAGCACCCCCGAGGCGCCCCTCACTCGGCGGAGGTCAGCTGAGGCCTCTGCCTTCTGTTCCAAGTCTGGTTCTGATAGTTATGGGAACCGTCACCAGCTTCACTGGCTCCAGAGCGGCCAGGAAAGAGCCCAGGCCAGCGAGATTCCACTTTAATTGTCAATCACACATCACCAAAAAACAAAGGAAAAGAAATCAGCTACGTGCTATGTACCGCTTTTCATAACTTTTCCTCCGTGCTTGGCAGTCAGATTGCTTTCTTTTGCAGAAAGCACGAAGTCAGTTTCGGTCAGAATTTCTGTGTAGAAATCCGAAAGCAGGCCGTTTGGAAAGGAAGGTGGAGTGAGTGGGGTTTTCTGCTCGCCTTGGGAATGAGTCACACGCCCTTGGGAGTGTAACGTGCAAACGTCAGGCTGCGTTGTGCCTCTGGGGCCCTCCCTGCAGCCCCCCGGACGTGCAGCAGAGCCCCTCATGGCAGGCTTTGGATCCAGCCAGGGCACAGCGGCCGGAGCGACCGTGCAGGCCGCCGCCTCAGTTTGCAGGGGCAGCCCAGCATCTTCTTGACGGGGCACGGGCTCTGGTCTGCTGACCTGTGTCGCAAGGACATTCCAGCCGCTGGGAGAAGCTTGGCTGCTCTCTGGATTCCAGAACAGGCAGTCCTACCGTAAAGTGACAGCAGAACACAGTGTGCTGGTTGCTGCTACTGGGTTTGCCTGGAGCTGTCTCCTTTCCCCCCTGGGGCCATGACAAAAGTGGTTTCTAGACTGAACTCTAGATCCCCAGCCTAAAGGACCTTAGGTCCGAGTGTCAGTTCTAGCCTATGCTAGTCTGAGGGCTTTGGGGAAAGTTCTTAAGCACGCTGAGCTACAGCTTCATCTTCTTTTCATCTACAAGCCAGGGCTGTGTGTGCCCTGCTTGCGTCGCCCTGGATGATGGGGTTCTGGTATTTCTGGGCAAATCTTGTCCTTCGTGGGCTTCCCTGGTTGCTCAGCTGTAAGGAATCTGCCTGCAATGCAGGAGACATGGGTTCGATCCCTGGGTCGGGAAGATCCCCTGGAGAAGGAAATGGCAACCCACTCCAGTACTCTTGCCTGCAGAATCCCATGGACAGAGGAGCCTGGCCGGCTGCAGCCCATGGGGTCAAAAAAATTGGACACATTTAGCGACTAAACAACAGCAGATAATGAGTGACCGTATATAAGAAACATGCATCGGAAAAGACAAGAATGCTGGAATCTGTGTTTTAATACTTCTCAGAACCAATTCGTGGTGTTGGAGAAGACTCTTGAGAGTCCCTTGGCCTGCAAGGAGATCAAACCAGTCCATCTTGGAGGAAATCAGTCCTGAGTGTTCACTGGAAGGACTGATGCTGAAGCTGAAGCGCCAATACTTTGGCCACCAAGGCTGACTCCTTGGAAAAGACCCTGATGCTGGGAAAGATTGAGGGCAGGAGGAGAAGGGGATGACGGAGGATGAGATGGCTGGATGGCATCACCGACTCGATGGACATGAGTTTGAGCAAACTCCAGGAGATGGTGAAGGACAGGAAAACCTCGCGTGCTATAGACCTTGAGGTCTCAAAGAGTCAGACACAACTTAGCGACTGAACAACAACAACACTTCTTGGGGAGGAATCTTGAGCTGCTGTTGTATCTAATGCTGAAACGCACCTGCTTGGCCTGCTCCACAGGCATCACGCTGTTTGGTGCTTATGGGCTGATGTTTGTTAGGAAGTGCGTGACCTGCGACTAGGAAGCTTTGAGATGATCCAGGGGGCAGAGGAGGAAGGAAGGGGGCTTGTATGGAGCTGTGAAATGCCATTGTGGCGAGCTTCCTTTCATTGTGCGTCGGTTGGTTCTTCTAGAGGCTTGGGGCTGAGTTCCCTTGCATGTTCACTGCCGCCGGGTTGAGTATTAAGCAATGGTTTTAGACTCGGGCTTTTTGATGAGACAACACAGAACATCCTGGAAACACTATGCTTCTGTGGGCGTGCTCAGTCGCTCAGTCGTGTCCCACTTTCTGTGACCCCATGGACTGTACCCTGCCAGTCTCCTCTGTCTACCGGATTTCCCAGGGAATGGCTACCCACTCGGGTATTCGTGCCTGGGAAATCCTGTGGACAGAGGAGCCTGGCAGGCTACAGTCCGTGGGGTCACAGAGAGTGGGACACGACTGAGGACACATGGACCCATCTTTATTGCCCTTACCTGGCACAGGGCAAAGCCTGTCGAAAGCAGAGCAATGTTTAGATTAATGGTCTTGTATGATTTTAAAATTATTGAGACTTCCCTCAATAACGGTCCAGTGGCTTCTTCCCTCCTTGTGGTCCAGGGGCTAAGACTCCACACTCCCAATGCAAGGGGTCCGGGTGCAATCCCTGGTCAGGGCACTAGATCCCACGTACTGCAACTACATATTCTGCATGCCACAACTGAGACTCGGTGCAGGCAAACAAGCAAGCCAGGGGCTGGAGTATCTGCAAACCTTCCCTCCCGGAGCGTGTTCTCTGGTCAGCCTACACAGAAGTGTGTCTCATACCACCCTCATTTGGATCTCTGTCCACTTCAGAGGTCTTGAGTGTTTCCTAAGTGGATTGACTCTAAGTTCTGTGAAGCTGGGGGACTTAGCCTGTCATTTTCAACTTGTGTTTTTTTTACAAGAGCCAAACACATTTCATTGCAACCAAGGCATGCTAGCTATGCCAGTGGTCACTTAACAATCATGCATAAATAGTCATCTTTACAACCCGTGTTTGCATATTCCATTTGAGTGGGATATTTTGCAACTAAAAAAAGAAAACGTTTACAAAACCATGGTTAGTGTCTGCAGAAAATAGTCACAATAAAATGCTGAGGGATAAAAGCGGTATTAAAATTATGTACACAGAGCGGTCTTAATTGTATGAGAAATTTCTGTATCTATGTTAACATATATATATTAAATAGTTAAAGATATGTGCACAAAAATAGTCTGCAAAGTCATGCCCCCAAATACTAACATTAGCGTTGCCTGGGTGGTTGGGATTCATTTGGGTAATTTTAATTTTCTTTTTTGCCCCTTTTTTTATTCTCTAAATTTTTATAATCAATATTTTTACTTTTGAGCTCAGAAATCCTGTGCTGTATGTTTTTAAAGTAATTTAGTATTCTTTAAGCCTCCCTGGTAAGATATCTTTTAAATTTTATTTTTATTTTTTATTTTGGCCAGTGATGAAGAAGCTAGAAACCCGGAGTCCTAGATCTGAGGTGTTGTCTTAGCCCGAGGACTCGGAGAAGAGGGGTCAGTGTACATCAATGACTGTTGACCCTGGAGAGGATTTGGAGACGACTTAACGTACAGGGATATGATCAGGGCTCAGCATGTTTTCAGTCGGTGCCCGCCCCATCAGGTCTGCAGGATCCCCTGGTCTCCGCACACGTTCTAGTGGTTTCTTAGGAGGTCCTCTATCTACCCCGGCATGTGTTGATTGCAGCAAGACCCACTGCAGCTTGATTCCCAAGACCAAAATAGTCCAGTGAGTCACTCGGGTATATTCTGGATCAAAGATTTAAAAACCAAAGCATGCAAATGGTCTTCATGCCTTAGTCAGAGTGAACGTCAGTTTTGATGGAAAGGCTATCAGCATGGCTATCGCTCAAAGACAGCCCGAGTCGTGTTGGAGTGAAGACAGATGGCTCCTTGTGAGCAGACATTCCAGTTATGGTGTGTTAGGGTATGCTCTGTGATTTTACTTGCTGATTTGCATTCTCTGTGATGTTTAATGGGGCTCCCCCGGTGGCTCAGAAGGTAAGGAATCTGCCTGCAATGCCGGAGACCCAGGTTCGATCCCTGGGGCGGGAAGATCCCCTGGAGAAGGGAATGGCGATGTTTATGTTTGACACAATGTAAGCTACATGCCAAGTGCTGGATGAAGGACACAGACCAAAGCAGAGGCGAGTAGTGTTATCAAGCACAGACGAGCAGGAGGCCATGCCTCTTACTGGCAGGGCCTGCCCGTCCTCACACCTCTTGTCTTGGTTTCATCCTCAACAGTATCCTCTTTCATTCTCCAAAGTGTCCCATTCGGGATGGTCATTTTATAGGGTCCCCCTGCGGCCGAGGTGGCTACAGGGTGAATCTGGATTCTATGATTTCATCTCTGTCTGCACAGCAGTTGTCTGCCTGGCAAAAATGTCACAGCCACACCCAAGGGCACAGGCTTCGTAATGCCCCGCCCCTCCCTCCCCTGCAGCGGCTGCTGCCGATGCCTTTGTATTTAAGCCTTTTCAGATAGAGACATAGAACAGCTGAGGGGGCGCTGGAAGGTGAAAGCTCCAGACAGCTCCATCTCTTTCCATCCCCACAGCTGACCCAAGTGATGGTCATGCGTCTAGGACTCTGAACAGCACATTTGGGGCCAGTGGGAGAAAACCTGAAAACACGGTGAAACGGACAAGCTGCCTTGACTTTGTTTTATGCTGACTTGGGAGGATATCATAAATTTGTTTTAAAATTTACTTTTAATTGAAGGATAATTGCTTTACAATATTGTGTTGGTTTCTGCCCAACATCAAGCCTTGACTTTGGTTCTTTGACTTTTAAGCCACAGATTGTCTTCTTTGTGAGAATTGCAGTCCAGTTTGCTTCATCCCTTTGTAGACGCCCCCTCAGTCCCCTTTTCCTTTAGAAGAATGAGTGTTGAACAGGCCACACGGCTGATTTGCTCAGGATTTAACGCCCCAGGGCCTCCCTACTGGCTCAGTGGTGAAGAATCTGCCTGCCAAGCAGGAGATGCAGGTTCAATCCCTGGGTGGGGAAGATCCCCTGGGGGAGGAAACGGCAACCCGCTCCAGTATTCTTGCCCGAGAAATCCCATGGACGGAGGAGCCTGGCGTGCTACAGTATATGGGGTCGCAAAGAGTTGGACATGACTTAGCAATTAAACAACAACAATTACCCGAGAAGCCAGAAAAATCAGTCTCTAGGGACAAATTCAAGGAGGACTCACATTGAGACAAATGTAGTTTGACAAAGGCCACACGATTTTCTGGTTCTTGCCCTAGAAGCCGATAAATGAGATCAGGAAAACATTTGCATCTTCTGAATTAGGGCATACGTTTCTGGAAACCTCTTGTGCTCTGTAAATTTAAGATGAAGAATTGTGCACCTTTAAAATGAAAACGGTTGTAAAATTTTCTCGGGCCCATGAGCCCAGTGAGAGATGATGATCACAGTGGATCCTCTCCCTGGAAAATTATGCATGTGATGCACAAAGAACCATCTCGCTCATTTCAGAGGGTTCAGCCCATTTCACTGTGCGGATTGCAGGTTATCGCAGCAGATACAATCAGTTGCTGCTCTGATAGCCACGCTTTGTCATCGCCCTTCCTTCTTCCTGTAAGAAGCCCCGTTCTCCTCGGGTATGTCACCTCCTGTGTGTGACTTGAGGGCTTGAGGGGTGGCCCCAAACCCAGCTCCGGGTGGAGGTGATGGGGAGGATGGTTGCTCTGAGCCAGTCACGATGGTCCTGTGTCTTTTGTCAGAGATTGGTTCTGGCACACTTGTGTGATGCTTTGTTGGCAAATGAGACAGAAGTGTCATTCTGCTGGGGAGCTTTGGGCAAAATTTCACCACTCTTAAACGGAGCAGCATTCGGTAGTGTGCAGAAAGCTGTCTTGACGCTCTTTTAGAGGTATTACAGGAAGGAGCAAATGCAGGGGCGCATGTCCATCTAGTCAAGGCTATGGTTTTTCCAGTAGTCATGTATGGATGTGAGAGTTGGACGGTGAAGAAAGCTGAGCACCGAAGAATTGATGCTTTTGAACTGTGGTGTTGGAGAAGACTCTTGAGAGTCCCTTGGACTTCAAGGGGATCCAACCAGTCCATCCTAAAGGAAATCAGTCCTGAATATTCATTGGAAGGACTGATGTTGAAGCTGAAACTCCAATAGTTTGGCCACCTCATGCGATGAGCTGACTCACTGGAAAAGATCCTGATGCTGGGAAAGACTGATGGCAGGAGGAGAAGGGGACGACAGAGGATGAGATGGTTGGATGGCATCACCGACTCAATGGACATGAGTTTGGGTGGACTCTGGGAGTTGGTGATGGACAGGGAGGCCTTGTGTGCTGCAGTCCATGGGGTTGCAAAGAGTCGGACACGACTGAGCAACTGAACTGAACTGATGCATGTTTATATTTGTGTGTGTGCGCTCAGTCATTTCCGACTGACTCTTTGCAATCCCATGGACTGTAGCTCACCAGGCTCTTCTGTCCATGGGATTTCCCAGGCAAGAATACTGGAGTGGATTGCCATTTCGTCCTCCAGGGGACCTTCCTGACCCAGAGATTGAGCCCACATCTCTTGCGTATCTGTATATCTGCATATCTGCACACACAAATTCCCATGTGTCCTGCCTCTGATGGGTTGACTGATGAAAGGGCCAAGAAGAAATGACACTAAGTCACGATGACCGTGCTGACATTGACCTCACCGCCCGGCACTGAAAGGAAAGAAGTCTGCGTGTAGGAACCCTAGGGATGGAGCGTGGATAGAGGTGTCGCTGGAGGAGCAGGTGGTTTTTCTCCTGCTGGGGCCACACCTGAGCCTTTATCAGGTCATATGCGAGTGCTCAGTTGTGTCTGACTCTTTGGACAGCGACCCCCAGGCTCCTCTGTCCATGGGATTTCCAGCCTGGAGTGGTGGCCATTTCTTTCTCCAGAGGATCTTCCCGACCCAGAGATCTAACCCACGCCTCTCGCATCTTCTGCCTTGGCAGTTGAATTCTTTACCACTGAGCCACCGGGGAAGCCTTTATCAGGCCACCCCACCGTTCAGCCTAGTGGCTGCTTTGGAACAATGAGGCCCGTGGTCACACACTCGTTGCACGTGCTTGGACACAGAGGTGTCCTTGGTCTGCCGCCGTGCGGTATGGGGTACCCCACCGGTGGGCTTGGCGTTCTCACATCCTTGGACACTCTGGTGCGCTTGCAGAGGCCTTCAGGGCAGAGGAGGCACAGCCGTATTCGGATTAAGCCAGCATGAAGTCCCGGAAGTGTGTCGCTCTCTCCTCCTTTGCTTGAGGGTGCCAGTGGGCTGTTAATAATTAACCTCCCACGGAGTGCCGGCTGAGACCCTTGAAGGTACTGTAGGACCGACTCCATCTCTGCTGTTGGTCAGTGGGGCATCCACAGTGGCAGTGGCTGGGTCGTTGGTCAGAGGGAGCCTGTATTCCGGACACAGGCATAGCCTCCCTGCCTGCCACCTGAGCTGCCCAATCCTGGGTCCTTGTGTGCCAGGTCAGGGGACGGAGAGAGGAGGCTGGCTGACGTCCACAGGTGATTCATGCATTCTTCCGAGAACACCTCAGGCACCCAGATCTGCTGACTCACGTGGCCCCGGGGGCAGGCCGACTGCCCCACGACCTCCACTGCCGCTGGGCGCGCCTGGGCTTCGGCCCACATTTCTGCTACGTGCTGACTCTGAGCTCAGAGCTTGAAATAGAGGCTTGTGCAGGAGAGCCCTGTTTATCAGCATGATCTCAGTTGGTAGGAGGGTCCAGGGGATGAGGCAGGCTGGAGGGGCAGCCCTCGCCGCGGTTTCCAATGGAGACAGCTGGTGTTTAAACTGTCTCCGAAGAGCCCTGCCGGCGGATCTGAGAGCCGTGCGCCCCAGGCACCGAGGGGTCTCATCGCGCCTGTCCATCCCAGGTCTCTGGTCACAGGTGACCCCACATGCTTCAGCCCCCGGGTTCCTCCGCTGTCAGAGAACTCAGCGCAGGAACCCAGAGATAGCAGGGGCCGCTCCGGGCAGCCAGAGAGAAGGTGCTTTGGCTCCCTCCGCTTGGAAGCTCCTCAGAACCTGTGCTGATTTAGAAAAGCCACATCAGGGAAGCAGGCTGGGGGGGGCCGGTGGAGAGAAACCGGGAGCCGGGTACAAGTTGTCCTGTGCACACACCCCACTCCGGGTGGTCAAGCAGGAGAATCCAGGCTGGGGCAGAGTACACCTCACTGCCCTCTTGATCTCACCGCACAGCCTTGCGTTCTAAAGTGCAGTCCTGAGGCGTCAGGCGGCCGCAGCCCAGCTACCGCAGAGCTGGGGAAATGCCCTCAGCCCTGAGGACAGAGACTGGGAGGGGTTTGAGCTGAGCTGTAGGTTAAACTTACGCATCTCCATTTTTCCTCCTGGGTCAGATCAAGCTTGTTCTTGCACCTGGATTCAGTTCACTGCAAACAGGCGTTCAGGTTAATGCACAGAACCGAGGGTGGTATGTGGTCGGTGATCACAGCTTCTGCAAGGATACCCGCCCCAGGTTGCCTTCTGCTAGGAAAGAGACGACTCCAGTAGCTGTATCTATAGCTGTGTTTCTCCTTTTATAAAATAAGTTAATTAAATTGTTACATTCATCTTATTTTTTATAAATATCTAGGAATTTAATTTTGATATACTATTACCTATTCACACCCCATATTCCGATGTCATCAGTTTTTGTAATAATGTCCTTTACGTGTTTTTTTTTAAATTGGAGTACGATTGCTTTACAATGTTGCGTTAGTTTCCACACTACAATGAAGTGAGTCAGCGCTGTGTACACATACATCCCCTCCATCTTGGGCCTCCCTCCCATCGTCCCCATCACCCCCACCAGGTCATCCCAGAGCACCGAGCTGAGCTCCCTCTGCTATACAGCAGCTGCCCATTAGCGCTCTATCCTACACATGGTGGTGTATATATGTCAGTGCTACAAAAAATCGTGTTAACAATTAATGGCCTATGTATTCAGAGCAGTAGTAAATATAACAGAATTTCAGGGTCACTGTAGAATGTGGGCAGTTTCTTGCAGCCATATGTGACAGATTTTGACTGATGGTGAGCATATTTGGGGAACTAAGCCCAGGAAATGTGCTTTTACTTTCTGTAGTGTGTCTTTGGCTGCACGGTTAGTGGTATTTGCTCTCTTCCCCAGCACAGAAGGGTTTCGAGCGTAACCTGATATTCCCAAGTTGACAGTTTTCTTACTTGTTTGTAAAATTTAAGAAAAAAAGTCATTTAAAAGAATCATTCAGGGATGTCCCCGGTGGTTCAGCGGCTAAGGCTCCAGGCTTCCAGTGCAGGGGCTGGGTTCCGTCCCTCGTCAGGGAAGTAGATCCCACGTGCTGCAACTGAGACTCAGTGTAGCCAAATAAATAGGAAAAAAGAAGTAGAATTGCTAGATCACACAGTAACTCTCTTTCCAAGTTTTAATGAAATAGCCTGTTTTTGTAGAGTGGCTATGAGATTCAAATGCACGTAAAGGGCAGCACATAGCATTGGCCTCAGAAGATGTTCAATCTATTAGTTGTGTAATCTGTAAACTAGCCTGACCACAGAACTTTCCAGCAAAGGAATCGAGTCCAGAAAAGTCAAGCAACTTCTGTCTCTAAGTTTCTAGCTAGCGGCAGACTCAGAAGAAGAGCCGAGGTTCTGACCACGTCCAAGCTCTCGATACCACCTTGCACCACTTCTTTCTGGTCCTTCAAAGACAGTCCTTTAACTTGCTGTTAACTGTTTGCTGGCTTTTATGGCATCCGACTTTATTCATCATTTTTTAAACACGTTTTCTGGATAGGTCACATGTTTACATGGGTCAAACTGGAAAAGCACACAAAGGGTTACAGTTAATTGTCTTTTTCCTACTTTGTCCTCTGGTACCCTGTTTTTACTATTACTATTTTCAAATGTATTTTTCCAAAGACTTTGCATATGTATGAGCAGATCTGTTTATACATTTCCTGCCATTTTAAAATACAAAGTAGCATATAGTCTTTTGCATCTAGAGTTTTTTGCTTGATGTATTAAGATATTTCTATATTAATGTATTAAAAATTCCACATTCTCTTTTCAACTACACAGAATTTTGTCGTTCAAACACCCTACACCTTACTGAGTCCAACCTTGCTGTTGTGCATTTGATGTGACAGATAGTGTCATGTTGAGTAAACTTGTACATCCATCATTTTTCATAAAAGGGAGCTACCTCTGCAGGATATGGGTCTAGTGAGGGAATAGCTGGGACAAAGGGAATGTGCATTTATAAGGTAGATTTTTGTTGAACTACCCACAATAGGGTTTATACCAATTTACACTCTTACCACCATCTTAGGGAATTTTAAATTACAAGGAGAAATTACAATACCATACTAGGCCCTACTTCATTTATCTAGTGATAGTTGTCTATTTGAGGGGTTGATAGGAGTCAAGGCAAAATCAGAGATCAGGAACAGGTCAAGGACATTCAATTTTGCTGCTTCTGTTCAACCATGTATTGCCAGGGCATTTAGGCAAGAACATGAAATAAAACCCATCCACACTGGAAAGGAAGAAGTAAACATATCACTGTCATATAGAAAATCCCAAGGAATCCACTAAAAATCTATTAGAACTGATATGGAAGATCAGCAAAGTGGCAAGATACAAATTCAATACACAAACATTGATTGTGTTATTATGCACTAGCAGTGAACAATTTGAAAATAAAATTAAGAAAAACAATTCCATCTATAATAGCATTAAAAATGATATAATAATTGGGAATAAAGTTAATAAAGTAAGTACAAGTCAAACTCTGAAAGTTACATTGTCAAGAGAAGTTAAAGAAAACCTAAAAAAGTATTAATAGGAAGATGAACATAAAGAGTATTGTCAAGATGGCAATGCCCCCCAATTAATCTGCAGGTTCAATGCAATCCCATCAGAATTCCCACCTGCTTCTTTGCAGAAATTGACAAACTGATCCTAAAATTTATATGACAGTGCAAGAGACTCACAATAGCTACACAACCTTGAAAAAGAGGAACAGACTTTGAGGAATCACACTTCCTGGTTTCAAAACTTACTGCAAAGCTACAGTAATCAAGGCAGTGTAATACTGGCATAAGGATAAACATAGATCCATGGAATCAAATTGAGAGCCCAGGAATAAATTCTCATTACAAACAGTTTATTTTCAACAAGGGTCCCAGTACAATTCAATAAGAAAAGAGTAGTCTTTTCAGCAAATAGTTCTCAGAAAACTGGATTGTTGTTGTTCAATAGTTAAGTCCTGTCCAACTCTTTGCGACCCCATGAACTGCAGCACACCAGGCTTCCCTGTCCTTCACCATCTCCCAGAGTTTGCTCAAACTCATGTCCATTGAATCAGTGATGCCATTCGACCATCTCATCCTCTGTCACCCCCTTCTCCTCCTGCCTTCAGTGTTTCCCAGAATCCAAGGCTTTTCCAGTGAGTCAGCTCTTCCCATCAGGTGACCAAAGTATTGGAGCATCAGCTTCAGCATCTGTCCTTTCAATGAATATTCGGAGATGATTTCCTTTAGGATGGACTGATTTGATCTCCTTTCCACATGCAAAAGAGTGAATTTAAGCCCCACCTTACACCACATACAAAAATTGCTTCAAAGTGAATCAAGACCTAAATGTAAGAACTGAAACTGTAAAGCCCTTAGAATAACACATAGGTATAAATCTTCATGACCTTGAATTAGGCAGTGTTATCTTACATATGACAACAAACCCACAAGCAACTATGAAAAGGGGCTTCATCAAAATAAAAACTTTTGTATGGCAAGAGACACCATCGAGAAAGTAAAAAGATAACCCATGGAATGAGGGAAAATATTTATAAACTATATATCTGACTAGAGACTTGTTCTAGAAAGAACTTTTACAGCTTAATAATAAAAGACAAATAACCCAATTAAAAAACAATAAAGAATTTGAACAGACATTTCTCCAAGAAGATATATAAATGGTCAATAAATACATGAATTATGCTCGACGTTATTGTCAGAGAAATGCAAATCGAAACCACAATGAGATCCCACTACATATCCACTAAGATGACTATTATCAAAAACATAGAAAATAAGTGTTGGCAAGGAATGTAGGGAAATTGGAACATTCATTCATTCCTGATAAAAATGTAAAATGGTTTAGCTGCTTTGGCAGTTTCAAAGTTTGGCACTTTCAAATAAAAGGTCAAAGGTTAGAGTAATTTCACTCCTGGGTGTACATATACTCAAAAGAGTTGAAAATTTACGTCTGCACAAAACCATGTTCATGCATGTTCATAGGCAGCATTATTCATAATAGCTAAAAAGTGGGAAAATCTAAATGTCAACTGATGGATGAATAAATAAAACGTGGCATGCCTGTATGATAAAATATGATCAGGAAACAAAAAGGAAGAAGTACTGGTACATGCTACAGTGTGGATGAGCCTTTAAAATGATACTTCACTGAAAACATTTCATTTACATGAAGCGTCAAGAATAGGCTAATCCACAGACAGGATGTAGATTCGTGGTCGCCCCTCATGGCTCAGCGGTAAAGAATCCGCCTGCCAATGCAGGAGATGTGGGTTTGATCCCTGGGTCAGGAAGATCTCCTGGAGAAGGAAATGGCAGCCCACCCCAGTCTTCTTGCCTGGAGAATCCCATGGAGAGAGCAGCCTGGTGGGCTACAGTCCATGGGGTCGCAGAGAGTCGGACGTGACTGAGCGATTAACCAACAAGAACAAGACGGCCAGGAGGAGAAGAACGAAGTGTGACCGCTAAGAGGCGTGATGTTTCTTTTGTGGGCGATGAACATCTTGTAGAGTTGACTGCGGTGACGGTTGTACAGTTCTGAATATGCAAAAAGCCATTGAGTTATGCATTTGAAATAAGGAACTATGTTATGTGAATCATATCTCGGTAAAACTGCTGTAATAAAAATCGAAGAGCAAAGGTAATGTCCGGATCTACTGTAGACCTTGAGGTTTGCAGCTCTGGAGACGAAGAATTCCAACTCTTGAGTAACAAACTTTCTAAAATTCTCTGAAGAGTGAAGCATATCATGTACTCACATGCGACCTTGGGGACTCTCGGATGGTTCTTGAGCTGGGAACCACTTTTGACTGTTTTGTTGCCGGGTTTTGTGATGAGCAGCTTTGGAATGGAAGAGGTTCTGAGAAGGAAAAAGAGTTTAGACCGCACCTACCTACTTTGCAATGCTACATAATTGAGCTGCTTGTTGGAATTTTCTGTTACATTTCTCCTAGAATATTAGCTACTTCCTCAGGAGCTCATGTTCTGCGAGTCTCCTTGGTAAAATTTCATTTGAAACTATAGGAACGCTTCTTCTGACCGACCGTGGCTGCTTCTAATGTTTCTGGGCCCTCATGGGAAATCTTGGTGGAACACCCTGTTATATGTCAGTACTTCCCTCCACATTTAATTTTCTTTTTGTTGTCGGTCTTTATGTCCTTTCTTCTTGTCTTAGAGAGGGACCCTCCACGCCCTTCTCCCAGTCTAAACTCTCTCCTCTGAGCTGTTGACCCCGTCACACCCACAGGGACCGTGCCCTCCTCTGAGCTGTTGACCCCGTCACACACCCACGGGGACCGTGCCACACCATTGCTGGGCGTTTCTCTGGTCTCTGTCCCCCACCGGCTTCTTTTCTTGGCTGGACTGTTGCCCAAATTTCCCATCATTTTTTAGAAAGTAGTAACAAATGTACAAAAAAACCCCCAAACTTTCCTTAGATCCTGGTTCGTTTCATAATATACTGTGTTCTTTTTTTTACCCCCACAGTAACTTTTTTTTGAGAAAGTCAGTGTCTTTTCATAATTTTATTAATGTGTATTTTGATAAAGAGCCTGAGGTTTTCAACTTAAGAACCCTGTGCTAAAATTAGGTCTGGAACATATCATTCCTAGAACAATTCTGAGTGGGAATCAAGGTAAATTGGACGTGGTCAAGCAGAAATGGCAAGATTGAACATGGGCATCTTAGGAATCAGCATTTATTTTATTTTGAATATTCAAGTTTCTGGCTGATTTAAGAGGCTCGGTGACCGTGAGTGTTTAGTTTAGCCTGAGACTGGTGAATCCGCTGGCAGGAAGTAAGAAGCATGAGGTTGAGATGACTGTCAGGATGTTGGGATCAAGGAATTCGCTGGTGGACTAGGAGCCCCCTTCTGTGATATCGGGAGGAGCCATCACCACACACACGCGCACACACACACGTGTCCCTAAGGCACAGCGTTGTGCGATCAGGAGCCACAGTCACACCTCTGAAGGAGTCACTGACATATTCTCCTGTTGTTCAGTCGCTGAGTCCTGTCCAACTCTCTGCAACCCCATGGATGCAGCACGCCGGGCTTCCCCGTCCTTCCCTATTTGCTGGAGTTTACTCAAACTTACGTCCATTGAGTGGGTGCTGCCATCCAACCATCTCATCCTCTGTCGTCCCCTTCTCCGCCTGTCCTCAATCTTTCCCAGCACCAGGGTCTTTTCTAATGAGTCGGCCCCTGCTAAAAGTCATTTATGGAAACAGGAGATAGGCTTATCAGTTTCAACAGAAATCCTCTAGGGAAGGGTGTTAGTTTACAAACACACTGCCAAGCTCTCATAGTAGAAAACTTTATGACGTTATCTATAAAGCTGGTGATCCCTGGAGGCTCAGTGGTAAAGAACCCACCTGCCAAATGCAGGAGACACGGACTGGATCCCTGGGTCAGGAAGATCCCCTGGAGGAGAGCATGGCAACCCATTCCAGTGTTCCTGCCGGGAAATCCTGCGGACAGGGGATCCTGGCATCTCAAGGCTCCATGGTGGTCGCAAAGAGTCTGACACGACTGACAGCAGTAATAAACCTTGTGTGTGTTCCTGTTGGACACCGGAGGACCATTTAAGGAGATAATTACCTAGTTTACAGATGGGATGTTTTTCATTTTAGCATCAGGGGAGCTAAAGTCCAGAAAGGTTCAAATACCCTGGGCACAGTCCATGGCAATATAACTTTTCAGTGGAATCTGGCTCTCCCAGTAGAACTGGGTCACTTCACGTTAGCTCCTGTAAACAGCTTTACAGCTTGGACATAGAGAAGTCTTGACACAGAAGTGGAATCTGCCTGCCAATGCTGGGGTCGCAAAGCGTCGGGGATGACTGAGCGCTGAGCACCGAGCGTGATAGTGATCAAAGTGTACTTATCTGTGAAACACAGAGGGACTCACAGACAGAGAGAACAGACCTGCGGTTGTTTGGCCCGGATAGCAGAGATTGACACCATTGTAAGTCAACTATGCATGCGTGCTAAGTTGCTTCAGTCATGTCTGACTCTCTGCGACCCTATGGACTGCAGCCCTGCCAGGCTCCTCTGTCCATGGGATTCTCTAGGCAAGAATACTGGAGTGGATTGCCGTGCCCTCCTCTAGAGGATCTTCCCAACCCAGGGATCGAACCTGCATCTCTTATGTCTCCCGCATTGGTAGACGAGTTCTTTACCACTAATGCCACCTGGAAAGCCCAAATCAACTATGCTTCAGTAAATAGATTAAAACAACAACAGAGAAAGCACTTGTCCAAAATAGCAGTGTACCTGAGCTGGCAACTTTCAGTATTTTTTTATTCAGCACGTATTTATTCAGTGGTCCTGCCTGTGTTTGCTGTTCAGTCCTGCTAAGGTGTTGACAGATACTGGTATTCTCACTGTGAAGTTGAGGCTTGGATTAATAACTTCTCAAGATCTTACAGCTGATGAACGCAAGGGCTTGGTCCCTTCCCACGAGGCCTCTTTCTTCTCAGCACCACGTTGAGTTGTCTTCCAATTTAACCAGGTAATTACGTATAGATGCTAGTGGGCACTGCACTCAGGTCTTCACCCTGCTCTCCGAAAATAAAAACTTATGAGAACCGCCTTCTGTTGTATGCAGTTGAAATCAATCCAATACAGACTTGCGACTTCAAGAAAATCTTATCAAATTAGTATTTCCAGGGATCATTATAAATCATCTCCTCGAATTTTTGGTCAGCCATTAAAACCAATTTGGAGAAATTGTATAGTTAGCTGTGTACAAGACATCATGGGGTGAAATTTAAATTTATATCTTTCTCTCCCATTTCTGAGCACATAACTTCCCTGATGGCTCAGTGGTAAATAATCCTGCCGAAAGACACAGGTTCCATCCCTGGGTCAGGAAGATCCCCTGGAGAAGGAAATGGCTATCTGCTCCAGTATTCTTGCCTGGGAAATCACATGGACAGAGGAGCCTTGCGGGCCACAGTCCACGGTGTTGCAAGGAGTCAGACATGACTGAGCACCCACACACTGACAGGCAGGTGGATCATTCTCTGGGCGCAACAGGGAATTTTTAAAAATTAATTAACACTGTGCTGGGTCTTCATTGCTGCTCAAGGACTTTCTCTAGTTGTGGCCTTCAAGGGCTCCTCTCTAGTGGCGGTGTGAGCGCTTCTCACGGCAGTGACTTCTCTTGCTGCAGAGTACTGGCTCTAGGCTCACGGGCTCAGTAGAGATGGTACACGTGCTTAGTGGCCGCAGCACGTGGGATCTTCCCGGACTAGTGATTCAACCCACGTCCTTTGCATTGGCAGGCGGATTCTTAACCACGGGACCACCAGGGAGGCCCACCAGGGAATTTATGTTGGCCTTGAACAACGCAGGGATTGGACACCAACCCCCATCCCCACCCGCCCCCTCCACACAGTCAGAAATCTGCAGACTGCTGTCTCTGCCTCAAAAACAAAGGGACTGATAAATGCAGGAATTGATAAATGACTGACCCAGGGGCAGGAAGTGCAAACAGTTTGGACAAAATCAAAACTCAAACCCTGGTTCTTTTAATTCCATGTATTGTGAACTCTGAGCACAAGCTTTCCCCCACAATTACAGAACTATAAAATGAACATACAGACCCCATACTTATTGGAAAAAAAATCTGCTTATAGGTGGATCTGTGAAGTTCAAATCAGTGTTATTTAGGGGTCCATGTGCGGGCGCGCTAAGTCATGTCCGACTCTTTGTGACCCCATGGACTGTGGACTTCCAGGCACCTTTGTCCTCAGGATTCTCCAGGCAAGAATACTGGAGTGGGTTGCCATTTCCTTCTCCAGGGGATCCTCCCGACCCAGGGATCCAACCCACGTCTATGTCTCCTGCATTGGCAAGTGGGTTCTCACTGCTAGCGCCGCCTGGGAAACCCTTTAGGGGTCAGCTGTGCTTATCTTTTCTTTCTTATTATTAGTCTTAGAGAAGAACTGATTTACTTGTTTCAAGGTGACTGCCAGGAACCATTTTTAGACATATTACCAAGACTAGAGAACTCCACTTCTTTGACACCCTGAGTTTTGGCCCCGCCTGAAGCAATATTTGTTAATAGTGGTGAGATAAGGGCCCGAGTCCTTCTGTAGAACTGTGGAATTTTCCCTCAAGGGTTCCAGGAGGACCTGAAATAGCAATGAAACATGAGTAGATGTGCATAAAAACAAGCTGTTTGCTTTCTCTTTTCAGAAAACCTCACATTTCAATTTTGTGGTTTTCTTGAAGCTATGTCATAGTCTTTATTTTTTAATCAACCATCCTGAACCTCTAATCAGAAGTATCACCAGTGGGAGATGCACTAAGCCGGCAAAGTATGCGCAGAACAGAAGGGGTCTTGCCAGGCTGTGGTTTGTAAAACGTAACTCAAAAACGTCCAGCCTCCCTGGAGAGGAAGGTGAGAGATATTGCAGAAGCAGCCGTGGGCCAGAGGCTCTTCCTGAGTTTGTTCAGGCTGGAGGGCTGGAGTGTCAAGCTGCGGAATCCTGCTGTATTTTCTGAGATTGTTTTGGCCCTGGCTTCTTTACCTGCTTGTTCTTGCTGGCATGGGACGTGAAGAATTTCAAAATGTGCCACAGGCCTGGGGAAAGGGTGTATTTCTTCCTTGGCATCAAGTTGGAAAGAAACAAAAGGAAGTCAGCATCATCTCCTTTGTTCCAGAGACGGGCACGCCCCCTGCTCCCCCAAGGACCATCTACGACTACCTGTTTCTTCCTGTTGGCCTCGAATTCCTTAACTTTGTTTTGCCCCCTCGCATTGTCAAGTTAAGACCTTGTAGATGTTACTTGAAGCCCGGGATTAGCAGGCTCCCAGTTTCTACTGCCGCACGCGAGGCAGACACTCAGGTTCCTCAGGAAGGCCCATGGCAGAAACAGTTGAGAAGGAAATAGAGTGAAAATGAGGTGGTGAAAGAAAGAAAGCAGAAAGGGAAAAAGTAAGAAATGCATTTATTAGAGAGCGTTGCGGCTTGGGTATAGCAGGAAGGACACTGGATTATTTCAGTACATACCGAAATGGTATTGGTGAAATTCAGCATCCGTTTCTAATTCGGGCAAACCTTGTTTATTGGGCTTCAGTTTACTGCGCTTTGCAGATACTGCAAGTTTTACAAATTGAAGGTTTGTCGCAACCCTGAGTCAAGCAAGTCTGTTCTTGTTTAGTTGTGTCTGACTCTTCTGTGACCCCACGGGAGAGAGGCGTCAGGCTCCCTCCAGAGGCTCTGGGATAAAGAGCCCACTCTTTGCTCTTCTTTCTGTTCCTCTTTTTCAACGAGTAAAAGAGAATTTTCTGTGATTCAGTAGCTATTCAAGAAAATCTTTCTGTTTTGGAAAGTTTCAATCATAGTCAAAGAAAGACATACAATGAACCACCATATATTCATCACTCAGCTTTGACAATTACCAGCTATTTGAGCTATAGGAAACCCCACCCCACTCACACACTATTTTGAAGCTTATCTTGCGTGCTCAGTCACTAAGTTGTGTCCGACTCTTTGTGACCCCATGGCCTGTAGCCCACCAGGCTCCTCTGTCCATGGAATTCTCCAGGCAAGAACACTGGAGTGGGTTGCCAGTCCCTTCTTCAGGGGACCCGCGTCTCCTGAGTCTCCTGCTTTGGCAGGTGAAATCTTTACCACTAGCACCACCTAGGAAGTTTGTCTTAGAGTCATATTATTCCACTTGGAGACATTTCAGTATTTATCTCTAAAATATAAGTGAGATGTGTAAACCTAACCAGGATGGAGTATGCATTTTGAAAAGAAGAGACACATCGCTATGTTTCTTTGGAACCTGAGGCCTTGTTTTTATTGTAAAGTGGTATTTTTCACACCCTATAACTGCACTTCCTTTTGATGAGACTCATGAATGAAGCAGTGTGTGAATGAGGAAGGAGATGGGCACAGATGTGGGGGTTCCCCGCCTAACCCCTCGCCCCCACGCCTGCCTCCCCGGGGCCCCAGACCACAAGAGGGGTGGCGCGTGGCTGCCATGTCCTTTTAGGTTCTTGCAAGAGCACAGAGTCAGCACCAAATGGTTAACGTGACAAAGCGCATACTTCAGCTCCACCAGGTCTGCAAGAAAAAGCTTCAGCCACGAGACTGAAGCCGTAAGGAAACTCTCCTGAGTCCTTCACCCTTTGAACGTGGGACCTTTTCTGAATGAGTGGACGGTGCCGCTCTGTCCACGCTGGTTTTCCTCCTGGGACACGTCCAGAGATTCCTGGTGTCCTTGGCTGGTTCTCCATTCAGTCCTCATTCTCTAGGACTGTTCTCGCCTTGGCTGCCTTCCATTCTTTTCCTCTCCTTGCTTCCTCGCTGGTCTCAGTCAACTCTTCTGCTTCTCTCTTGGCCACTCCCAGGGCTTCGCTCGCCTCCCAGCCCCCGCCCCGGCCACTCCGAAGCTCCGTGTGCCTGTGTGTACCTGCGTGTGCCTGTGTGTACCTGCGTGTACCTGCGTGTACCTGCGTGTGCCTGTGTGTACCTGCCACGTGTCCCTTCAGAGGGTCCTCCATTGTTGCTGCTGCTCAGTCGCTCAGTCGTGTCTCTTTTCGACCCCACGGACGGCAGCACGCCAGGCTCCTCTGTCCTCCACCATCTCTCAGAGTTGCTCAAACTCATGTCCATTGAGTTGGTGATGCCATCCAACCATCCCATCCTCTGTCACCCACTTCTGCTCCTGCCCTCAGTCTTTCCCAGCATCAGGGTCTTTTCTAACGAGTCATCTCTTTGCATCAGGAGGTCAAAGTGTTGGAGGTTCAGCTTCGGCATCAGTCCTTCCAATGAACATTCAGAGTTTATTTCCTTTAGGATTGACTAGTTTGATCTCCTTGCTATTGAACTTTATCTCAAAAGTCTTCTCCAACACCACAATTCAAAAGCATGATGATGTTCTTCAGAGCTCCACCTTCTTTATGGTCCAACTCTCACATCTGTATATGACTATGGCAAAAACTCATAGCTTTGGTTATATGTCCCTTGTAGGCAAAGTGATGTCTCTGCTCTTTAATATGTTGTCTAGGTTTGTCACAGCCACCCTCCCAAGGAGCAGGCGTCTTTTAATTCCTCCCTTAGCACGTCTGAATTGGAGCCCCTCTGCCTTCTTCTGCCTCCCACCCCAGCTAGCCTGACTTTCCTCTTTCAGTTGATTTTGTGTCGATGGGGAAAAGCCAGGTTGCTCCTAGTGTTCCAGCTACACCTTAGCTCCTGATCTTCTCCACCTCTTATCCAGGAGATGACCAGAACCCATAGTTTCACTTCTGCAGAGTTTAAGCAGCTTATTTATGAGCCAAGATACTGTGGTCTCTGCCTCATTTCTCGGGTCTATTGCTTACTCTGTTCATGGGCAAGGAATGGGGTCTGGCTTTGAAGAGCTCGCGTTCGAGTGGAAGAGATGGGTGAGCAGGTAGAGTCAGTCAATCAGTGAAAGAAAGACGAGACAAGCTGCCCATAGAGGGGACATTCTGGCTCGTTCTTATTGTAAAATAGAAGCACAAATATGGAAGGGTGACAAGAAACTTCTCTTTAGTGAGCACCTGTTATGTGCTGGACTTCTTTGCATCATTTGTACCAGCTGAATCTCTTGCCCGTCAGAGTCGGCATCTCCAGTTTGTAGGTGTGGAAACTAAGTTTCAGAAGCATCCTCAGGGGGACTTCCCTGGTGGTCCAGTGGCCAAGACTCGGAGCTCCCAATGCAGGGGCCCAGGTTGAATCCCTGGTCCGGGAACTAGAACCCACAAGCCTCCAGCTAAGAGTTCACTTGGTGCAACAAAGATCGAAGATCCCATGTACCCCAACTAAGACCCCGTGCAGCCAATTTAGTAAATAAAAGTAGCAAATATTTAGGAAAGAAAAGAAACATCCTCAAGGTCCCTGTGTTAAGTGGTCCGGCTCGGATTTAAAACGAAGTCTCCCTTTTGCTCAAGGTTGTATTATTCCTACTCCATTCTATGCTATTTGCATGACTGAGTCCCCTCGCTCTTCACTTGAGACTCACAACATTGTTAATCGGCTATAGTTTCATATAAAATAAAAAGCTTAAAAAACTTATATTTTAAGAATTTATTTACAGTGTAGCAATGGAGAAACAGACATAGGGAATAGACTTATGGACATGGGGAGAGGGCAGGAGAGGGTGAGATGTATGGAAAGAATAACACGGGAACTTACATTACCGTATGTAAAATAGTCAACAGGAATTTTCTGTATGAAAAAAAATTATAGTTGCTATACAATATTAGCTTCAGATGTACATTGTAGTGACTCAGTATTTTTATAGAGTATACTTTTTTAAAGAAAAAAATTGAAGGCCTCAATACTAAAGTTCAAAACAGTTGAGAAAAGAGCAATGAATATTCTGTTCACAAATACAGATGCTGTGGAAGCACTGCGCAAAATTGCTGTCATAATGGAACATTTATGGGGAGGTGGATAAGAAAATTAATAATGCATAGGTTCAGAAATGAATCCATCAATGCAGAAGTGATTCGAGATTGTCAGCGAAGCTGTGAGGAAGATAATGAATGAAGACGGCCGTGGACAGAGTGGGCACTTTAAATGGAAACAGTAGGAATTCAGAGAGTTGCAGTGAGGTCTTGCTGTGTTCAAGACGCCAGCACGTGGGACCCGGCTGGTGTGGGCGGCCGGGGGCTGGGCAGGTTCCCGGCGGCGGCGTGTGTGATGACGGCGTTGATCTGAGCAGGTCGTGTTCCCCTCCTGGAAGGGCTGGGGCGCCGTGAGCACAAGGGCAGGTAAAGACGGGCTTTCAGGACCCTCAGCTGCCTGCCTGAAAGAAAAACGGCTGCGTGTTCACAGGGAGCTGGGCAGCTCTGCTCGTCTCCGTTGTATGTAATTCCGGAGACACTTGGCATCCTGGTGGGAGCCTCGGGGGTGGGTGGGAAGTAGTGATGCTGGGGCGGGGGCGGGGGGGGAGCTTTCTGTGTCCGCCTTTGTGTCGCTGCCGTAAAGCCAACTTTCTCCCCGCGCTGCCTTCGCTCTGCTCCGCTCGTGAACGGCTTTGCATCCAATCATTGCGATTTAATGACGTTCAGTGACACTTCGCTGGTTTCAGCGCCAGCCGCCCTTGGAACTTAAGCCTCATATACAAGTATGAAGGTGAGGGCAGCCAAGGCCTTCAGGTTGCCAGTTCCTTGGCTGGAAATCTCATTCTCGTTGGGAAACAGATTTTTAAAATAAATTCGGTGCAGGGAGCAAAGCCACCCTTTTGTGAGGCTGGGTCAATGACGGTAAGCCCTCGCAATCAGGCCCCACCAAGCCCCCTCACCCCGGCCAAGCTGGCCTCAGGGTGCCCCTTCTGTTGACCCCACGCCATCCTCTTGCTGTTGGGGTTGGCCCTGGAGCAGGTTCTTCTGTTTTATGTCATAAGGCTCATGAGAGGAGCCCTTTGTGCCCAGCTTCACCGAGCCAGTGCTGAGCAAGAGGTCTGTGTACCCCTTCGTGCAGTACGGTCAGAGCTGGTGAACATTTCTGTGGCTTGGTAAATGTCTTCTAAGTATTGGCAAGATTTTTTTATTCCTTTTTTTTTTTTAATTCTTTCCCAATGCCATTTTGCTCTGGGCTGCGATCATCAGGACCCAGCTTTGGTTTAAGATGAATTTTGCAAATATATGTGTGTAGTGGGACTACAATATTTTCTGAGACGACGGGCGTGGGCGGGCCACTGGCTGATGTAAGATGGGGCCGCATATGTTTGCTCCATCAGGCCAAGGAGATTTCTTTACCCTCTGCAGACTGAACCAGTGCAGAGGACACGGCTGGTTGAGATCTGCAGAAACATACAGAATTCCAGTCTTCCGAGAAGGCTGGTCGCCAGCAGGGCGCATCATCTGGAGCCTCTTTTCTGACCTAACTTTCATCTCTGCTTTTGAGTATCGAGCAAAAAGACCATTGATCACGGTTGGTCACTTCGTTTGATTATTCATTTTGCTCCCTCTGGTTAATGTTTTAAAAAGCACAATGTTGAATGTTCAAGTCAGGTTGGTTGGCAGCCTTGCGAGGCGGAGCAGATTGCTTTGAAGTAAACACAGCTGGAAACGGACGGCATATTGTGTCCTTTTCTTTTAAGAAATGAAAGAGGCATTTGTAGAAAGGAGGCCGAGTGCTGTGCTCCCCAGGGTCACTTTGTCGGCTTATCCCTCCCAGTCTGGTTGATGATTAACGTCACACCTCGGCCGTCCAAATGGACGCACGTCTCCCTCCCTTGCTAAGTCCGAGTTTCTCAGAAACAATGAACTTGCAGAGGTTTCGGGTGATCCGGGCTGGAGGAGGGTGGAGCCTGTGCAGCTCTGTTTCACTCGCTCAAGTGTGGTCTCTGGAGTGAAAATGCCTGCTCTGGGGTTTTCTGCGGCTCCTGCTTTTTGCAGCCTTGAAAACCACATCAGAGTCACGTCTGCTGGTCTCTCACTGGGTTGCTGTTCCAACGATGGGCAGGTAAGTGAACTATGGAGTGTTGGCGTGTGCCTCTGTGATTTTTCTTTTCTTTGATCTACTTCTAAAACATGAAGGCAGGGTGTTTTCTGATGGTGTGATTCAACCAGGTTTTGTGTCTCCTGGAAAGCTTTTTCTTGTTTTTGTTGGGAGAACCTGGGGTGGGGGCAGGGGCGGTCTTCTTTTCCCACACCTAGAAGACTTTATCGCTGTTTCGGCCATCTCTTTCTTTAGTCTCTGTGCCTAAAGTGTTTTGTTTGTTTGTTTTTCTCTTTCTTTTGCTGTTTCTTCATACGATGATTTGGTGGGCTTTAGTTTGAGTCAGTTGCTGTTAAGGAACTAACTGATCATTCATTGCTGTGATGTAATAATTCATTAGTATGTTCAAGTTATCCAGAGGTGTTTCTCTCCATAAATAGTTGTCTTTCTTGACGTCTATCTATCAAGAGGTGAGTTAGAAACGAAGAGGAGAGATGTAGGAACTGAGTTAGGAATGAAGAGGAGTGACGTTGCTTGCTCAAAAGACACCTGGAGAGGCTTTTTCACAGGCAAGAGATACTTTAGTTTCATTTTGTTTTATTTTATCGGGGAGAACTACAGGGCTGGATCAGTTGGGATTGGTCACCTGCATTGGAATCTGTATGTCGTGATCCAGACAAGTCACATTTTTTCATTCCTCCCTAGAGTATCTGGGGTAAAATAGCCTTCACTTTGTATTTAACTGAGGCCCACAGGTGGGAATTGTTGGAATCAGGCCATCTATCTGTTTGGATTCTCACAATAAGATCCAGCATTTAGCATCCTGCTGGTACACAGTGCAGCTCTGTGTATTGTCAGGAACTAACTCAGTGACAGGTACTAAATGGCCACAGGAGCTCCAGGAATAGGAAAGTAAACGGTGAGGTTTGAATTCTTAAAAAAACGCGTAGGGAAATCTAAATGAGGAGAGAATTGAGACGATCTGTTGCAATGAAGGTGGCTCTAAATGGCTTTCTCTGGCAAATATTGTATATTAATGTGTATATGTGGAATCTAGAAAAAAATGGTAGAGATGATCTTACTTGCAAAAAAGAGATAGAGACACAGACATTTGTAGGTGGGGGTGGGCTGAATTGGAGATTGGGACTGACATATAGGCTACTGATGCTTTGTATGAAACAGATGACTAGTGAGGACCTGCTCTATAGCACAGGACCTCTGCTTGCTGCTCCGTGGTGACCTAAATGGAAAGGACATCCAAAACAGAGAGGATATATGCACACATACAGCTGATTTACTTTGCTGAACAGCAGAAACCGATACAACTTTGTAAAGCATCTATATTCCAATAAGAAAGGCTTCCTCTGTGGTGACGACCATCAGGCATGTTGCTTCCTGGCTTTATACACTTTGGCAGAATTCATCTGCGGTTTGGATTTTGAAGGCACAGAAAGAAAAATCTCATTATATTGGGCTATGAGATAATACAGTCAATTCTTTTTTAAAATCTTTATTTTGAATTAGAAGAATATTACTTTACAATATAGTGTTGGTTTCTGCCGTACATCATCACGAATCAGCCACAGGTACACATATGTCCCCTCCTTCTTGACCCCCCCCGCCTCCCTCCCCACCCCACCCCTCTAGGTTGTCACAGAGCCCCGGGTTTGGGTTCCCTAATACAGCCAACTCTGTTCTGAGTTTCTGCAATGACTTCTTTTCTTTAATGAGATTGTGCAGATTGTTTCTTGAAATGATTATAATTACTATTATTTCGTTGCTCTTTCTCGTGTTATCCGGTGGTTCTCACGTCAGTCTGGTAAGGTAGGTACTGATGTTACTGTTAATACACCATATTACAGTTGAGGATACTAAGGTCAGATGAAAAGTGACCCCAGAGGTCTCTTTGCAAGTGGGGAAACCAGGTGTAAGCTGGTCTTTACAGACCCAGAATCCCAAACTTCCCCTCTTCATTCTCTCTGGTCCCCTCTAAACGTCATCCACTAGGGAACTGAGGAAAAAGCTGCTGCGTGGGTGTTTGGGGATCTGGATTCTGATTCTGACCAGGCCATCGCGGACGCTGTGTGATGGCGAGCAGTCCTTGAAGTCTGCGGATGGTGTTCTCCTGCAAGGAGGAAATCAGGATTTGATTTCTTCACTTTCTGCGCTGCCTCAGCATCTCTGTGCAGGGCCTTAATCAGGGCTCTTGTTGGCCCTGTAGGTGCCCCCTACAAATAGAGAAGAGGGAGAGAGAAAGCGGACCTGTGTGTGTTTCGTCCAGCTCTGCTTTGGGCTTTCCTGCCAAGTGGGAAGACACAGGCGCTCCTTGGGTGGGGAAAACCCTGGGTCCTTACAAGACGAGTTGCTCTGATCACATGTTGTTCAGTCACTCAGTCGTGTCCGACTCTTTTTGGCTCCATGGTCTGCAAAGTGCCAGGCTTCCCTGTCCTTCACTATCTCTGAGTTTGTTCACACTCATGTGCGTCGAGGCGATGATGCCATCCAACCATCTTGTCCTCTGTCACACCCTTTCTCCTGTCCTCAGTCTTTCCCAGCATCAGGGTCTTTTCCAGGGAGCTAGTTCTTTGCATCATGTGGCCAATGTGTTGGAGCTTTAGCTTCAGCATCAGTCCTTCCGGTGAAGCTTCAGGGTGGATTTCCTTTACGACTGACTGGTTTGATCACATCTTGAGCTGGCATTTCTCAGTCTGTTCTTGTAAACTCATCAACAGCAATGCTGGAGCCAAGCTCTCTCGTGGTTTCAGCCTCGGGACGACGAGTACATCGATTACGTTCCCATCTGGCTCACAGAGAAGGGACAGCCTCCTTGCATGAACCCTTCTGTTATCGTAATCCTTTTTGGAACAGCGCAAACGTAAATAAAGATTGCTCTTCCCTTCTCCAGGTGTTGTAACTGATGGCAGGTGGCTGAGAATGGGCAGGGCAGAGCAGTGGGGAGGGTAATTTTGGTTCTCCCTGCCTGGTTTACTCCATCAGCTCATCACAGATCCGTTTAGACAAGGCGGTGTACTGAGAGAGGCGGGACTGCATTCGACTGAGATTTATCTTCGTTGTTGTTAGTCACTCAGTCGTGTCTGACTCTTGCGACCCCCTGGACTGTAGCTCACCAGACTCCTCTGTCCATGGGATTCTCCAGGCAAGAATCCTAGAGTGGGTTGCCATTTCCTCCAGGGGATCTTCCCGAGCCAGGGATTGAACATGCATCTCCTGCGTTGGCAGGCAGATTCTTTACCACTAGCCACCAGGAAAGCCCTGATGGACATAATAAACGGAAACAGCCTGTAGCCAACACCACCTACCATTGTCGTGTACAGGAAAGGAGACAGGAGGCTGGGATGCCGAACTCCCTGCAAAGAGAGACGGGTGGGTCTCCCTGGGTAAAGAGAGTTGGCATCCTTCAGGGACCTTTCATGGACTCCTGGAAGCCCTCACCCTCGACCTCAGTCTGCACTCGGAAGTTCTGCCCCACCTGGCAACTGTGTCTCATCACTCACAGCCTTCCTGGTGGGAAGCGGGGCTCTGAATGCAGGGATGAGACTTGGGCTCCCAGTTCGGTCCTCTTTTCGGGGCTTTCCCTGTGCCTGCTCTCACGCTGTGATTTTTTAGACCTTAACGTTATCCTTCCGTCTTTCCCTGTAGGCAAGAAGCGAAACCCTGGCCTTAAAATTCCCAAAGAAGCGTTTGAACAACCTCAGACCAGTTCCACGTAAGTTGGCAAGATCGCCACCTTAATCCAAATGCTTGTGCTTTACAGGTTTCCAGTTCCTTTTCAAACTGGTGAGTAATGCTTTGACTGGGGAGGTAGTTTGTTAGAAAGGAGAGCCCTCTGAAGTGGGGAAGTCAAGGACTTTTACAGTTCTGAGACCTGAAACAATTTTAGCCCGTCAGTCTGTATGGAATGGCTACCTTTGAACTTGGCTAAAAATTTTACAGCTGTGTTTGGCAGATGGCTTGTTGTTCTTCAGTCGCTAAGTCGTGTCTGACTCTTTGTGACCCCACCAGGCTCCTCTGTCCGTGAGATTTCCCAGGCAAGGATACTGGAGCAGGCAGCCATTTCCTCCTCCAGGGGATCTTCCCCACCCAGGGATGATTGAACCCACATCTCCTGCGTTGGCAGGCGGATTCTTTACCACTGTGCCACCAGGGAAGCCCTGACAGATGGGGTCTTAATAAATTCAGAAAGGTCACTCGCTGGGGACTTTTTCCTTTTCCATTTTATCTGAGTAAACCCCTGAGGGAGCCACCACTGTAAAATCTGGGTTGGGGTAGAAAGGTGGTACTTGGTGAGGACTCAGCATCCTGTACTTGGATCCTATTCCGTATGAACAGAAGGCAAACGTGAGATACAGGACCACACCTTTATGAGCTAAGCCATTGGTCCAAGGCCCTGAGACATCCCAAGTCCTGGTGAAGCGGGACACCTATTCCCGGAGCCTCCCTCATTTCTCTGTCTCTCTGCCTGGGGGCGAGGGTATTGCCTAGCTGGGGGCAAGGTGAAGTGAAAGTCCCTCAGTTGTGTCCAGTTCTTTGCGACCCCTTGGACTATACAGTCCGTGGAATTCTCCAGGCCAGAATACTGCAGCGGGTAGCCGTTCCCTTCTCCAGAATATCTTCCCAACCCAGGGATCAAACCCAGGTCTCCCGCATTGTGGGCAGATTCTTTATCAGCTGAGCCACCAGGCAAGCCCAGCTCAGGGCAGGACCACATCAAAGCATCTACGGGGGAGGAAAGGAAATTCCAAGAAAAAAAATTACAGCAGAGGTAGCATTATAGCCATTCCAATGGAAATTTAATTAGAAAAAATACATTAATTTGGCTAAGTTGGGTCTTAGTTGCAACAAGTGAAAAGCATTACAAACCTTCCCAGGTGACACAGTGGTAAAGAATCCGTCTGCCAATGCAGGAGATGCAGGAGATGCAGGTTCATTCCCAGGGTTAGAAAGATCCCCTGGAGGAGGAAATGGCAACCCACTGACTTTGTGGGACTGATGAACATGCTCTCGGGACGGGACTCACTTGTATGTAGGAATTTACTGTCATGTCTTCTCCGTCTCCGTCTTGTTGCTTCCTGATTACTGTGCAGATGGAATCATGCATATCCTTTCTGAGACCAGCCTTTTTCTTTCAGCATCACTCCCTTGAGGTTCATTCGAGTCGCTGCATGTACCCACAGGTTATTCTTTGTTATTGGTGAATGCCATTCCGTGGGGTGGGTACACCAGTGTGTTAAAGCCTTCAGCCTCTGAAAGCCTTTGAAGGAGATACAAATAGTTTCTGGTTTGGGGCTGTTATAAATAAATGTGCTGTGAACATTCCCGTGTAAGTTCCTGCATAAAAATAAGTCTTCGTTTCTCTGGGATGTATGTCCAACAGTGCAATTGTGGGTTGTATGGTAAGTCCATTTTTAGTTTTGAAAGAATTGCCAAGTATTTTCCAGAGTGCTTGTACCAAATTACATTCTTACCAAAAACATATGAATGGCCCGGTTTCTCCTCATAACTGTTTCATTTTAACCATTCTGGTGGATGTGATGTATCATTACAGTGTTAATTTTCATTTCTCTAATAGCTATTGATACTGAATATTTTTGGTGGTTATTTCCCATCCATGTATCTTCTTCAGTGAAACGTCTATGCACTTATTTGTCTATTATCCAATCAGATTTATTTTTAATCTTGAGTTTTGAGGGTTCTTCCTATATCCTCGATGCAAAAAGTTTGTCAGGTATGTGACTCAAGAACACTATCTCCCAGTCATAATGGTTCTTTCCATCTCCCTCTATTGATGAAGTCCAGTCTATCAGTTTTTCCTCTTAGGAGTTATGTTTTTCGTGACGAGTCTAAGGGCCCTTTCCCTATGCTTGGTCCCAAAGGTTTTCTCCTCTGTTCTTTTCTAGAAGTTTATACATTCATGTGTTAGATTTAAGTCTGTGATACATTTTGAGTTTAATTTCTGTACAAGGCATGGGGTTTCAGTTGGGCTCTATTTTTTAGCCAGTGGATTTCACTGGCTAAAGTTGCTCCAACACCAATTGCCGAAAAGACTATCCCTGCTCCACTGAATTGGTTTTGCTCATTTTAACATGTTAGTTGGGCGTATTTGTGAGGATCCATTTCTGGGTTCTCTGTTCTGCACCACTGATCTCTGGGTCTCCTCCTCCAGTTAGAACCGGACATGGAACAACAGACTGGTTCCAAATAGGAAAAGGAGCACGTCAAGGCTGTATATTGTCACCCTGCTTATTTAACTTATATGCAGAGTACATCATGAGAAACGCTGGGCTGGGTGAAGCACAAGCTGGAATAAAGATTGCTGGGAGAAATATCAATAACCTCAGATAGGCAGATGACACCACCCTTATGGCAGAAAGTGAAGAAGAACTAAAGAGCCTCTAGATGAAAGTGAAAGAGGAGAGTGGAAAAGTTGGCTTAAAGCTCAACATTCAGAAAACTAAGATCATGGCGTCTGGTCCTGTCACTTCATGACAAATAGATGGGAAAACAGTGGAAACAGTGACAGACTTTATTTTTGGGGGGCTCCAAAATCACTGTAGATGGTGACTGCAGCCATAAAATTAAAAGATGCTTGCTCCTTGGAAGAAAAGTTATGACCAAGCTATACAGCATATTAAAACGTAGAGACATTACTTTGCCAGCAAAGGTCCGTCTAGTCAAAGCTATTGTTTTTCCGCTGGTCATGTATGGATGTGAGAGTTGGACTATAAAGAAATCTGAGCACCAAAGAACTGATGCTTTTGAACTGTGGTGTTGGAGAAGACTCTTGGGAGTCCCTTGGACTGCAAGGAGATCCAACCAGTCCATCCTAAAGGAAATCAGTCCTGAATATCCATTGGAAGGACTGATGCTGAAGCTGAAACTCCAATACTTTGGCCACCTGATGCAAAGAACTGACTCATTTGGAAAAGACCCTGATGCTGGGAAAGATTGAAAGCAGGAGGAGAAGGGGGCGACAGAGGATGAGATGGTTGGATGGCATCACCGACTCAATGGACATGAGTTTGAGTAAATTCCGGGAGTTGGTGATGGACAGGGAGGCCTGGCGAGCTGCAGTCCATGGGGTCGCAAAGAGTCGGACGTGACTGAGCGGCTGAACTGACTGACTGACCGCTCCTCTGCCTGATCACTCGGTCTTGATCACCGCAGCGATAGATGAAGCCTTAATATTGGTGAAAGTGATTCCTCTCACTTTGTTTCCTTTTTCAAAAATATTCTGGTTATTTTAGGGCTTTCGTCTTTTCCTGTTAGTTTTAGAATAAGCTTGTCTATATCTACAAATAAACTCACTGAGATTTTTGGTACGAATTTTGTTGAACCAAGAGATCGATTGAGGGAGAATTGGCATCTTTATTTCACTGTCTTCCATCAGTATTTTATAGTTTTTATCATACAGATTCTCTGCATTCAGTTTTATTAGGATTTATACCTGTGTTTCTTTTTTTTTGAAGCAATAAAAATTGTATTCCATTTAAAAATTTTGATTTCCTCTTTAGAAATTTAGAAATGCAATTTATTTTAAAAGTATTTTTATGTATTTGTTGTGCTGGGTGTTGGTTGTGACGTGTGGGATCTGGTTCCCTGTTCAGTTCAGTTCAGTCGCTCAGTCGTGTCTGACTCGTTGCAACCCCATGGACTGCAGCACGCCAGGCCTCCCTGTCCATCACCAGCTCCCGGAGTCTACCCAAACTCATGTCCATTGAGTCAGTGATGCCATCCAGCCATCTGACCAGGGATCAAACCCAGGCCCCTGCATTGGGAGTGTGGAGTTTTAGCCACTGACCACCGAGGGGGTCCCTGCAATTGATTTTTGAGTTGACTGCATACCCTGTGACCTTACTAAACTCAGTTATTAGTTCCAGGAGCTTTTTTGATAGATTTCTTATAGTTTTCTGTGTAGACAGTCATACTTCCTGTAAAAAGACAGTTTTATTTCTTTCTCTTCTGTTTGTTTTCGACCTTTAGTTTCTTACCTTATCTTAGTGGCGAGAATGTTCAGTACTGCATCAGATAAGATTGCTGAGAGCAGGCTGACTTGCTTTGTTTTCCATCTTAGAGAGAAAGCGTTTAATCTCCCACCATTGAGCATGATGTGAAGTCCTCATTAATGTTGTTCATGAGGTTGTCAGTTTTTCATCATGAATGTGTGTTGAATTTTGTTGAGTGATTTTTTTTGTGCATCAGTTGATGTGATCTTGGAGTTTTCTTCTTTGTCCTGTTGATATGTATTACTTTGATTGATTGTTTAAAAGTATTTGCATATTTATTTGGCGGCATGGAGCATTAGTTGTGGTGCTTGGCTCCCCAGCGCCTTGGGTGGGGTCTTCCTGGTAGTCCATAGACTCCGCTGTGGTGCTTGGCTCCCCAGCGCCTTGGGTGGGGTCTTCCTGGTAGTCCATAGACTCTGCTGTGGCACTTGGCCCCCCAGTGCCTTGGGGTGGGGTGTTCCTGGCAGTCCATAGA
The DNA here is from genome assembly GCA_024291935.2 of Okapia johnstoni. NCBI lineage: Eukaryota > Metazoa > Chordata > Mammalia > Artiodactyla > Giraffidae > Okapia > Okapia johnstoni. The sequence continues at coordinate 2,122,675 of CM044306.1, forward strand.
CTCCACTGTGGCACTTGGCTCCCCAGCGCCTTGGGTGGGGTCTTCCTGGTAGTCCATAGACTCCACTGTGGCACTTGGATCCCCAGCGCCTTGGGTGGGGTCTTCCTGGTAGTCCATAGACTCCGCTGTGGCGCTTGGCTCCCCAGTGCCTTGGGTGGGGTCTTCCTGGTAGTCCATAGACTCTGCTGTGGCCCTCGGCCCCCCAGCGCCTTGGGTGGGGTCTCCCTGGTAGTATATAGACTCTGCTGTGGTACACAGGCTCAGTAGTTGTGGTCCTCGGGCTTAATTGCTTCATGGCAGGTGGGGTCTTACTTCTCCCACCAGGGATCGAACCCACATCCCCTGCATCGTAAGGCGGATTCCTAACCACTGGACCACCGAGGAAGTCCCAGCATTGGTTGAGTTTTAAAATATTGAACTCGCCTTGCATACCTCAAATAATTCCACTTGGTTTTGCTATACTATATCTTTATACACTGCTGGATTTAATTTCTGCAAATATTGAAGATTTTTGTGCCTGAAGTTGGTAAGAGATGTTAATCTATAGTGGGTTTGTGTGTGTGTATATATGTGTGTGTGCTGTTATGTTCTGGTTTTGGTATTTAAGATAATACTGACCTTATAAAATATGTTGGTTAGAATACCTTCTTCTGTTTTCTGGTAGACACTGTATAAGATGGGGGTAATTCTTTAAAAAACAATATTGAGCTATAATTTACCTATATTATGGGGGGGTGGGTTTCAGGGTTACAAAATAATGGTTTCATATACGCAATTTAAAAAAAAAAGTTTGCTTAAATTTCTCCCGTGAGACAAAATGGGCTTGTGTATTTCTTCTTCCAGAGCTTTTTAATGACACATTCAATGGGTTTAATAGTTATTGGATAATTCAGATGATCTATCTCATTGTTGGCTAAGTTTGGGTAGTTTGTGGTTTTCAAGGAATTGGTCCATTTCTTCCAAGTTGTTGAATTTATGAAAGTAAAATTGCTCATGGTATTTCCTTGTTATTCTTTTAATGATGACAGATATATTGCAACATCTCTTCTTTTTTGCTGATACTGATAATTCATGTCTTCTCTCTGTTTATCTGTGATAGTCTTGCTAGAGATTTACCCGTTTTATTAATTTTTAAAAGAGCCAACGGTGTTTTCTTTCTTTTCCTGCCTTCAATTTCATGTATTTCTGCCCTTATCTTTATTATCTCCTTTGGGATATATTCTCATATCAGCCTCCACCCATCTTACATTCATCTTCCCTTTGAAATCTGCTAGTCTTTCCCTCCTTCTAATTTATATTAATAGTCTGACTTTTTAGTAAATTGCCAAAAGTTAACATAAACACTTGCTTGGTAAAAACAATGAATAAAAAGCTATGCAAAAGTGAATGTAGATTCTCTGCTGTCTAACCCCCGTGTGATGGGACAGACCTTGACTGCACTCTTCCGTTTCATCAAGTCGAGCCAGGGTCCCTCTGTGATTGTCGGCGGTCTAAGGTGAGCTCAGGAAGAGGCTTATGATACACTGTTGTTGTTGTTGCTGCTATTCTATTAATACTGAGCCTGAAATTTATGCTCCTCCAGAAGTGGTTTCCGCACTTTGAGTTTTCCTTGGCAGTTTTTGAGGTTGGCTTGGTGATTTTTGCTATTTGTACCCGGCCGCCTTCTGCTGGGCTGCACACAAATAAACAGACCCGGACAGAGCCCCGTTGTCCTCCGGGCTATGCGTGTGGTCTCCTCACTGAGCCACTGATGTCAGTGCGACTTTGACTCGGCTCTCTGGGCTGTTCCCCCACTGGAAGGGCAGCAGGTATTACTAATTCTAACGTGCTTCTATGCTGGTCAGTATTCTTTCAGCTAATCCTCCCGAGAAGCTCAGCGGCAGTTGTTATTCTGCTTGCTTTATCAGTGAGGAGGCAGACCTGTCCAGGGGTCAGGTGTCCTTCTCAAAGCAGCTGGCCTCAGAGAACTCAGACTCTGGTTCACATTTGGGAGCTGAACTTCCTCGGCTGAATATCCTAGGCAAGTTACCCACGTCTCCTAAGCCTTAGTTTCCCCCTGTGAAAAACAGGAACAAACATGGATGTGGTTGCCATGGGGATTAGATGGCGTGGTCCATATTCAGTGTCTAGCCCAGGGCAGGCTCCAGCGTAATTTCTCAACGAATGTGGCTCTAAGTGGTGTTGTCATTATTATTATTTCACGTAATAAGTGGGAGAGCTGGCGCACAAACTGCGGGCTCTCTGACCCTCAAGGACGTGCTCTCAGCCACATATTAGGCTGCTGGCGACCGCAGACAAATAGGCCGTGAGAGGCGGAATCTCTTAC